>OX457033.1:13288269-13656769 GCA_949752745.1 Protula sp. h YS-2021
ACCTTTTTATCTTTCCTCTTCAATTATCAGTCAAATATGTTTTTAATCTGGCAGAATTTTTTCCACTTACTTTAAAAAGAAGTCATATTATAGCAAAGATATTGGCTACAAATGTGTATGTTACAGGCAAGCTGTGAAATCAGCAGTTTTCAAAGTGTCTGAAAATTTCAGGCAGTTTGAAAGATGTCTGGGTCAGACAGTCACTTTACAAAATGACTTAATATTTTAGTCACTTTGCAAAATGTTCAAAATTTTCAGCCACGAGACGTAAATTTAATAACTTATGTTTGGTTGATTTTTTATTTTAGGCTGCAGTCATTTAATTTTAATACGACTACATATATAGCTAATGTTATCTAAGGTCTAAGGTTCCTCTTAAACGCTAGAGGAAAACAAAAAAACTGTTGGAAAGGAGCCATGCCAAGGGTTCAGAAGGGGTCATACTCAATCGTCCATGACTAGATAGACTAGAAGTCCGTTGGGTTCTATCTGGGCAGATTCTACAGACCGCTTAGCATTTAATTGCTATTTTAGCCTAAATGTGCTCTCCCAACAATTAATCTAGGGCAAATTTAACTAAACGTACAGAGGATTTACAAATACATTTGACAAGCTGACAAGGTCCATCGACACATAGCAAGTTCATAGCATCTGTTAATCACAATAAAAGGGAAATCCTTAAATTCCTTGTAACACCAATAGATATCTCATCGGTCAGAGTCACAGATGTGATAGCCCTGGACTTACCTGCTAAGTACTTCATTTAAGATTCACCTGGATAAAGAAATCCGCAAGGGTGCACAGGGATAAGCCACATTTCCTGATATAGAATATATAAATGTAAGATGCCTTTGTTCATCCACCACAATGATAGCATTGCCATTAGACAAAAATTAAACCAAAATATTTGGAAAACATTTTAGAATTTAGGTCATTTATCGATAGATTGCCGCTAAAGTAATTGTCGCTAGATCAGTTGTAGTGGATTCTGTAAATGTTTTTATTTATAATTTGACAATAGGATGACTGTTTATGCGGTGTATCTCAGAACCAAGGACTCTTTTCCTTTGAATGAAAGCTAAGTCATTCAGAAATGCCTTAAACACGAAAGATGAGTACTTGAATTTGGTACTTTTTTGGTGAATAACTTTGCGCGCAAAGCAGTATTTCTATATATTTCTATATATTTACACTGAGTTAAGATATAAACGGCCCATTTATTACATATTGTTAAGCACATAGCTGACATGTCGCACAGTTGATAGAATCAGAGACAAGACATGTGGATTAATAAGAATAAAGACAAAAATCGACACATTAATAGTTCTTGTTTTACAACAATTTGCAGCTAACATTATTTCTGTCAAAAGTACTATATGAAATGATGCACTCAAGAAGATGAAAAACAAGCAATCTGAGCAAAAAAACCGTTACTGAAGGAAGTAGTTTATCTGCACTTTTATTTTCGTGTATAGAATACAACAGTCTGACGTCCGCAGTGCTAGGTAATGCTAGTGTATTCGTGGACTTTCAGTTGAAAGGAATGGCCCTAATGGCCAGGTGTCCTCAATAAACAGATCTTGAAACCCAAAAAATCAACGGTTTTCTTACAACAGACTGACATATAGTGTCTTCATTTTACAGATGTCCACAGATACAGTCCACAGACAGAGTATTGCAAACACAAATTTTACTGTACTTATTTTTCTCAGGGATCTGGAAATTCCGGCTGTTTGGAGAAGGTTGCTTCTTCGTGGATTTGGCACTTAACATCATTACTGTGACTTTTTGTGACTATATTTCATAAATATTTTGCATGTCTTGCATGTGCTAAATAAAATTTAAAAAAAATGTATTGATTTCTGGTTGAAATACTCAAACGGAAAAAATAATTTAATATCTTAGCAATAAACAGGTGTATTATACCTTTTATCAATAAAGTATAATAATTCCAGAATTTACTTTAGTAGTCTATGCAAGGCGAGTTAGACACCGTTCTGTTAAACCACTGACTCGCTTTAAAATACAAAAAGTACTTAAGATCTTCACTGTTCAGAGCAATTGTACAAAAGCTTGAAAAAATCAGTCGAATGTACTTTTCCCCGTGGTCCACTACGTCTGCAAAATTATACATCCTCATTTATATGACAGTTCTCAAACAGGTTATCTAAAAACTGAATTATAATGATCTTGGAAGTTTTGGTTAGTGAATGCATTTCGGATCAAGAAATATACGCATTGGACAAATCAGAACAAGTTATCGGTTAAACTGATGAATGCCCCCCGCCACGAACTGTGGTCGAATCGAAAAATAATGCAAAGCCAGGTTTGAAATAGCGGCTGAGATATCGCGTGCACAAAAGTTGCACTTTAGGCAACAGAAATACTAAACATTGCCTATTTTCAACAAGTCGCTATTTCGTCGTTTTTGGTCTAATCGAAAAATAATGCGACGTCGCGTGCACAAATTTATGCCTTCCAAGTGTCGCCAGACGGACAGACGGACGGACGGAAGACGGCCGGACGGACAGACTCGAATACTATAGTCCCCCGCTCCGCGGTACGTGGCGGAGGGGGACTAAAAATATCACGCAATGATTTATTTGAAATGGTTTATCAGAATATCATATCTTACGTTGTATACCACTCAAAACCTCAAAGGCACAACTGCACAGTAAGAAAAGAATAAGTAAAAACCGCTGAATGTTAAGAATGTAAAAAGTAGCACATCTGCAAATGTGAACCTTTTGCACTCCGAAAATAAACCTAAAATAGTTACTGTGCTGAAGCAGACACGTGGGAACTGGGATTTCATTTAATTGGTTCATATTTCCTGAAGTAAATTACTAAAGTAAAAATAATGCCGGCTGTCTCTATTGATATAAAATTGCAGGCATCGGGGTATATATAAAACAAGATGTATTATATGTCAAGGACTTTGTTTTTTTTTTTGCTCCAAAATAGTAAAATAGTACTATTTACGTTTAATTTCTCATTAAAAACATTTTATCTCATTAAAAATAACTCATCTCAAATATGCAAGTAATCTATCTGTATGAGGCCAATGGTGAGGCCAAGAAGTAAAATCGTCTAGTTTCTCATCTAAATTTAAAATTCCTCGCCAGCTGATTTTTTTATTTTTTGCAAATTTCTTGATTCAGCACTTCTCTCTAAAAAATATAGTTTAAGAGAGCGTTTATACGGCACAGATTTTCAATTATAGACGTTATTACTTTGAAGTTTTAGAACTATTCCTTGTTTTAAAATGAAATGAAATCAAAAATGAACCCGAAGGATGATAGAAATATTTTGAATGTTTCTTAATTCAAGTTTTGGCACATAATTAGAAAATGAAATTTGTTAGCACATTTCTTTTCTTCCTACTGCTCCCTCTCCAGTGCGGAATGACACGACATTACGTAGAACAATCCTCATGCTATATGAGAACTAAACAGCCCACATTTAGTGTCCATACTCGTTAACAGCAAAGTAATGTTACGATCAGATGTGACGATGTGACGATCAGATGTGAACTAAGTAGTGTGAGACCTTTGTGTTTTAAAAGATATGAAAGCAGCACTTTTTTAACTTAGGACATATAACAAACCATGACTCATCTTTTGTTTTATTTGAAGCTATTGTTAGAAGGCTCTGGTGGGAAGGTAATGAGCAAATTTATATGAGTGTTGCTTTCGCACCTCCACATTGAATTGTATTAGCTGTGCCAGTGTTAAAAAGCATAAGATATCCTACCACAGTAAAGGACAAAGAAAATAAAACCGTACGGTTGGTGGCAGCGGTATTGGTGACGGTGCATCGCCTTCTACCCAGGATTTGTGAGCGAGATCAAGATAACAGTGCATACGTGCCACCTGCTGCGGTGTGAACTCTTCCGCACACTGATTGCCTGCAACAATTATCATAAAAATATTAAAAAGGTGTGCAGAGCGCTTTATTACACATTTATTAACTGAACGAAATAGCCAATACGGGTCTTGATAACGGATATGAACTTTTTATTGCATTGATTGCCCATAAAACAACCAATAAAAGCCTTAAGTACCACCTATGCTACCTTTCTGTAGTACTGAAAACCTTAAAATACATTTCATTGGCTGTAAACAGTTGTCAATGTATACCGCTATAACTGCACGGCAGTGCAGTTTATTGAGGTGTGAATTTATCTGCATATTGATTGACTGTAAACAAACAGAGCTATGAGATAACAGTATGTGTTTGATGTTTGTACGTAATTTTTCTTTACATTAATTACATAAAACAATACAACATTAGCATCGCATTAACCGAAGCATCAAAAATTTTACCATGATTCTATTAACATCACACGATGGGGGATCGTTCCGTAATAATGTCTCTCCCAATCAGTTTACCTGATACAAGCACCGAAGACCTAATACAAGGTACGTGTCTCTTACTAATTCTACCATAAGGCTTTAACTGTTTATGGGAGCTAACAGTTAATGAAAAAAACCATGAACATAAAACTAGTCGGACAGAGCGTAGGAGAAATATATGGTGTCAACGAAACACTTTCTGGCCTTAAATTGCAATTACCACAGCGATATATGGCACATGACATCTCCATGAAAAGGACGGAAATTATTTGAAATAAATTATGAGCATAAATTTAGTATCATAACTATAGTCTGAATGACAAGGATGTCTGGGAACACCGTGCCCGGTCTCAACATAAAAACAAAGCAGTTTTTATTTGATACACAGTTATAAATCTGAGACGCTTTTAATGTCCGAAAACGCGTGGCCGGCTGTGATATTTTCAACCCTTCTCTATGGCTTAAAAATGCAAACCAAATTTCGCAAAGGCAGTGAAGAGTACTAGCAGTGCTTTTGTTCTTTATACTGTGATTATTGCATAAGAATAAGTTTTAAACGACGGTGTACCTTGTGCAATGAGATCTACTTCGTGCATAGTAATAGATAAAATATCTGTCACTAAATATCTAAAACTTAAGAGTCAAGCTACATGACTATTTTGTTCGGTCTTAAAAGATGCAACAATTCAAGAATATCCGCATACCATTTTGAACTGTTATAAGTAAGCATCAGGCATATTTAAGATTATTGTTTTACTATGATGTATAATGTTGGGCTATGTTCTGTAGATTATACATAAAATTAATTGGCATATGTGTCGTAAATTTAACTGAAACTTTACGCATTCTCGACAAGTAGAAAAAGATCCAAACAAAGCAGAAATGACCTCTCTGATATAATGAAATATATTGCAAAATAATACAAATATCTATTAATATACCTAACATTTAATTTAGGATATGAAAAATGCAATAAGATATATCTAAATGTCATTTAAGTTATCTGAAATTCATTTAGAATTATTAAAAATTAGGTATTAAATGTAATTTAACGGCACAAATGGCCTTTTGATTTATTAGCCAATACACAAGTTCTTAGAGATCTAGTGTGACAAGCTAATCAAACGGAAAAGCTGCAGAAAAGAACCGTCTTGACATGTTAAGGCAGATGAGTATTCCTATGGCTATCTCAGTTCGTAAAGTGCGAAAATTATGTTTCATCGGACATTGACGTTGGCATCAGTACGGGGGAACAGACTGTGGAAATTGCTAAATAATTTGCTAATGGTTGTAAAGCAGTAAACTTACATTATGCTTGGGAGAAGACATCAAAAGAAACAATGACTACTTAGAGTATTATTTTAAGCTTACAAGAACTAATAACTTAGTTCTTTTGTATTTTGGTGGTGAAAACATGTGTGCTGACATGTGCAAGAAAGTGTTAGGGAATACACAACCAATTCCGTTACCAATGTCCGGGTTTATGTTTATCCCTTTTTAGAAGTTAATAATTTTCTATTCGAGGTTTTTTATCAAGCCCAAATTGACGCCTTGCATAAGATTTTCTTGGCATCAAATGCCATTTGCTCTTGGATGTTTCAGTTAAACCTATCGTTGCATAGACACGGACAGTGCGTAGACACTGACAGTGCAAAGATTTAAAACAAAATGCTTACTCTATTATTATTATTATTATTCAGTTATTATTTTGGCCTTTTGTAATATTTTCCCTTTGAAATGGAGTGCCAAACTATGTCCAATTACATTTTTAAAAGAATTTCATAGACATATTCTATTATTAGTTATTACTCTGGTATCTTATTTTATTAGAGACATCAAAATAATTTTACACATAGTTAAATATGAAAGCTATCTTAAATATTTGTGATGGTTATAATATTAACATGCTATATACATCTTTCGGAAATATCCATGTTAAATGTCTATTTTTATAGAATTTCAGTATTTACTTATAAATAACTACCGGGAGTTTCCGAAAAGAAGCTCCCTCCATTTAAAAGCCCCGGGGCTCTTATTAGGAAACTGTTCCTAATAGAAGCCCCGGGGCTTCTATTTGGAGTTAAAATAAAGACTTGAAAAAATCGTTTCATAATAAAAGCTAGCTCCTTCCCTTCAAGTCTTTTTAGAACTCGTGTTTACTCGCAATGCAGATACGGTGAACTTAATCCTTTGATATGAGGCAGCCCCTAGACATATTCTGCGCCGTTGCTTTGCACAAGGCGAACACCCTCTCCCCACTGCCACCTTTACTACGGAGTAATACTGGAAATATAACGGGCTGAGTACTGAAACGGGCGCGTGATATTGCTCCTCCTTCCCTGTAAGTCTTTTTAGAACTCGTGTTTACTCGCAATGCAGACAGGGTGCACTTAATCCTTTGATGTGAGGCAAACCCCCAGACACGTTCTGTGTCGTTGCTTAATCCTGTGCTTCGTGTTTCACACAGGACACGTTACCAGACTTTTTTAGTTAGTTGGTTTTGTGTGTTTTGTTATTTTTCGTGCGGATATCCGCAGCATGTAGGGGTTTCATTAAAGACTGATGATAAATTTTCTTTTTTCCAATAAGAACTTATCAACAACCACCCATCTAAAAATAGAAGCCCCGAAGCTCCAATTAGGAAACTGTTTCCTAATAGAAGCCCCGGAACGTCTATTTTGTTTCTAAATTGGTCAGTTTCTTCAAATAGAAGCCCTAGGTTTTTTCGGAAACCCCCGGTAATTAATTAGCTAGCTCTTTAAATTAGAGAAATTTAAATATTATTTATACAATATTGTAATACACAATCATTTGAAATTAAATTTATCTTTCAATACCGTTTTTTTGACAGTACCATTTGTGGCTCGCCTACCCGGTGACGTCACTCCTGTCTCTGTACGCCTTAGCGTCTGAGTGTCATATTGAAGTGGCTTTGTTTTTTAGGTGTCTATATTGAATTCAGTTTGCCAGGAGTGTCCGGGAGCACTCGGATCACGAAATCCACACTAGCCGTTTATGCTACTTTATTCCTTGTGTGTTGCCAAAGTTCTATTTTTCATCTACTCGCCTCATTCTGGGTTCATTATGCACTGACAACAGACAAGCTTGCACTTACACGTGATCAAACTTTTCTTTGGGCCATAAATCCGAACAGACAAAAACAACATTCTAGGAAAATAGTCCCAGACTTTGCTCTGAAGCAATATGTACTTGCCGGCTACACACTAACTCAACCCTCCCACATAACTGCAACAACGGCAGTAGGTAGTTACGTCTTTCATATGAAAAAAATAACTACAATAAAAAATGTATCAATCAGCAAGAAAAGAGACATCATAAATAGTCAGCTTTATGCTGACGTGTTTCTGTAAAAGATAGTTCAGGGACCTTCCATCAAGTACGTGTGAATACGGGATGGATACGCTGTCAGGGGAGGGGGAGGCACTAGCATACAAATTGGTTAATATGCCTGTCCATGACCATTTAAAACGATTCTAAACGAGGTTCTAAAGTTTAAAGAGATCCCCTTTTTAACCAAGCATAAAACGAGTTTCTATGTGCAAAAGTGTATTTCGCATCCTCCACTTTAGATGGGTTTCCCTTCCTGTTTATTCCTTTCCCGCAACAGAAAAATCTTTCTCTATAGCAGCTCGAAGAGTTCCGCCCGGGGAATGTGGGGGAGAAAAATAAACTAAAAGTGGAGAACGCGAATTACGTTTTTACCCGTAAAAGCTAGTTTTACGAAATAAAACGACAGTTTTACTTTGCAAAAGCTTCAAATTCTAGATGAAACTAAAGTCCGACGAAGGTGAGCCTGCCATACTGAATTACCTTAATAATGGCTCGTTGACGCTAAGTCGCCATGCGCAGTTCTACTTTTATTGATTATTCTTACAATGGGGCGGGCAGGGGAACATTTCCGAACTCAAAACAAAGTATAATTATCCATAAATGAATAAAAAATAAAACATGAGTTGTCTTATTACGTCTTGAGTTACATGTAAACAGACTAACAGACACCGGGTGAAACTATCCGACCAACTCCATCCTCCCACTGGATAGATCTCAAAGCCCGATCATATCGGTGATACGAGAAAAAATCGCAATAAAATCAAGTGTTTTGTTAAATATTAAATATTAGTAAATATCACTAATACAATCATGTACCTACTGGATTTACTAAATAAAGACGAGAGAAGCATTAAATGCAATTGTGACTCAAGTTACATGGAAAGGAAAAAATAAAATAGCGCTGATATGATTATTGAGTAAGAAAAGCTCTTAAGACTTGGATTTAGCATAGCCCACTAACAAATAAAACTAAAATGTTTATAATTCAATTCTGATTGAAAATAAAACATGAAAAGTGAAAACTATTTCTAATCGTATTATTAGCAACATGGGCCAATTATGGGCTCATAAAAATCTTGATCAGATATTGCCGTCTCGGCTGCTATAAACTGGCCGAACAAACCTGGATCCTTAAGCTCATCCTGGGAGAAATCTTTTTAATAGTATATGATAAAAGAATTCGATTTGGACGAGCAGCCTGACACATTACTAATAGCCTCAGAGAGTTCATAATCTGTCTTATATGATGTGCTTTAAGTCTGCATTCTGTTTGAATCCCTGGATTAGACTGTACCTTGCCATATGCCGCTATCAACGGCGTTTAATATAATTGGAGACTGTTTGCTTCGAAAGGTCCCCTTTGAAATTTGGTATGAAAGAAATGATAAGAGCTTTTTGGTTTGTAACTCTATATTGATCTGAATTTTCAAAATAGCGGCGTAGCTCACTGAGAGGACACAGAGAGACCAGGTCCAGCAGGGTCGTAAGGGCAATGCGACTGAAAGTACTCGTTCCTTTGGTGGGAATGTGAGTTTTGCTCATAAAATCCGCCCTAGGGATAAGAAACACTTTATTCCACTCATCATTCTGTTTCTTGACGTCTTTTGTAAGGTATGGATCTTCCCCGTGTCTTGCATGAAACTAGTGCTAAGAGAAAGTTGAATCTTACCGCGGCAGTTTTGATGAAATAACTTTGTCTCCGAAGACTTTTGCACATTGTAGGTAAAGGAGAACTAAAGTTGGTTCCCACTGGTCAATGTTTAATTTAGAAGGTGGAACATTTATCTTAAAATGCCTGAATAGCTGTGATAGATCTGAGTCTTTCCTGGACCATATCCCGTTGGGTGCCGTTGGAAGCCGATGGGTACCCGATAACTCTCGATAAGGTGACATTTCGTAAACAGATAATTAAGAAAAGAAGAATGAAATGGGTCTATTTTTTCTTACTATACCAAGAGGCAAATTTGTTCTATTGCGAGAGTTAGATCTATGATATAGATTTGTTGTGACTGCTTAGCATTTTCTCAACAATCTGTTCAGTGAAACCCTTGACATCTAAAAAGATAGGGTTAGACACCTTAGGTGTAAGTTCAACAGAAGTGGGTAGAGTGGGCATGGTCTAAGTGCAGCTGCGGCAAAAGGATTTTGCACTGTTTTCACTGACCGGAAGGTGAGAAGAAGCGTGCCTGATGCCCAAGGGGCTACAAGGAGCGGTCTATTCGGGCTCATCTGTACTATCTTTTGCATGACCTGTAACAGGATAGCTGTTGGTGGAAAGGTAAATGGCACCTTTAACGTCTAATCAGGGCATGGGGAGAAAACCTTGGAAAGGCAAAGAATTGGCAAACAGGTCCATTGACTGGGACCATGTAATACTGAGGGATGCTGGGGGATAGTGAAGGATACTGGAGGATAGGTACTGTCGTATTAACCATTAGAACGAGGTTTTGGCTAGGCACTGTGGAGGCTAGGTCTCACATTACATTGAGTGTCCCCACATAGAGTGTACCTACTTGTTCAAATACGCAACAGTCGTCGAGATGTCTAGAAGAACTAATACCATCTTGCCCTCTAGTTATCTGGATTACTAACCAGACTATTCGAAGCTCGAGCCAAGTGATGTAACGGCCCCGGAAAAGTTGATAATCAGCTGTCTTGCTACATCCGACCCTAAAAATTTATCCGAACCCCGAAAGGTTCGCGTCATTCTAGATCCCCATTCGCAGGGGAAGGGGGGTGAAACGGTACTTATTCCAAATTATGAGCTCGCACCACCGTTTGGGGCAAGGCAGCGCTTCGGCTTGGGGTGAGCAGCTTTGACACAGACCTAACTTTATCTTTCTCTGGAAAAGTCTGCGATGTAGTCTGCCTAGGGGTACTCTCCTTTCGGTTGTCACTGACAAATCCAGGAGACACTCCATAGAACTCAAACTCTCCTTTTGATCCATGAGGATATCTTGAGTGTGACTGGATATCCTTAGATGATGATCTACCGTGGGGTATGCGCGGGCGGTTTTTAAGTCCCATCTTTCTTCCAAAAAAATTGACTTTTTCAAGTTTACCACAAGCCCTACCTGTGTAGCTTTTTTGTCCCTAAAACCAGAAGCATTTCTACCTTATTTGGAAGCACAGATACTTTCTAGCCGAGGCTGAATAGTAAATGTGGACGTGTTGACATTTTTTGGAGAGATCTGTCGGCGTACCCAAACATACCCTCTTACAGGGGTCTTTTATGACCATAGCCGTATCCCTCTGGAATGAAGTTCACATAGAGATACTCGTTGAGGGATGAGAGGTTGATGACGAGTATAA
Source organism: Protula sp. h YS-2021 (assembly GCA_949752745.1). NCBI lineage: Eukaryota > Metazoa > Annelida > Polychaeta > Sabellida > Serpulidae > Protula > Protula sp. h YS-2021. The sequence continues at coordinate 13,299,288 of OX457033.1, forward strand.
ATACCCTGCTGGGAAATCTCCGTTGATTTTCTGGCATCTCATATACCGCACCCTTGTTATGTAACACTTTTATAATCTCCTGCAAGGCAATGTCCTTTTCTGAGCCTCTCCCATGGGGATGCGATCCAATGGGTAATCGTGAAGTCTAGACTGGTTACTGAGCTGTATGTAAGGACTGATTAGAGATCAAGTTCACTGCCAAGCATTATATTTATTAAACTTGGAAACGTTCATTTTCCCTTTTTCACACAAGGGTCGGAGTCTCAAGGAGTTCCTGAATTGCATTGAAATTTTCATACCGTTTTTTTGGTCGGTTTTCTTTTTTTGTCTGAAAATTGTGTTCATTAAAAATGCGTATAGCTACAAATTCGAAATTTTAACTGAATGTCGGGGGATATCCATTCTGGCGCTAGACGAAATTTTGCCGAATAAGATGCCTTAGATGATGTGTTTTATCTATAATAATTTCTCACGGGACATCAGCCATAACAATACAGAAGAAGCCTTAGATTGTAAAATAGTGCGTGCTTAAATAAACAGTCAATTTTTTGTTGCGTGTTGCACGAGGCAAGAAAACTGCGGGCTATTGGTAGCAAGGCAGAAATACATAAAAGAATACTGTATTACATTTTTACTGGTTCTTAACTTCCCCCATGTCCCTCCTCTTTTTTTTGGTGGTTTGAAATGTTTGAATGCATTCACTCGCAAATACTCAGAAATCGGCGAATTTTTCGAATTGCCAAACTGAAGTGTTCGGCAGGTCAGCAGCTAAGTTGGAGAACGAGGCGCAATCAGCGGGTATCCTTCCATGGAAAGAACAACCGGTACCAGCGCACTAGCACGCAATGGAGTGTTCTCCTGATCGCGCGTTGCAGTCTGAAGGAAAATATTTATGCCATATTGAGAACAGCAATACACCTCAATGCTATAATAACAAGACCTGATCAGCCGAGTGTTCCACCACCAATCCTAGTGACATCACTAAGCGGTAGCCACGTAGATTTGTGCAGCAAGGGTATCACGGAACCACTGTCAAGGGAACGCAGAAACGCATATCGGCAGATTCGTCGGCGCTAGCATCTTCACAAGAATCAAAGTCTTCACCATTCCGCTGCCAAGCTAAAGCAAAGCCAAAGCCAGAACGGTTTCAAAATTCGATTGTCGGATGAACGAGCTGGGAGCTATGAGGCAATAGAAAGGCCGCAATGAGGCGGAGACAGAATGTGGTCAACACACCGCGAAAACCGTAACAAGAGCTCTGTCACTGCCACTGCTTGGAATCAAAGACCCGCGAACCTACATAAAGAAGGTCATTTTGGAGGCATTGAAAAACTCAGGATTTTCCTAGTAAATGTAAGGTTGAAGCTCATCAGGTTCGGCAAGTAACTAACTGTAGCCAAGAAACCTCTCTTAAAAGATATTTTGGCACTGGATATTGGTCCTCCCCAATACCATTATCAAACACTACATAAAAGACTTTACCCAAAATGAGGTAACTAACCTCATGTTGATCAAACCCTAACTAAACCGTCTGTCTGTGTGAGTTCACACAGATCAATTTTGAGTCATCAGAGGGATGTACTAGGGCAGGGCAGTAGATCTGTCTGTCACTCCCTACTCGCCAAGTCAAACTTTAGAATAACAGACAAAAACTGACCATGTATTATGTGAGGGTTCCCTTAGTCTGAGCTGAAATCTTTTTAGCCGTCAACTCTCTCAGTTTCCTTTTGATGGATGCGCTGAGTTTGTCTCAGCAACCGCCTCTAGTTTCGTTGGTCTAAGTTCAAATGTTTCTTTATTACTTCCGATCATGCGTGAACTTTGTTTTTTCTAGTCACCTGCAGCTTTTATGTGATCCTCCGTTACTTTCCACTAAGTGGCAATAATTGATGTTAGGTAAGGGGATCACAGTTAATTTATAATTCTTTACTGTGTGGGATAATCTGTAAGCACACACAGCCTTGGTGGTTTTATCACCAGGGTGGCAGCAGCGGAAAGTGGAACAAGCACCCCTTCCGGTTTTCATTTTGCCTGTTATTGGAACTTTTTAACCAGTGTCGTTTTACATGTGGTTTAGCTGGGGCAGCCCGGTAAAACCGCATTTACTTGTTGCCCAATTGCGTTCAGATTCTGGTTCTGTTTTGTGAGGCGCCCATCAAGTCAATGCTTGGAGGAACTGGTCAACAAAAGGGACTGAGCACTACTTTCTTTCATTTGTTGGTTATATTTCCAACACACCTTCCTGTAAGGCCCACATGGCGTCCTTTCGGGACCTTTTGAGAATTTTTGATCCCATCGAAAGTAGCTTTTACGAAATACAACTAGCATTTTATTCTTAAGAGTAAAAGCGCAGCTCATGTTCTCCACTTTAGAGTTACTTTCCCGCCTTCCGACCCCTCCTACACAACCAAAGTCTCGGTTGTTGGCAGATAGGAATGATGACTGACATCGAGCACTTTACCCTCACTGGCCCTATCTAAGCCAAGGCGCTAAAATTTGGTTTACAAATTTATGGGCTGTGATACCAAAAGTATCCCTCGAGGGACCGGTTTATGTATAGAATTCGAACTTCGCTATTTATCCTTAAACCACTCCGGATTATGTAATCCTTTTTTGTGGTGTGTGTTAATTTTCACTAGTTCACTGTATTATACACCGCGATTCCAGATTCCAAGAGCTCCTCATCCGATTTTTCTTCTAATTGTTTATCAAGAGTTTGAGTATTTTGAAGCAATTCCTCGTCAAACTGATCAGAAAATAAAAACTAAGCTTCATAACAACTTCCGCCGCTAATAGTAGTGTCCGGTAGAAAATTCTGGGTTATAGAAATTTTATTCTCAATTTTTGTAAACTGGTCAGATAATTGAACTGAATGAAGCGCTTGCACGAAGCAAAGAGTTTAAATGTTGGACTACACAGTGTATTATGTAATGAGAATACAGTAAAACCTCATTCTGGACAAACCCTGAAATACCGGACAACTGCCAATACTGGACAAGAATTCTCATTCCCGTTTTTCCCTTTGGTTTACATGACCCCTGAAATACCGGACACCTCTATATACCGGACAAAATCAGTTCCCCGTTGCCCGGTGTCGGCAGGTTTTACTGTATTTGACACTACTCATCTGGCATACGCTGTATTGTGAAAAACATAGTCGATTCGTGAAACATAATACATCTCGGGTGGCTACGCCACTCTCGATGTATTATATTTCACGAATCCACTCCTTTTCATGGTTTATCTATAACATAAAAGTTTTGTCCCTTTTAACTACATGGTACAATATTAACAATGAGAAAGAAATAAGAGGCAAAACATTAAGTGGTTCCAGAGACAACCCCTCCCCTCTCGAGCGCAATAATCCTTGTGCCAAGACACCCGGGGGTGAGCAGTATAGCCCGGGCCCTTCCCACCACCAAAATTATGACCATTGTAACGTTTTGTATGGGTTACTTGTTACATAATTCGTGGATGTGATGCCACTACTTCCCGTGAGTTTCGGACATCTTGACACAAAAATGGCAACATTGTTGACATATAAGTGTAAATAAATCCGTTCTTGTTTGTACATTTAATTTAATAGATTAGCAGAGGTTATGTTCCTACTGAAACCGGAGTTATTAGCAGGTATATAGCTAATAAGGAACAAGCTGACTTTAACTCATGAAACTAGGAACAGGCTAGCTAGGAACATTTTTTCAAGTTGCATGCTGACAAAACAGGAGCACAAGCAGCATTTCTAGTTGGGCCTTTAAGAGGAACAACCTTGTGTCATATGCGTTTTAGATCCTTTGCATTTAAAATTTTTTGGTCGTTGGGTACCCTATACCTGGCCAAAAGCTGTTCAGTGATCTTCTCGAAGTAAGCTAAAAATATAGCGACGCTTTCGAAGTTTACAAGCTTAATTGAAATTTTCTATTTACTCACCTCCATAACCCATGAAATTTTTATATGGTGTTGGTCCAACTTTCTTTAAGCCACAGGAAAAGGTGTCATCGTCTGGTTCACGGCAATGCAAATTCTTAGTGGTCGGATTTGTGTCAGAGCAGAGGTCACCGAGTTCAAGAGAGGGTTGCACTTCAAGACAGCGGTCATTACAGAAGAGTTCTACTTCACCCTTGAATGTGTGCCACAAACCAAGGGCATGACCCAATTCATGGACCAGGTTGTATGTTGCATTTTCAAATCCAAAATGCTGAGGTTTCAGAGTTATTCCGCCTGATTTGAAAAAAAAAGAGAATACATATCTATGAAATATAGTGTTCATATTTATTGTCGAATTTAAGATATCTGTTAAATATCTGAAATCAGACATTTCATATCTTTTATGAGCTTAGACGACTAAATATGAATTCTTGATATCAAACATTAATATCTACAACCAGACAGTTTTCGCTACCGGATACTGAAAATTACATGACATTGTGAATGCAATTAATATTAACAATTAATAATATTAATGCTAATTTTTGACATCAAAATATAATTAAAGATATCAATAAATCAATGTAGATCTCGATAATTTATGTTTTGCGATCACGAATTGTATTGTAGATGGCAAAAATTAATTTTGGATATAAAAAAAATCAATTTTATGAAGTTACAAAATCTTAAGAGCTCACGAATTGCTTGTTTTTTGTGCGGTAGAAAATAAAAGAAAGATTCTATGTGCCGAAGCCAGTCATTATTTCATTCATAGATATTTGCTTCTGAATATTACATATAAAAATAAGCTGATATTTTGACATCAAAAATTAATTTTTGAGATAAAAAAATCATTTGCAGATTTCTATGGAATGCCATTTTAGCATTTATTAGGCAATTATTGATATCAGGAATTAATTTTTGATCTCAAAAAAAAAGTTTTTTAATCAAAAATGAATATTTGATCTCAAAAAATTAACTTTTTTATATCAAAAATGATTTATTGATATCAAAAATTGACTTTTAGAAATCAAAAGTTCAATTCCTGATAGCAAAAACGAAATATTTAATAGCAAAGTCTCAGTTTTGAGCTCGATAATTTATTTATTTTTCTCAGTTAAAGCTGTTTTTTCTTCTTTTACTAATAACCAGCCCAAACTTGTGAATTTCTATGTTACAACATAAGAAATTTGTCAGTTATGGGGTTAAAACAAGCCAAGAGGAAAAGCTAATTTTTCCTCTCCAAAGCGTAAGAAATTTTGTTGTTCAATCGGCGATATTAAAGTTTGCCATACGGATTAATTTAAGGCTTTTATGCCCGGGACGCAGAGGGAGGGGAGAGACTTACCATGCGTGTCCAAACAGAAAAAAAAAACAATGCTGAGAAATGGGGGAAGAACTGTGGCCATACGCTGTTCGCACGGATTTCATAAAAAGAGGGTAATTTTCATTCAGCACTCGTGTTTCCCACAAAAGGACATAACTTCAAAACTACACTGCGTATTTGGTTAAAAACGTGAGTGTCTCCCTCCCCCACCCCCTCGGGCACCTCAAAAAATATAGAACCTCCATTAACACTTCATTTAACAATGTTGAATTGGGATTCACAAATAAAAATAGAAAAATACGATTGTAACCTAATTCTGTATGTGCGTGACGGTCCCATGGAAAAGTTGATACACCGAATAAATCCTGAGTCGTCCAGTCGGCAAAATACACATTCACGTATTTCTTGTTTTCAAATCCCAGCCTCTGCTTGTATTCGTCTAACCCCATGTAAATTCTATTGAAAATGAGAAGAATCCATGAAAGACGTTATTTCTTTAAACTTTTAATTCTGCAAGAGTTTTTATCTGTGAAACACGAATAAACACGAATAATTTGTTTGGTATAATCGAGAGTGATAGGGGGTGGGTGGGGGGGGGGGGGGGAGTGGGGAGAAGGCCATAATGATCATATTTTGGATCGCCTGCACTTGTTTCAAAAAGACGGAGGTAGGCGTGAGCGATAACACTGGGCAGATAGTCGCATTAATATAACGGCCATGTTAGCAACTGAAGTGTTAGTTTTTAGTAACTTTTTTGCTATTTTAAGTACTTTATTATGTTATTCTTTTCTTCATGACTGTAATCAGTTACGTCGGTTTTCTTCAGTTCCAGTTTCCTGATATACTGTTCAGTTTCAGGATGTTCCAAACCTCGAGCGGCCATCTTAACATTCAATATTCCATCACAAACCAGTCTGTCGTTTTAAAATACGATGTGTTATTGAGCTATATTTTCAGGGTTTTTAGGGTACTTACGCTGCAGACACTCTCCCAATAGGAAAAAGTACTTGGTCCAGAAGTTTTAATCAGTAGCTACTTTTATCACAAACATTTACAAGCTTTCCATTTTTGAACATGAACCCGAGTGGAGGACGACCGTGGGGTTTCTGGAACAATAGAATGTTCTAGAAAAAAGTGGACCAGAACCCCGTTTCCCTACTACTGACAGTGCACTAGGTCTCGGAGTCAGGGTATTGCGCCTTACCTGTCAGGGGACCCGGGATCGAAACATGTCGAATGAGCTGTTGCAGGCATACAACAGTCACCTCCATCAAAATTATGGTACCAGCGGTTGCACTCCCAATCACACACGCTGTTTCCAATGCTCTCTGCGGGACACCACAGACGTTCCCAATCGCAGTCTCCACCATCGTTTCCGGTCAAGGGATGGTCACATGAGTGGTCACATTCATTGTTTCCGACCTTGATCGCTTCGCAACCGTGGAAGATGTTATGATTGCGCAAAGTATCATTGTGGACCGTTTCCTTTTCAAGTTTCAAACTGATATTATAAGAACTGAAAACACGTTTTAATATTTCATTCTGATTTCTGATCTGTTCTTGGCTGACGATTGGATCGCTTCCGTTGTCCTTAGCAACATTAATGACTCGGTATCGCAACGTTTTGCTTTGAAGTAGATTTGCATTCGAAACATAGCTCTTGACAACTTCCGGGTCGTCGCACACGGTCACGCCGCACGGAGGGACAACCAGCCCTATGTCATGTCTCAGTACATTTGCTCTGAAAGCTGTTGCGCGCAATGTGGCGGTCTTGCCTGTTACAGATTGCCATTGTTCAAAAGTGTTAAAATTATCCGACAGTACTATATCGCGGTAATTCGGATCGCGAGGTCGCATAGCGTTTCGCATGTGGCGTGCTATGTCTGAATGCGCATGCGTTGTAGAGTATAATTTCACGGTCTTAATTTCACCGCGGAATAAGCCATCGTTGTGCCGATCACCGCCTATGCGCAGGCGCAGACATTTATTATTATTACGAAATAAGGTTCCCCAAGTTGAACGGCTTTCTAAAACTTTGGCGGCATTAATGTAGAATTTCGTTGATATTCCATCGTACGTAGCGGCAAGATGTACCCAAACATTGGGCCTGAAGCCTCTTTTATCACTCAAGTTGGTAACTTTATATGATTTATGAGAGCGAATTCGGAACTGAAAGTTGGCGTTGTGTGGATCATCCGAGGTGGCGGTTTTCAACGTCAAAGCGGAAATGCCAAGTGACCAATAGAAACGCGGTACATTCTGATGTCTCGTGCATGAATCAAACAGCCCTATCAAACAATAAATAAATAAATACATAAGTAAAAGATAGAAAATGGCAAAGAACGGTATACTCTAAACACTTGTTCTCTTTTTTCTTGGAATGAGAGTTCTTTTTTCACAGCCATATTGAAGTACGTAAATATTTGTTCTTTTTTATTTATTTATTTTTCTGTGAGGGTGGGAGGTGGGGGTGGGGTGGATTTTATCATGCCAAGGCATATTCGAACATACAAATATTTGTTCTCAACGTGATAACATCACAAGTTTTCGTCGGGTCCAGATTTAATGCTGCGTTTGGCAGCATCTTTTTGGTGCCACTTTTTGTGTAAACAATTGCTTAGAACAAAGTTACACTCTGGTATAACGAAGTATCAAACGATTATCGACGTTTAATAGCCGGGTGCCGTAAGTTGACCTGTATAAAATAATTGCAGAAATGACAAAAAAGGTCTCCATATAGCTCGGAGTTAAGGGTGGGGAGGGGGGGGGGGGGGTGGCAGAGCTTGAGGAGTCCATATAAAACCAGGAAGCTCTTTCGAAAAATGAAACAGACATTCACGCATGTTTTGCAACAATCTGCTTTCAAGTTGACTTTGTATTGCAACAATAACAAAAAAAAAAAAAAAAAAAAAAAGAAAGAAAAAGATATTGCAATTTTGTTTTTGAAATTGGTTATTCAACACCTACTTGATAATGTGCCACGTTTATCACAGATAATAAACAGTGTGATCACAAATGAATGTCATTGTTTCTGGTTGTATCAGCCGTCCTTAAACACATCAACAGACTTAAAATGACACCACGTTCTCCACCAATGAACTAACCCTTACTTAGTACGTTGCATCATAGAGGCGTTAAAATTTGAGACGAGGCCACACCGATCTATTTCTAACCATTTTTTACCACTAAGAAAACCACTTGACCTTTGAATATGAAAATCGACCACAGCACAGGTCATTCACAGATCACAGGTTATCCATTTCGTAAAGGGCTGGACATGGATTCCAAAAAGGAGTTTAGAATTTATCCATTTGTCACCGTTGTAGAGAGGGAGAAATCATGTAACCACTGCTGCTTAAGGCCGAGGTTGAGTCCATATCGAGACAGTCGGGCACCCAAGGTTACCGTTCCCCGCCAGCAACCCACCTATGGATCGATCCGTAACATGGAATATGTTTGAAGCAATTTCTTATGTATATAATAAAAAGTCAGGGCGGGAAACAAGTACAGTCGTGAAAAATTTAAATTTATGTCCTCATTTTAGTCCATTTTTGTATCAATGTCACCTTCCCAAGGATCTGCACAACTTCTATTTTGCTCAGACGTCTATCAAACGTCTATGTGTGGAAAGGCGTTAGAGAGGTTCTGTGATATGTGTCGCGATGGAAAACAACAAGCTTGAAATTTTTAAAGGTTAATAGTTTTCCATCTACGCCAGTAATTAAAACAGACGCCACAAAGTTGCCTGGGTGATGTAATGTTATACTGTTTTTTATTTTTTATTTTTATTCTGCTACATTGTGTCAGCAAGTGTTGTCTAAACTGCTGTGAAAAAAACTCAGTGAATCTTTTAAAAGGCCCTCAGTCGGTGTGTTTGCCCAGTTTTGAGGTGCAGGGGGGTTTGGGCTGATAGGTGCGGTTTTATTTTAAAGTGTCGCTTACCAGTGCGTGTGATTTATATACCAATCTCTTGAGAAATTAACTTTTGACAATTAACGTGACATGTCTGCTTTTTGAATAATTTCACACATCAGTCATGAGGTTCGGTGCTTTGATCCTGCAGCGGCTAGCCAAATTAAGAAAAATTTAGAAAATACAAAACTGAATATATATACTTTTAGATTTTAAACTATGAAATAGATCTTGATTACAAATTTATGCAACAAAACCTATTGTCTGATTTCTTTTTTTTTCTCTCTATTTTAGTTCAGTGGTAGTTTCACTTCATGCGTTAAGCAAAATGGGCGTTGTTTTACTTCCCGTTCCAGAACTGATATAAAGACTCTCAGATGTCTGCTTCAAATTTCTGATAAGACATTTTTTATCAGACTTGTAGAGCAGTACATTTAGGACAATTGCGTACGAGAAAGACACAGCACGAAGGTCATGAAGCCAAGGTCTGGGACAGAGGCATTGTATGCGCAAACAATGCCTAAGCTATTGCGTAGTTGACTTATGATGTTACTAAACACGCACTTTGTCCGTTCTTTAAAAGATGCCACTGTTTTGTAGTAAACATTTTTATGCGTTTCAAGGACGCGGTAAGACAGTAAGGGTTGTCGTCTGCTCGGGACCTCAGTACCACTAGTGGTACTGAGGTCCCGAAGTGGCACTGAGGACCCGGTGGCACTGAGGTCCCGACAAATTTTTCATATGAACTCTCCGTCCCCGCCCCGACCCCATCTTTAATTGCATCTTAAAATCACTGCTTCTTCCGCCTCCCTCCCTGCCACCCCGTTAGGCGACGCCGTCAGGGGTGGCATGGGATCTTTTATCTTCTTGTATTCCCACTGCCCCGCCCCCCACCCCCACCCCCACCATCACCCACCATCACCCGAACACTCGCGTAACGTCTAAAATACATCTATACTAGATCGGCAATATCGGCAACTTCGTCGGCCGATGTATCGGTTGCACATAGGATTAACTATGGCCCGACGCATAATAGATATAGCGGCTTCGTACATCGGATATACATCGGGCCGATATATCTTTAATACGTCGGGCCACCGTCGGAAATATCCCTACAAACTCTTCGACGTCGGATACCAACCGTCGGCTATACGTCGGTTATACGTTTATATTCCGATGCATTTCCGACGAACTTCCGATGATTTTTATACGTAAAAAAATTGTTTCTAACCTTAACTGACCCATTGAACCTTTACCAACCATTCATAATTCACATATTCATACATACACCATAGCATATCAATATACAACATAGCATATCTATATATTGCAACTAAACACTAGTACTTACTCGGGTTTGAACCGGGGACCTCTTGCATCCTAGGCGCGGAACATACCTCTACTCCACGGCGGCTGGGGCTAGTTTATTGACGCAAATGATAATTTTCAAGTATATTCATAATGCACCACTATTGATTCTTCATAATGTCCCCTACAAAACGTCAATCGATAAATTTCCGACGCCGAATAAGCATCGGAAAATATGCGTTTTATAGACGTATAAAAAATACGTATAATATACGATTGCAATATCGGCATCTTTTTTCCGATGTATTTCCGACGTCGTTTATACATAGGAAAATATACGTTTTATAGACGTTTAAAAAAATACGTAAAATACGCGTTGGCAATATCGGCATCTTTTTTCCGACGCTGTGGAATATGTGGAGCACTCGTACACAACGCAATATATATATATATATATATATATATATATATATATATATATATATATATATATATATATATATAGTTTTCATTTCAAGTTATGCGTGAAATACACAAATTTAGAGATCCATTGGAAATATGTATATTTCCAACGTTTCACCGACAAATATAACTATATGTATAATATGCGTATATTTTTATACGCATATTACATGCTTGTAATATCTCAAATAAAAACATTAGTTTTCGTCGGAATTCGGTATATTTCCGACGTATAGCCGATGTAGTGATATATTTGAGATCCATTGGAAATCGGTATATTTCCGACGTTTCACCGACAAATATAACTATATGTATAATATACGTATATTTTTATACGCATATTACATGCTTGTAATATCTTAAATAAAAAAATTAATTTTCGTCGGAATTCGGTATATTTCCGACGTATAGCCGATGCAGTGATATATTTGAATATTATACGATTATTGTAATCCATCGGTTATACATCAGTAATATCTTTTTCAAAAACATTTAAGTTTTGTTCCGTCGGAAGTACGTCTATGTCAGACGTTGGGCCAACATATACAAATATATGTATAATGTACGTATAAGTAAATACATCGAATATACGTATGCAATATCCGTTTCATTTTTTTACCATTGGTCGGAAGTTAATCTATTTCCAACGTATAACCAATGCATAAAAATATATGTATAATATATGCATTGAGAAATACGTGTAATATATGAATATAATATTTTTAGCAAAAAAAATTCCCAATTGGTCGGAAGTTCGTCGGAAAAAGATGTCGGCCCGATGAATATTTGCCAACATCTATTAAACTGAGGAAAATAATCATCGGGCCAACGTCAATAACCGATGAACTTCCGACGAATGAGAAAAAAATGGAAATTCGACTATTGCCAACCTACAACCGATGCATTACCGATGCATCGAAGCCGATGCCGACGTTTTCCGACCTGGTTTATACCGTTCCGACGTCGGCCCGACGTTACGCGAGTGTTCGGGCACCCAATATGTTTATCTCAATATCTTACAGTTTTTTCCATAAAATATATACAAATACACATGTCTATTCACAAAATGTTGAAGAAAAAAAAAGATGCGAAATTTTTCTTTTTGGCATATATATATATATATATATATATATATATATATATATATATATATATATATATATATATATATATATATATATATATATATATATAGCCTCCACCCCCCCCCCACCCCACCCCTCCAACAAAGACAAATTGCGTTTTTTTTTGGCCTTTCCCATCGGCTTTGCAATTATTAAGCCTTGAAGCGGCTTCATCAAAGCAGTACTATGAGCAGCATTGACGTTTTCACACGTCATGTGTTTTTGTTCAATCTTTTTATGCATTCTACCTTTCGGTGTTGATGTACTGAGACGTGCATTTTTCGAGTATGTGCCATTTTAGCCAATTTAGCCTAAATTGGCTAAATTGGGTGCATTTTTTAATTGTTTTCCACAAAATATATACAAATACATATGTCTATTCATAAAATTAAAAAAAAGAGAAGTTTCCCTTTTTGGCATCGGAGGGGGGGAGGAGGGAGAGAACGGGGAGGAGGGGGGAGGCTAAAATGCAATTTATCTTTTTGGCGTGAGAGGGAGGGCATATATATATATATATATATATATATATATATATATATATATATATATATATATATATATATATATATATATACATATATATATATATATATATATATATGGGGGCGGGAGACATAAAAAAATTTTCGATTGTTAATTCCCACTTGCAAACTTCGTTTGCAAATGGGTATAAGTTTGTAGTTTTTCTCGAAATTTCTGTCCTTTTTTTCCTTTTTTTCTTCTCTTTTTTTCCGTCACGGAGGTTTCCAGAAAACTCCTCCTAGGCTATTTGACGTAGGACGATGAAATTTGGCACAATGATAGAGAGTAACGAGATGTCGTCAAATCCGCAAATTTTTTGACCTTGACCTTGAAGTTCAAGGTGAAATTGAGGTCAAAGTTTTTCTGACCTCAAAGGTGGTTTCTAGAAAACTCCTCCTACAGGGTTTGTCGTAAAAAGACGGCATTTGGCAGAGACATAGAGGGTAATGAGTTGTCGTCAAATCCGTAAATTTTTTTTACCTTGAACCTCAGAGGTCAAGGTCAAATTGAGGTCAAAATATTTTTGGAAACACCTATTAATCACGAAAAGTAGCCATAAAGGTGCTCAAATCCCAGTGTGAATGCATAAAACGTACTCAGTAAAGGGTAAACTTTCATCACTAACCTTGACCTTGAGGTCGAAACACTGAACCTTGAGGGTCAAGGTCAAAGGTCACGTGACCTCTCGCGTCCTTAACGACAGGCCGACTCACCTCGGAAACGGTTAGAGATAGAGCGATTTTGAGCTTATTTCCGACCCTTTGGACCTAAACAGTGTTACATAAGAGGTACCTCGGTTACCTTGACCTTCTGGGTCACAGTCAAGGTCAAAAACCGGAAGTTGACTATTATCTAGAAAGAGGTTGGAGATAGAGCGATTTTGAGCTCAATTTCGACCCTTTGGGCCAAAAAGACGTTATATAAGAGGTACTTCGGTGATCTTGACCTCCTCCATCATGGTCAAGGTCAAAAATTCTAAGTTGACCAGTATCTCAAAAACGGTTAGAAAACTGAATTTGATTTATTTGTGCCCAAATGAGGTTACATTATATTCACTTCGATGGCCTCGTTCAAGATAATAATCCGGAAGCTGACAATTATGTCGAAACACTGAAAAATGTGTCTTTGACCAAATATGTTGTGTCTCTGCCCTTGCAAGTGGGTGCTATTTCGCTACGTGTAGCGAAATTCGGTCTAGTTTTCAAAATGCTTCTTCTCCCACAGTATTGGTCAGATTTTCTTAAAATGTGTAAGAATATTTTTAGGTAGGCCTCTCTTGAAAAATTACTTCATTTTGAGATCCGCCTAATATTGGCTAAGTGGGGGCATTTTTCTTTTTTAATTTTTGGCGTCGAATTTTCAAAATGCTTCTTCTCCCGCAATTTTCACTGGATTTCTTTCCAATTTTGTACAATTGTTCTTTTGATGCTTCTGTGTTGAAATTTTACTTGTTTTGGCGATCGACCAAAAATTGACCAAATGGGGTCATTCTTTAATTTATTTGTAGCCAATTGTCAAAATTCTTCTTCCACAATTTCGATCGGATGAGCTTCCAATTTTGAATAAATGTTCACCAGGCTTTTGTCTCTTGAAAAACCGATCATAAAGAAAATTGGGTAAATTGGGGGCATTGTAAATTTTTGGGGTGCTAATTTTGAAAATGCTTCTACTCCCGCGATCAGAACTGACAACAATTGGGCAAATAGGGGCATTTTTAAATTGTTTGGAAGTATATTTCGAAAGGTTTTTTTCTCACAGTTTGGATCGAATTGTCTTCAAAACTTGCAAAGTTGTTCTGTGGGCGGTATGATTTTGGAAAGTTATTTTTAGCGATCAGCCAAAAATTGGCTAAAGGGGGGTATTTATAAATATTTAGTAGCAATTTTGTAAAATGCTTCTTCTCCCACAATTTTGAGCGGATTCCTTTACAAATTTGTAAGATTTTTCCGCAGCCATGTTTTGCAATATGACCACTTTCTGGCGACCATACAAGCCTACTGATACGTGATTTACTAGATTGGTCACAACGTCCCTGGACATTCTTGCTTTATTTTCATTTTACATGTTAGATTTGTAATGTTTGAGAGTGAAAGTAAACCATTATAACAATAACAAAAATCATACTTTTCGAAAAAATCTAAGTGGTGGCATCGATGACCTGTTGGTGGCCCTGAGGCTCGGTTGGTGGTACTGAGGATTCGGTAGTGGTAATGAGGACCCTGTGGTGGTAGTGAGGACCCGGTGGTAGTAGTGAGGACTCGACGGTGGTAGTGAGTAACCGGTGGTGGTCCTGAGGCCCCGGTGGTGGCCCTGAGGACCAGGTGGTGATACCGAGGACCCGATTATTTTAAATTCTAGATTATGTATTTTACGTTTCTTCCAGCTTAAAACCACGTAATATAGCATTTTGAAGCGAAAAAAAAGTTTGGGTCCTCAGTGCCACCACCGGGCCTCAGTGCCACCACCGGGTCCTCAGTACCACCACTTTACTTTTTTTCTGAAAGTAAGCATTGATTTTTGGTTTTGAACGTTTCTTTCAGCTTAAAACAACTTAATCTAGCATTTTGAAGCAAAAAAAAGTTTGGGTCCTCAGTGCCACCACCGGGCCCCAGTGCCACCACCGGGTCCTCAGTACCACCTCTTTACTTTTTTCTGAAAGTAAGCATTGATTTTTGGTTTTGAACGTTTCTTTCAGCTTAAAACAACTTAATCTAGCATTTTGAAGCAAAAAAAAAGTTTGGGTCCTCAGTGCCACCACCGGGCCTCAGTGCCACCACCGGGTCCTCAGTACCACCACTTTACTTTTTTCTGAAAGTAAGCATTGATTTTTGGTTTTGAACGTTTCTTTCAGCTTAAAACAACTTAATCTAGCATTTTGAAGCAAAAAAAAAGTTTGGGTCCTCAGTGCCACCACCGGGCCTCAGTGCCACCACCGGGTCCTCAGTACCACCACTTTACTTTTTTCTGAAAGTAAGCATTGATTTTTGGTTTTGAACGTTTCTTTCAGCTTAAAACAACTTAATCTAGCATTTTGAAGCAAAAAAAAAGTTTTGGTCCTCAGTGCCACCACCGGGCCTCAGTGCCACCACCGGGTCCTCAGTATCACCACTTTACTTTTTTCTGAAAGTAAGCATTGATTTTTGGTTTTGAACGTTTGTTTCAGCTTAAAACAACTTAATCTAGCATTTTGAAGCAAAAAAAAAGTTTGGGTCCTCAGTGCCACCACCGGGCCCTCAGTACCAAATCTTCACTTTTTTCGGAAAGTAACATTGATTTTTGGTTTTGAACGTTTCTTTCAGCTTAAAACAACTTAATCTAGGATTTTAAAAGTAAAAAATATTTTGGGTCCTCAGTGCCACCGGGTCCTCAGTGCCACTTCGGGACCTCATTACCACTGGTGGTACTGAGGTCCCGAGCAGACGGTGACCCCGCCTCCGGTAAGAACTAAGAGTCTCGAAAATTATATTTGTTGCTTTTTTTAAAAAGACTTCTAACGTTTTTTTTTTAAATGAAAACATAGTGGATTAAAAACAACAGCAGTTGTTTGGCATTATTTTTAAGAGGCAGAAACAGGATGTGTATGCTGAAAAAAACCATCACGTGAACAAGTCAGCAGTGACTGGGTGGGATAGAGTGAAGAAACCAAAATGCCAGCTGCAACAGTCAACAGATCTAAAACAAGACCCTCCGGGTTGTGGAGGGAAAGGATGGGAGAGGGAGGAAGGGGAAGGGGAGGGGGGCTTGGGAGCAGATATGGTGTTGATATTTGAGGACCAGGCGCGGCTCGAGCGGAGTGACAATTTTCATTTGGTAAATCCCCTTCGTTTTCCACGAGAAGAGATTCATTTCAGCGCCCAACAAAACTTCTTTGACACTCCGCGTTTAGGGGGTATAATTCACAAGAGTGTCCCTGTTTGGCTAGGAAGGGGGGGTGTATTTTTCACTCTTGGCATTCCATGGTAAAAGGCCGGTGTAAAGTGTCATGGACGCGCATGATTATTCGCACCATTTGTACGCGTGATTCCCTACCCCCCCCCCCCCCCCTCCCCTGGAGACGCAGTGACGACCGGATCTTTGCCACTTAGCTGTTATGCTTCAGAATGGGAGCTTTCCATATAACCGTTATTATCATTTATATAAGGCATTACCTTACTTACCCACAATGCTTACAGATTTCGGTTGCCCTCCTTCCGGTTTTATCCAAGCTTCTATGGTGAAGTTTACTTCAGGGTACAACGTATCATGTGGTCTCCATTCCATGACGCCCGAATTGCCACCAAAATGCACGCTTTGGTCACTTCCACGTGCAGGCGATTCCAGCGCAATGCTGCGCTTAACACGTGTCACAGCCTCGTGATTTGAATGCACGTGCTGCTGCGGTAACGTCTCGCTATTCGTGCACGTGCTGTAGCGTAATCTCTCACGCTCGCGGTGACGTAATGTAGCCCTTTGCAATGCCAATAGATGGTGTCTATTTACACTTTGACGTGTATTTTCCTCAGAACAACACATAAAATGAGGACAAACTAACAAAAACGTCAAAAGATATATCTCCATTTTGTTTTAATATTATATATATGTGTTAATTTTTATCCTGCTTATGCCAGAAAATATACTACACAGTCACCAAAATAGTAAACCAAGAGCATTTACCACACACATCAGTAACACAGGACTGCTTTCTTACACAGGCATTTAGTCACAGAAAAAAACCTGGTAATAAATAGATAACTTGATCAAAACCGCCAGTTTCAAATTCGCGCCAACGTGAAAGAGAGGGGAACAGACATGCCAAGCATACACTTAAATCACGCTACAAGTTTCTTTGAAGAATAATTACACCAAGCCAAGCTATATCAGACCACTATCGTACGTTTCTAGTAGTTTTTACCCCCTTTTATTAAACAGGGCTGGTCTTTGTAAAGAGCTTGTCAAATGCTATAAAAAGGCTTTATTTGTCCAGAAGTCTGTAAGTTTTTTTTATCAACCCACAGGCTGTTTTGAAACAAGGCTGTAGGGGCTTATGTAAAGGAAAAATGAGAACTGCTTGTCTGAACCGATATGTATTTTCTGCTGATCACTTGGGTCACTAAGATGTCCGAAATATCTATTAAGTGGATCATTTATAAATACCAGCCCTTAGGAACCGATTAAAATAAAGAGATTCAGAGATGAAAGAAATAATGCTCGGCTGATTAGGCGATGTCGCGAGAAATGAATAAGTTCTGATTATCCACAGGTTAAGATACCGTCACTGCTAAGGACAAAGCACCCAGGTGACTACCCCGATTCCGAGTGCATTCAAGGACTGACTCTGTTTCTGTACATCAATTTCGCTAGTTAATTTTCTTGACAAGACTTAATGTAACATAGAGCTATGAACCAGATGACATGGTGATGGCGTGTGTGATTTCTCAATAATTCAAGTTCAAAACATCACTAGACTATTCTCATCATCGAGTGCAATGCTAGATGCAAATGCCTCTGTATAACAATTAATAACATATCTTACTAAATTTTTTGCAACATCAATCAATGCAGTTTATTTTAGCATTTTAACATCTCCAGAAATCATTAAAATACTACGTCATGGTTAATTTTATCAAAGTTCAAAATCTTTTTTTCTGTTTTTGTTGTTGTTTTTTTTTTTTTTGTTTGTTTGTTTTTTTTTTGCTTTCAGCATCCTGTGTTCCACATTGGCCTGGATGTCACACGTACCGAGGCATCGGCAAAACTAGAACCTCATTTCGCTAGCGAAATGTTAAACACTTGACAAAAATTAAAGCGCAAAAAATACTTCCTTCGATGGGGTTTTTTTCCTTGAATGATATATTGCAAACAGCACAGCTTGAATACGTCTTATAAGCCGAATTGACTGGTCAGGCATACGCCGTGTTATCTATTTACGCAGTGAGAGCTCGCACAAAGCTAAGCAACTGTGTGTTCTGCTGTGCTGAGCGATAAATGCCCCACATTTACTTGCAAAAAATACACTCTTTTCACATGGCGTTTTAAACAAGAAAACGAAATCGAAGGAGAAAATAAAAAGTGTCATGCACATTATATCAAGTTCTACCTAAGTCCCAGGTTTCGTGGCCCTAGGGTCCATAGTGTCAGCTGAGTAGACGACACAAAAAATCCGTTCACTGTCGAGAAAAAAAGATACCAACGGCTGCTCGCACAAATTCAGAAACACCTTGCAAGTCAAAGGATTGTCAAGTGTTAATTAACACTTGACAAGCCTTTGGCTTGCAAGAGTTATGTGAATTTGTGCGAGCAGCCGTTCGTCCTTTTTTTTCTTCTTGACAGTTTTTCCGATTTTTTGTGTCTTCTTCTTCTCTGACACTATGGGTCCTAGGACCATGAAACTTGGGACTTATGAAGAGCTTGATCTGAGCGTGTGCATGTCACTTTTTATTTTTGTCTTTGATTTCGTTTTCTTTGTTAAAACGCCATGTGAAAAGAGTATATTTTTGCAAGTAAATGCAGAGCATTTAACGTACATCACAGAACACAGTTGCTGAGTTTTGTGCGAGCTCTCACTGCGTAAATAGATAACACGGCGTATGCCTGCTCAGTTAATAAAACCTTAAGCCAACAAAAACCAAACACTACTCGGCTTATAAGACGTATTCAAGCTGTGTTGTTTGCAATATATTATTCAAGAAATAACCCATAGAAGGAAGTTTTTTGCGTTTTAACTTTTGTCAAGTGTTTAACATTTCCCTAGCGAAATAAGGTTCTAGTTAATTCTGCATTGGGATATCTTGTCCACTCCGCAATAAGCGCCAAGCATAATTTTGTGAGGCCGCATTGGGACTTCATACTCCAAACGTGTTTTATATTGGATCCATATCAAAGGGCGGGATGGGGAGGGGGCACTGTGCAGACTGCCCCTGAATAGCCAGCACCCAATGTTGTCGCATGTTGTCGTGCGTGACAGTTGTTGTTTGGTCATATGATTCCGACTTCTTACAGATTTCACCATAACACCAGCTATTGATGTTCCGGTCGACCAATTGCAATGACTGCTCGAGACTTTATCCCACCGTACTTAATACAAAAAATACTCAAAATATTTACAAGAGAAGCTTATCAATTGACTTGGATTATGATATTGCAGAGAAATTTAAAACAATGTATATATTTATTAAAAGGAAGTCAAAGTTTGGCATATTTCATTCGAAAATCATTGATATAAATTAATTTTGAATGTTTAATTTTTTAAGTTCCACACTGAATCACAGAAGTAGATAGAAAAGGGGGGTTTTGGACCACTTGATGACGTCATACTGTCTGGAAGTGACGTCATACTGTCTGGACCGGAAGTGTTGTCCTGACCGGAAGTGTTGTCTGGACCGGAAGTGTTGTCTGGACCGGAAGTGACGTCATGATAAGCGTTAGGATAGGCGCGGCCATCCATGACGTCATAATGAGGTCATAATGAGGTCATAATGTGGTCATAATGTGGTCATACTGAGGTCATAATGAGGTCATAATGAGGTCATAATGAGGTCATAATGACGTCATGCTGTGTGGCGGCTTCCTAGGGTTTCAGTCGATGATCGTCGAAGTCAATGAAGTCAAGGTTTCATTTCCGAAGTCAATCGGCAACAGACCCTAAAAAGTGATGACCTCCCCCCCCCCACCCCCCCTCGAAATTGTGATTTTTGCATATTTATCCGTTTCAGACGATTCTGAACATTTTTCATTTTTTGGTCGACCTCCCCCCTCCCCCGCCCTCGAAATTGTGATTTTTGCATATTTATCCGTTTCAGACGATTCTGAACATTTTTCATTTTTTGGGTCGACCGACCCCCCCCCCCCCCCTCGAAATTGTGATTTTTGCATATTTATCCGTTTCAGACGATTCTGAACATTTTTCATTTTTGGGGTCGACCGACCCCCCCCCTCGAAATTGTGATTTTTGCATATTTATCCGTTTCAGACGATTCTGAACATTTTTCATTTTTTGGGTCGACCACCCCCCCCCCCCTTGAAATTGTGACTTTTTGCATATTTATCCGTTTCAGACGATTCTGAACATTTTTCATTTTTTGGGTCGACCGACCCCCTCCCCCCTCGAAATTGTGATTTTTTGCATATTTATCCGTTTCAGACGATTCTGAACATTTTTCTTTTTTTTTTTTTTTTTTTTTTTTTTTTTTTTTTTTGGTCAACCATATACACAAGTAAAATTCTGCTGAGTCAGCAATTTTAACAATTTTGAGCAAGTTTGAACAAGTTACACACCATATTTTGATTACATGGAAGTAGCATAAAAGCATGAGTGAAACATATATGTGATACATTCTGCTGAGTCAACAATTTTGAACGAGTATTGAATAAGTTTGAACAAGTTACACACCATATACCATCAAAGTTTTATAAAAGGAAGAGTGACGAGAAAATACTTCACAATGTCGGCATTACTTCTTGACAGATGTATGACTATGGATGACGTCTTCAAAGTGAACTATATTGACTATGTGTTTTCAAAGCTTCCTGCTTTTGAATCGGATTGGATGCTGCAAGTGAAGAATTTGCATATGCATTGGGAAGCTGTGGGAAAGGCTATTCCAAGAGATCGTTTCATCCGCTCGTTTCTACATGAATGTGAAGAACTGCATTTACTATCAACTTACAACATTGATTTAGCATTTATCAACGCGAATACAATTTGGGCAACTGACCTCATGTTAGTTGTAGCTACTAGAATTATTCTACATTATGATGATGATGTTCCAAATAATGTATCAGACCTTGTTCGATTCAACCATGGACGAGTTGAAGTGAACTCAAAAGTTTGCAAGTTCTTTGAAAAGAAAGCTGACTCAGCAGATAGTTGGGTATAAAAGGGAGTGAACTCAGCAGAGTGGAGTCATTTCTCAGCAGACAGTTGGAGGGAGTGGATCATCAATACATTGTGGCAGTCATGGAGAACAAGACAAGCAACGCAGCGCAGCGTAGCGCAGCAGCGCAGCGCAGCAGCAGCAGCAGCTTTAAAATTAGTGCTAACTTAACCATTACTGTGGAGCATGGAGAATATGGGCCATTTCTACGCATCACACGTGGAGAGAGATGGTGTGCTTATTCACCATCTTTGTGGAAGATTGTGTGCCAGAGCTTGAAAAATTTACGCGACATTGGCTTCAAACTATACTTAACGCAAACGAAGTGGCTTGAAGTCATTTCATACTTGGATATGCGCTATGTGAGTTTTGTGCGCACATCACGGTTTGAAGGGAAAGAATACACACATCACATCAACATGAATGATGGTGAATGGGAGACACGGCTTCAGGTGATGGACAACATCAACTCAGCCCTATCACCATGTGAGGAATGTCATGACAAGAAAGCGATCATCAAGCTGCAAAAGGATGGTCGGATGAAGGTGTCAAAGCTATCCAAGAAAAGGCTGGCTGAAGTTCAGTTGGAGAACATGAACGTGCAAAATCAACTTGGACTTACCTGCGACTATTGCGGTGCTTGTGGATATATGGAGGATTATCAGTGCCACTGCCACAAGTATAATTGCAAGTTGTGTGAACCAAACAACTTCTGCGGCAAGTGTGGAGTACTTAAAGTCTGTGAAGCAAAGTAGAAGTCAGAACTTACTCGATTTCACGATGGATGAGTTGAAGTGAATTCAAAACTTTGCAAAATGTTTGGGTATATAGTTGGACATAAAAGGTAGTGAACTCAGCAGAGTGGAGTCATTTCTCAGCAGACAGTTGGAGGGAGTGGATCATCAATACATTGTGGCAGTCATGGAGAACAAGACAAGCAACGCAGCGCAGCGTAACGCAGCAGCGCAGCGCAGCAGCAGCAGCAGCTTTAAAATTAGTGCTAACTTAACCATTACTGTGGAGCATGGAGAATATGGGCCATTTCTACGAATCAAACGTGGAGGGCATTGGGTTGCTTTATCACCATGTTCGTGGAAGTGTATATGTGAGAAATTTAGAAATTTATACACCATTGGCTTCAAAGTATACTTAACGCAAACGAAGTGGCTTGAAGTCATTTCATACTTGGATATGCGCTATGTGAGTTTTGTGCGCACGTCACGGTTTGAAGGGAAAGAATACACACATCACATCAACATGGATGATGGTGAATGGGAGACATTGCTTCAGGAGATGGATAACATTAACTCAGTCTTGTTACCATGTACGGAATGTCATACCATAAATCCTATCAAGCTGCGAAAGGATGGTCGGATGAAGGTGTCAAAGCTATCCAAGAAAAGGCTGGCTGAAGTTCAGTTGGAGAACATGAACGTACAAAATCAACTTGGACTTACCTGCGAGTATTGCGGTGCTTGTGGATATGTGGAAGATTATCATTGCCACTGCCACAAGTATAATTGCAAGTTGTGTGAACCAAACAATTTCTGCGGCAAGTGTGGAGTACTTAAAGTCTGTGAAGCAAAGTAAAAGCCCACAAGACACTGAAACAAGATGGACGCATGTTTTAAAAATGCTTATATTGACTTGATGATTGCTAAACTTGCTTGCTGTGGCACTCCAGACTATCAACTTTATCATTTGGATGCTTTTTGGGATGTTGTACATCATAGTCTTGATGTGATTGAACTGCATTCAAGATTTCTTGGAGAATGTCATAAAATTGGAATAGAAGAAGATCCTGACTTTGACTTTGATTCTGCACTTTATTCTGCTCGTACTGATGTAGAAGTATATTTCACCGTAGTGGATCATTTGAGAGATTGTTGTAAAGAAGAAGAGGAAACCGAGCAGCTTTATCAGGTAAGAGAACCTTTTTAATCATCTTTGTAACAACATAGTGAATTGATAACATAACAATGTTTTTCTTACTAGCAAATTTAGTTTTATGTGAGTGGTTTCAACGTAAACCAAGAAAGAACATGATAGAAGAGGCAGCAAATATATTAAAAGATATTTTATTACAGGAAGAAACCGACATGTCAGAATAAAAACAACAGAAACAAAGTCAACATGGAGAATCTTGTACTATTCAGCGGTCATAAGGACGTTCTTTCAAACATGTTTCCAACACGACTTGAAAAGTATATTACTTCAGCCATTGTGTCATCCAGAAATGGATATGAAGCGAAACGTATTGCTAAAGGGATAAAGCCATGTCCTTACCAGTGAAGAGAAGTAAAATGCAAGATGTTTTACAAGTCAAATGGAATCAGTGTGTATTGTTTCGCAACAAGTTGAAAGAATGTAAAGACAAAACTTTAGTTGAAGCAGCGTATGATCATTGGTGGGGAGCTGGTGTGAAACAAGTGTCATCTGGATATCCTGGTCAGAATATTATGGGAAAGTTGTTAGAACTGTTGTGTGAGACTTGATGTGCAGACGTGTGAACATGGAGAAGTGTGTTAAGTGAACAGCAACTGGAAAAAACTTGCTGAATTTGACAGACTTATGCTACATTGCCGGAGCAGCATAACTTGCTAAACCTGACAGACTTGTGCTACATTGTCGGAGCAGCATAACTTGCTGCATTGATTCAAGACTCACAAGACTGCATAATGGCGGACATGACACTGAGACAATATAATGTGCAAAAAGCTTATTGTGAAGAAATGTTATCAGCTGTAAAAAAGTTTGCCTATTTAGTCTGTCCTGCTTGTCAACATGAAGAGTGTTCAGAACATACTTTTCATACTGCATGTGTTTATACATATTGGAATGAAGCTAAATATTACATTCATTTAGATAAAGTGTTAGAGAATGCAAATCAACGTTGTGAGAAATATGGTGTAGATGCTATTACATTGGATGAACTCAGTCATTGGTTAGTGTTCATTGAAGACCAATGGTCTCCAGTGATTCATACCATTGTATCCATACTTGATTTGTAAAAACTTGTTAGTTAAGTTATAAATGCATGTTAGTTAAGTGATGTTGGTTGAGTTATAAAATAAAAGCTGTTCTGTTGAGAAGGTGGTTTTCATTCGGTGTGACCATGTCGACGTGGAAAGACTACTTGACCAATATTTACTTCAAACCTGGACAGCCTGGAGCATTTGCTGGTCCTTACAAACTGTATCACATCTTACGAAAACATAATCAACCAGTCACACATTCACAAGTGAAGAAATGGCTACAGGATCAAGATGCTTTTAGTTTACTACAACCTGTCAAATACAGGTTCAAAAGACAACGTGTGATTACACGTGGTATTGATGATATGTGGGATATTGATTTGGCTGATATGGGAAACATAGCTCCCTATAATGATGACATACGCTTTTTACTCATTGTCATTGATGTGTTTTCCAAATATGTCTGGGTACAGCCAATACCTAATAAATCACATACCAGCGTCATACAAGCTTTCCAAAAGATTTTTCATGACACACGACGAAGACCGCGAACTCTAAGGTCTGATAAAGGAACAGAATTTAAAAACAGATGGGTGAAAGCATTTTTGAAGAAAGAAGGAATTCATGCTTATACCACAAAGAATGAAACCAAAGCCAACTTTGCTGAAAGAGTCATTCGTACTCTGAAGGGAATGATGTATCGGTATTTTCTACATAATCAAACTTACCGTTACTTAGACATTCTTCCAGACTTGGTGTACAATTACAACCATAGACCTCATGGTTCTCTTCCTAATAAATATGCTCCAGCCGAGATTCATAAAGACAACGAATCAAAAGTGTGGAAGTATATGTATGTCGACAAACTGAAATTGAAACCGAAGAAGAAGAAGAAGAAGTATAAATTTAACATTGGCGATCATGTTCGCATTTCCCACATTAAATATGTGTTTCAACGCGATTATCACATCAAATGGACGCAAGAAGTCTTCATTGTCACACATCGTTGTAAGAAGCAAGGAATACATTTGTATCGTGTGAAAGACTTTTTAGATGAAGATATTGATGGCCATTTCTATGAAGAAGAACTGCAGAAAGTGACCAAAGATATTGAATCTATTTATAGAATTGAAAAGGTCTTGAAAACACGTAAAAGACGAGGAGGTGTGAAAGAATTATTTGTCAAGTGGTTAGGTTGGCCAAACAAGTTTAACAGTTGGGTGAAAGAAACAGACATTCAACAATGAAGCATCCATTTACATGTTTGGTCTCTGGACCTACAGGCAGTGGCAAGACGTCTCTGGTGAAGGAAATTCTAGAATAAAAGTTGACTCAACCCTCTCCGAAAAACATTTTATGGCTCTATGCAGCAGATCAGCCTTTGTACAAGGGAATGAAAGGCGTGGAATTTTACCAAGGCATTCCAGATGACATTGAAGAGCGTTTTAACCCGAAAAAACCAAACTTACTTATCATTGATGACTTAATGACCAAATGTCATAGTGATGAGCGTATGACACGTCTCTTTAGT
Organism: Protula sp. h YS-2021; assembly: GCA_949752745.1. Taxonomy (NCBI): domain Eukaryota; kingdom Metazoa; phylum Annelida; class Polychaeta; order Sabellida; family Serpulidae; genus Protula; species Protula sp. h YS-2021. The sequence goes on from OX457033.1 coordinate 13,325,228, forward strand.
GTTGGCAGCAGTCATCAAAATCTAAGCATTATCTTTATTGTGCATAATTTATTCCATCATGGGAAAGAGATGCGAAATATTAGTTTGAATACACATTATATCATTCTGTTTAAAAATCCGAGAGACAGTCAACAAATTAGTACATTGGCGCGGCAAATGTATCCTGGAAGATCTCAATTTCTCATAGAAGCCTATCAAGATGCTACTAGCAAACCTCATGGTTATTTATTCATTGATTTAAAACCAAAGACAAATGATCAACTACGTATTCGTACAGGCATTTTACCAAAAGATACACATTATGTATATATTGATAAAGCAGTGTATGAACAAGAACCAACTCATTTGACCATTCGCAGTCAAGATGTCTAAACGTATTCGAGCGAACCAGCCGTTTCTTCATTTGCTTGCACGCAGTGGGCCTAAACGACGTAAATCCTTGCTACAGCAAGCTACAAAGGAGGAATTAACAAGCTTGTTTGAAATTTGTTTGAATATATTGCAAGGACATTTACCCTTAAGCTCAAAACGGTTTAAGGAATTTAAACGTGAACGTCATACGCTACGTACTCTAGCAGATAAGAAGATATCCCTTCGACGAAAAAAGAAGTTGATTAATCAGAAAGGAGGATTCATTGGAGCTATTGCTAGATTGGCATTGCCCTTGTTAGCCAAACTACTGCTAAAATGAAACATACGATGAAAATGGTCCTCATTCCTGAATATGAATATAAAATGTTGCTAGAAAAGAAGGGAAAAGATGGTGAAATCAAAACGAAAGTGAATAAACTTTTACGTGGGAAACGAACACGTGAAAAGGCTATAGAAATGTCTCAACTTCTTGGTCGTCATTTACGAACAAGTCAGTCTAGGCAGCAAAAGCCCTCATCATCATCATCACCACCTGAAAAGCCAGAAAAGTTATTTTTAAGTCATTTTCAACCTATCTATCATGGAAAAGTACTACAACTTTTAGCAGAACTGAAGAAATATGGTACGACATGGTCAGACAAGAATGAACTTGTGTTGAAAACGGGCGATATTATAGCAAATTCCAACATGGTTGATTTGATGAAAGAAGCATTGGTGGCGACAAGAAGAAAAGAACGAGCCATACCACCACATGGTTGGCATCCATTTATCCAGGAAATTGTTGATGCTAATATTCCAAAAACAATGTTTAGTAAAAAGACCACTCGTGACGACATTACAACAGAAATGAAACAACGTCAACAAAGACAGTTTCCTGAAGGATGGGAAAATTTTTAACATGGCTGAAAGAGCTATGTTGTTGCCAAGACACAACTATTCCTGTAAAAATAAGATGTACAAGTGCTTGTTGTGAAGGAGAAGTCATAGATCATGTAGATCATCATCATCATGATGTGAAAGACCATTTACATACTTGGTTGAATGGCGCGCGCTATCGTGAAGTATATAGACAACGTCAACGCACCTATACCATTTAGTTCCCATCATGGAGTCGACAAGCTTTTACATCACTTTGCCTAGCAATGCGAGTATGACCTATTATCCCAACAACAAGGCTTCGAATTATCAAATTCGTATGCCTCGAACCATTTATCTGAATGGAAAATATGAAGTGGCTTTAGCTGAAATTCAATATCCACATACATGGACAACGATGAGACAGGGCATGGACTACTCTATTCAGTATCGACAAGAACTATTCGATGATCCTATTCTTAGCACTCTCGATATTCCTTATGGGTACTATAGAACCATACAAGAACTATGTGAGGCAGTCAATGAAGAAGCGACTAATGCTCTGAAACTTACAGAAGCTATTCGAATAAAGTATGATAAGATTAGACGACGTGTGTTTCTATTTCTCGATTATGGTTATGAAGTGTCCTTTTCCGCTGGATTAGCTGAGATTTTAGGATTTATCCCAGATCACTGGTATACTGAAACATGTACAGCTGCCCATAAAGCGGATGTGAAACAGGGGTTTTATACACTGTATGTGTATTGTAGCATTTGTGAACCACAAGTTGTTGGTGATTATTATATTCCGTTACTACGTTCTGTTGGCATACAAGGCCATGATGGAGATATTATCATGAAAACGTATGGCGAACCGCATTATGTTCCTGTAAACACATCCAAATTTGACATGTTAGAAATGAATATTAAGGACGACACAGGCCATAATGTTCCATTTCAAACTGGAAAGGTGATCTGTAAACTTCTTTTTCGACCAAAAGCAATATGAAAGCTTATACACACGATCCGTCTGCATATCGCAACCATTTTCTTCGTCAAGTGGGCGGGGAATTACCAGGATTCAAAGGAGCGCGAATCCAATATGGCGATGGTATTGGTTCAATACTGGGATCATTGGCTCGCAAAGCTATTCCACTACTTAAGGCTGGGGCTAAGATCGTTGCGCCACATCTTAAGAAGGCTGCAAAGAATGTCGCGAAAGATGTGACGGGCCGAGTAGCAGAACGTGTGTTTGGAGAACAAAAGCGCATGCAACCTATGAAACGTGCCAGAAGACGAAAAACAGCCAGACGGATAACATCAAAATATCGCAAAGATATCTTTTGAAATCATGTCTCTCATTCATAATCATTCGTGTGAATGTAGTCTTTCTCCATTGGAATGGTTTCACGTACCACCAACGCAAACTGCTGTAGAGAAAAGTTATAATGTCGACTATCAACCACTTACAAGCATTAGAGAAGGCGCTCCAATAGAATTCTACATTCCTGCGAGTACAGAAGAATATCTGGATTTAAAGAACAGTAAACTCTATATTGTATGTCGCATTGTCCAGGCCGATGGAACAGAGTGTGGCGCAGATGATAATGTCTCTTGCATCAATGATGTGTTTAATGGGTTATGGTCTAATATTGAATTGTTTCTGAATGATCGTTTGGTTTCGCATAGTAACAATACTCATGGTTATACCAGCATTATCTCTCATCTCATCCATGACTCGGAAGCAAGTCTGCATTCTGAGCGCTCTATGCGTCTCATGTACAAGGATACTGCTGGGTCAATGAATAGTCATGAGGTGAAAAGACCTAATCATGAACGATATGTATCCGGGTTTCATGTCAATGCTGACGGCGGTGACTTGGCTGAGCAAGGAAACAATGGCTTACATCATCGTTATTTGCATACACGTCTTAGCCGTGATGTTATGCTCACAGGTGGTTTAAGGATAGATTTGTTTGAGCAGGATCGTTATCTTCCGAATGGTATCAGTTTGAAATTGCGTTTCCATAGACAAAAAGATGACTATGTATTGATGGCTGCAGATAATACCTATAAGGTAGAAGTGAAAGAGGCATTTTTAACCATTCGCAAAGTGAGGGTGAGTCCAGGTATTCAGTTAGGACATACAGATGCATTGATGAAAAGTCCTGCCAAGATCATCATCACTAGAAAAGAATGTAAAGTCTTAGCTATTCCAGCAGGATTTCAGTCTTTTGTGAAAGATAACATCTTTTTGGGTCAATTACCAAATCGTATTGTCATTGGTCTGGTTCATAATGAAGCTTTTGGTGGATCAGTATTGAGGAATCCATATGATTTCAAACATTTTGATCTGGACTATATGCAACTGTACACGGATGGTGAACCAGTTCTATCCAAACCTCTCAAGCTTGACATTACACAGAACAAATACCTGGACGCTTTTGAAACGCTTTACAAATCGTTTGATCGATTGAATGGTGAGAAAAGTTCCATTATAAAACGGGAAGATTGGCCTAGAGGTTATGCTTTATTTTCGTTTGACTTAACACCGGATTATGATGGCGATGATCATTTCCCCCTGATCAAGCATGGGAATTTGCGGCTAGAAATGAACTTTGCTACGGCTTTGCAACCTAGCATCAATGTCATTGTCTATGCTGAATTTGACAACATTATTGAAATAAGTGCAAATCGCAGCATCCAATTCGACTACCAGTCATGAACACAAAGCAGATTGATGCCATATTGAGTCGTGATGTCATGACCAAAGACTTGTTTCAAGGCGTGTTTGCCATGGATCAGTTACCGTCTTTACAACGCGGCGCCTATGTGATCAACACAGACGATCAAGATGAACCAGGAGAACATTGGGTGGCAGTGTATTATGATAAAGACCCTGTGGAATATTTTGACTCTTATGGACTATTCCCTCTCGATGATCGTTTAGACATATTTTTAAGAAATGACTATATGTATAATTCTATCTCATTACAAACGCCAATATCATCATCATGTGGTTTTTATTGTGTATATTATATATGGCATAGAGCTCGAGGTCAGAGTATGTTTGATATTGTGAATATATTAAAAAGAAAGGATGGTGATTTTATTGTAAAGGATTTTGTATATAGACATTATAAACCACTGTTTTATTAATGGTGTTGTTGTTATATTAGTTAAGTTGTAGTTAAGTTGTTGTTATATTAGTTAAGTTGTTGTTATATTAGTTAAGTTGTTGTTGTTAAATAAAACAAACCAAGTTTTCAAACAGTCTTGTTTATTGTGTTGTACATACGTTTATTTACAAATTCTTAACTACAAACTTTTATTTACAAACTTTTATTTACAAATTCTATTTACAAAATTTACAAAGTCTATTTACACTATTTACAAACTCTTAACTATAAAGTCTATTTACACTATTTACAAACTTTTTATTTACAAACACATTCAATTTTCAATACATTCATCAATGCATGCCATTCATCAGAATCTAAATTGATATAGGTATCATAGACATTATACCCGTGTTTGTAAATGCTATGAAAGCTCACATAACACACATCACCAAACTTTATCACTTTCACAGTTTCATGTTCAGACAGTTTCAGTTCATATCCTTCTTCTAAGTCAATGTCCATCACACGCATAGGTTGTGTCAGCTCAATGGATTTGGTACCCCGCTTGAGTTGTATTCCTCCCTCTTTGAATTCAAGCGTTAGGTTCTTTCCAATCCAATGCTTGTAACAGCGCGTACCATTCCACTGTGTTGAGGGTGATGTAGTCGTAGCATTCTGTAAGCTCGTCATACTGACGAAATTGTACAAACACGTCTAGACCGTTCTCAGTCACACGCACTTCTAATTCATTTGAGACTGCTAGGAGAAAGCCAGGTATTCTCAACTTGTCTAGGTGATCCTTCAACACGGATTGGTCATCAAGCGATAGTATGATAAACTTTCCAAAATGTCTTAGCACAATGTCATCATATTCGTTTCTCAGATATGAGAATCCATGCGTCATTGGTTTATATTCCGTTAAAAAGTCTTCCATCTCGTTCAACAGTCAGATGAACTATGAGCTGTCTCCTTGTCTGCAAAGACGTTTTTATGCTCGCAAGATGGTGAAGAGTGGATGTTGTATCGCTTCTAGGAATCGTAAGACTGCGCGCCAGTTCTTGATATCAAAGAGGATCAAATCTGTATATGGTGTATCTGGCACAACTCCCTTATAATCCTTTGGATAATCCTGTAAAAGATTTCTACAGATTTCTACACGTATGTTAGAATCATATTCAGCTACCGTCACTTCCACTTTATTTTCAAGTCTACGTTTAAACCCAGGTTCAAGTGGTATGTTTTTAAAGTCTTTCCACACTTCAGGTTTAAACCGATGATAACTTGTCTTAGAATCTAGTATCACTTCATTCCTCTCATTGACAGTAAGGTAAACACCACCGTTCAGCATGAGTGCATTCATGATTGTTATCTTGTTATGAGCCATCTTCTTGTCTACGAAGCCTTTTATCCACTTCTTTCACCTGCTTCTTCAGCATTTTCCATTCAGGTATTGTCAGCAAAATTCCCTTTTTCGTTGGACGGTTTTTTCCAGTCCCCTCATCTCTGAGGTATTTGCGAATGTTTATCACACCTTCATTACTTTGTTTCATAATCTTGATATACTTTCCATTGCCTAGAGAAAGCATTCCATCCCACGACTGTGGTGTTGGTGCTATCTCCACTTTTAATTTCTTGATGGTATTGTCAGGATGTTTCACATTCATGTCTTTGACTGTATCAGCAAGAGTATCCATATCCGTTGTTGCAGATCTTTTCCGATTCATGTTGACGCTTCAGTGTTCACACCTCAACTGACTCTAAAGTTGAAGTGTCTCCCCCTTATATACTGTAATGCCCATGCGCCAAAGTGGAATAGCCATCACTCATCACATATCGCTTGTCATCAAAAGGAGAGAGAGCCACTTTCCTCAACTTCTCCGAGAAGATCTGGTGGTCATGACTTCGAATGATGTGCCCTGTGGTTATCGTTTGCGTTTGGTTGAACAAACTGTCTCTATACTGGTGATGTTTCATACGTCTTTGACACGCGCGAGTGATGCCTTTAGCCGTACGTTTTTCTTTCCCACCATACATCATACTATACATTTTCGGTCGAAGTCCAACAAACTCTTCAATGGGAATGCCCGCCGTCTCATCTTTCATTTTCCCAAGCACTTTCTTGTTCACGTTGGAATGCAGGAAATGATCTGGGGGATAGTCACTTGTGTCGAACAAGTCGGCATCTTCCTGCATGTCTTTGTAGATATCTTCCGTTTCTATGTCATAACATAGACTGTCGGTGTCGCTGAACAACAGCTTGGCGTCGGGATACTTGGTCATGATGTAGTTGTAATGAAAGTGGAACATGAGCACCTTGCTGAGGTCGAGAATGGTGAAACCAACTTGAATGGGTTTATCCAGAAGCAGATCCACTTTGCGCAAATGTACCGCGGTTAAATCTTCGTTGAAAATTCTAAATTTGTGGAAGGAAGGTTTGGCCACAAGTTTCTTGAACCGCTTTTCCTGGTGAACGAGTTCCACATTTATGCGCTTTCTCACATTTTCCATGGTTTTGCCAAACACAGAGTTGTTCATCAGTTTGAAAAAGTCTTTCTCAAACGGGTTCTTGGCCAACTTTCTCTTTTCCGTGTTTAAGGAGATGTATTTTGCCAACCATTTGCTCTGTGCAAACATGATGGCACGGTGCACCTTCGTAACTTTCAATCCCAGTGAGACATATTGCTGTAAATTTCTATAATGAAGCACATATTTCTTCTTGTCGCACAGGTTGGGAATGAGCTTTTCACTAGGTTTGCCTTTCATGTTTAGATCTTTCCGCAGCTTCTGACTATGTTTTGACAATTCTCCCTCTTTCACACATTTCAGTTCCGGAGCCACTGGGTAGTGATTATGATGATCATGGATTGAATATGGGTATTCCAAATCCACTTCTAAAATGTATCCAATCTCGTCATCTTCATCCACATCCATAAAGTCAATGGATTCTGGCTCGCTCACCCACATAAATCCACTTTCCGGCATGCTTTGCGACATGGCCCAGCCATACAAGTTGTTTGCATCCAGGTACGTCAAGTAGTTGGTCGTTTTCGTGGGATCGTAATCTGCTACGTAGGGGTTATTTGCTTTCGCATACTTGTGCGTGATGACAGATATTCCTCCACGTAGGCCTTGTTCAACCATTTGGTACATGTCAATGTCGTTGATCAATTCCAATTTCACCTTTGTCGCTTTCAACATGGCATCCCACGACAGTCCTGGCGCTGTATAGTAGTGAGCAGGATCCAATTCATACGTGTTGAGACATACGTGACGAAAGTTTTCAAACACGTCAGCCAGCAGCAACACATCTGATTTCAGGTATAGGTCATGGTATTCGCCAAATGTAGTACAGTGGAATGTCTCCCACACCTTCTGCGCATGCGCATAATCCTCATCGCTAATGTCTTCTTCACTGAGCAGACTGTAAAACTTGTCCTTGGACGGTAGTTGTGTTTCAGCAAACTTGGATGGCTCATCCACGTAATCATAAGGGTACACTCCCTTTCTCAACAGTAAATCTTGTTGGTCACTATCGTGAATGTGTGACGTCATGTTATAAAAGTTGTCTTTCCCTTCTGCTGCCAGGTTGGATACCAACTTCTGTAGAGAAGTACTCATGAACTGATAACTGTCCGTAAATTTCAGATTGCTCATGGTGAATGCAATATATTTCTCAACGGTGTTGGGAATGACTGTAATTGTCTCATTTTTGAACTTTCCAATTTCTTCCATGATCAAATGGCTGTCGTAGCCTCGTAAATTGTGGAAAAAGACAGGAATGATGAAAGAATCTTTATCTCCCTGCTTATCCTTTCGAAATCGGAATTGTAAATTGCATTGACTATGTGCAGCTCCGCGGTATTTGCCATTGATATGGTCATGATATCTCACATGATCTGCTCCTAGAGGCTCATGACAAATGTAACAATCTGTGGCGTTCTTATAATGCTCTTCATCTTCATGAGTCATGACTATTTTCTTTTTCTGTTGTAAACCATGCACAATACGATCACGTTCATTCACCATATGGTCTAAAAAGACTTTCACAGCATTGTCTCCTCGATATACGACTGGAGCACATGTATCATACTGGCTGACAACCACATAGGCGAAGCTGTTTGGACGATGATGCTGATACTTGTCTCCTTCATGTTTTTTCGTGAAACATTCAAAGTCTGCATAAATGACAAACGGCGCTCGCTGTTGTTTGGCTACATTCTTGAACTTGATGAAGGGTTCCTTGGGGAATGATAAACGTTGTGCGCCATGCTTGCCACACACTTCACGATGCTTGTCTAACAGATCTTGCCGCTTAAACCCGTGAAGACAGTTGAAACAATAAAATGCTGCAGCCTTATGCTTTGATCGATAAGCCATCAGTCTGCTGAAATTCTTGATGAGGCAATAATGTCTTGTCTTGTCATTGCTAATCAAAAGCAAGTTGATTTCTCTCGCACTGGCGTTTCGACTGAGTTGTATGGGAACAACGACATCATGTTCATATCCAAACACGTTAATGGACACATCATTCTCCTTTTCAAACTTTGGAATGTCTGTAATCGGTGTGGGAAATGTCATGCCTTCTACCTTCAATTCGTTCTCAAATGGTGTGTAATGACTCACGCGATGTGAGTTGTTCTCATGGGGGTGAAGGTGAGCCAATACAGACCATAAGAAGCACTTGTTGTCTTTATTCTGAATGTTTAACACACTTAATGTATTCTTTACTTTCTTCGGCAGTGGGATAAAACTGCTCGCTTCCAGTGGCGCTGACGTAGCTGCATGTACTTCAATGAATAATATGTTATCCAACACCCAACCAGAGCCTTGTCGCTCATGTTCATCAAACCTGGTAAACAATTCTTTATAGGCTTCTGGCAAGTCCTTCTCAATATCTGCTGGATTGTATGCTGCATATGTCGGACTACTGATGAAGGCATTATCCACCTGTTCTACCATCACGCCTTCAACATTTGGTGTCATTTTCTTGAAGCGTGCATGTACCACAATGTACCATTTCATGCCACGGTTTAACGTTTCTAGCAAATGTCTCTTAATCCGGTTCTCTTGTTGTCGCATTTCAAGTAGCAAATCCGATCCATCTTCAGGCTCAAACCGTCTTTCCTGCGCGTTTTCACCAAGACTCATTCTTCTGCCTCTGCCTACTTGTCCTGTCTCTTTCTTTCTTTGTTCTTCATGAGACACATTTTCCATCTCAGCACATGCATGTGTCTCAAATGCATCCAAAGATGAAAATATCTTGGCGCATTTACAGCAGAGGACTGGATCAGGTCTGTCAACACCATCTTGTACGGTCTTTCGTCTCTTGGCTTCAATCTGCTCAACAAGCTCTTCATGAGCACGTTTCATCCTAGCTGGTTTGCATGTGTGTGTCACGAACAATTCCAGAGATGGAAATGTCACATCGCATTCATGACAGTAGACTGTTGCCATCGTTGTTGCTAGAACTGAAATGAAGTAAAATATACGTTTCACTCTTCCTTTTATACCACTTCAATGGTGTGTTAACTCAGCAGAATGTATCACTAGTTGACTAGTTGACATGTTTCACTCATGCTTTTATGCTACTTCCATGTAATCAAAATATGGTGTGTAACTTTGTTCAAAAATTGTTCAAAATTGCTGACTCAGCAGAATTTTACTTGTGTATATGAATGTTTCACTTACAGTTGTACTGCTGCACAGCAGAGACATCTAGCGGTGAAGTTAAATGGTCTGCCAAATGGTATTCATCCGCGAAGAAGCACTGTAATGGTGAAATTTTCAGTCAACTATAACGAAAGTTATCACAATTTTAAGTTAAAATGGTGGTAAAAATGCATACAGCCAGCTGCGCAAATAGCCTATGACTACTTTATAACAAAACTTTACATAAAACTGAATCAAATGGTGAAATTTTCATATAAATCGACTAAGTATAACGAAAGGTATTGTTTTACAAAGTTTCAATTAAGCAAATAACCAAAGTTTGTTTACAAAGTTTGTTTACAAAGTTTGTTTACAAAGTTTGTTTACAAAGTTTGTTTACAAAGTTTGTTTACAAATTTTCAATTATGTAAATAAGTCAAGTTTGTTTACAAAGTTTGCTTACAAATTTTGTTTATAAAGTTTGTTTACAAATTTTGTTTATAAAGTTTGTTTACAAAGTTTGTTTACAAAGTTTGTTTACAAATTTTGTTTATAAAGTTTGTTTACAAAGTTTGTTTACAAATTTTGTTTACAAAGTTTTAATTATGTAAATAACTAAAGTTTGTTTACAAAGTTTGTTTATAAAGTTTGTTTACACAGTTTGTTTACAAAGTTTGTTTACAAAGTTTCAATTATGCAATTAACTAAAGTTTGTTTACAAAATTTGTTTACAAAGTTTGCTTACAAAGTTCACTTTTTATTTATAAAGTTTCAATAAACACTTACCGAAATAGTTGTCACTGGATGCCATCCCTGGATCTGATGTGATTCAATTGCTTCCTTGCTCCACTCACCGAAATGACTGTCACTGCTGGATGCTCATCCCTTATATACCCCTCTGATTGAACTGAAGCTGACTTGACAGAATGTTGCTCGCCTAGGGGGGGGGGGGTGGTCGGTCTACCCAAAAAAATGAAAAATGTTCAGAATCGTCTGAAACGGATAAATATGCAAAAATCACAATTTCGAGGGGGGGGGGAGGTCATCACTTTTTAGGGTCTGTTGCCGATTGACTTCGGAAATGAAACCTTGACTTCATTGACTTCGACGATCATCGACTGAAACCCTAGGAAGCCGCCACACAGCATGACGTCATTATGACCTCATTATGACCTCATTATGACCTCATTATGACCTCAGTATGACCACATTATGACCACATTATGACCTCATTATGACCTCATTATGACGTCATGGATGGCCGCGCCTATCCTAACGCTTATCATGACGTCACTTCCGGTCCAGACAACACTTCCGGTCCAGACAACACTTCCGGTCCAGACAACACTTCCGGTCCAGACAGTATGACGTCACTTCCAGACAGTATGACGTCATCAAGTGGTCCAAAACCCCCCTTTTCTATCTACTCACAGAGACAAAGTCATAGAATGATAGTTTTATTTTAAAAAAATAATTGATAATACATTTTTCTGGCTAGTAAAAACAATCATAAGTGATGAATGACAGTGTCATGAGTGAACTGGACAACAGACATAGCCCATTCACAATATCATTTTATGCCGCAATTTCAGGCTGTAAAATAGTAGTTTTCGGTTTTAAAATGCAAGCAGTAAATTATGTGTCAAAAGCTATTTTTACTTAAAACAAACAAAAGAAAAAAATCAATAAAATAAAATAACTAAATAAAAAATAATAAAAAACATTAATATTATGTTAAAATTCCTTCTTATTAAGGTGACAAAATATTTCTGGAACTTTCATCCGTTTGTTTTCAGCTGGCAGATCAATATCAAGTAGGCTGCTATGTTTAAGTAGTTTAAACCAACCCAACTCTAACCAACTTTATGATATAACAGTTTAAACATGAGTGATGCATTCACACCATTTGAATGTTTTTAAAATCATATGAATGGTTATCGAGTATCAGTTTATGTGACTGATTATCGTGTACCAGTTTAAGGACGATGTGCATGGCAAAATTAAAGTATATGACATTGGCCTTGTAAAATTATCTATGTTTTAATTTTCTAAAAAAAATATACATATATCAGAGTCGTTTCATACTGGAGAAAAAATGAAGAAAATGTGATAAATGAGAGCACATAAGCAAGAAGGTGCATTTTTTGTAATGGGTTCATAATTATCTCCATTAAATCAATTTTTAATAACGCTGATCGGTACTGGACAGTGCCGAAGAAACTGATGAGCCTTTGTTAGAATTATGGAATATCATTAAAATATATTATTGTTTGTGTCTTGGATAAAAAATGCATGGGGTCATTGCTTTATGTGTCACTTAAGAAGCACTTTGTTATTTATGTGGGCATTCGTCTCCTCATGAAATTACCTTTGCAGCAACAACTCATCAGATTAGATGTGTTCTAAAGAAAGCCAAACTGGCATAGATAACAGGGCTCGTTTTTTATTATATATATATATATGTAAGACTAACTCATTGGTTTCCTGTTCACTGTTATTCAAAATGCATACCGCTTTTTACAGAAGAAGGCGGGGAACCTGAGCTGGTTCATTGTCTCATTTTTGTCTGCTTTGTAGTAAAATGTTTTGTTGTGTTTTTTTTCGCTCCTTTTGCGTGTAGATAATGCTTCTAGACCTCTGACGCGACTAAACAGAAACAAATGTCGCTATGACAGTTTACAAAAAAATGAAGACATGTGTGTAAAGACAGGACATTGTCAAAAATTATTAGATCGGCGTGAAAAAATCATCCACTTTTTTCTGGAGCAAACTGGATTCCCTAAAGGAATATGCAAAATGCTGACATCGTTCCAGTTCAGTTAAGAAACTAGTGGAATGTCGCCATGCAATCTAGTGTTACAGTTCATTATTTTGGCTACCTGAGGACAATGCTCATTGTCTAGATTTTCTTGTTCTGGTTGTTTTGTTCTTCTGGATGCCGCGTCATTGTAGCGGAAAACGATAAACCCACGGGAGGTGGTGGATGGATCCAAATAAACCTCCCGCGGCGTGTAGTACTGGTAGCACGAGTCTGAAATCCCAATGTCACGGTCACGGAGGGGGTGGGGGCACTTGGTATTAAAAGTGTTACCATTCATGTCCAAAAAAGAGGGGGTAATTTTATTAAGTACTCCGCGTTTCCCAAAAAAGGAGGGTTATTTCGAAATTTGTCCCCTCGTTTGGTTAAAAAAGGGCGTGTTATTTCAAAATCCGCATTTAGGGGGTCGCTTTAAAAACTCATGGATACGCATGGTAATCAGTTGGTACGTGAATGGCCCCGGGTCATCTGCACGCATGGTAACCAGTTAATACGTGAGTGGCCCCGAGCCATCTGCACGCATGGTAACCAGTTGGTACGTGAGTGTCCCCCTCCTGCCCGGGTCATCTGCACACTTGGTAACCAGTTGATACGTCAGTGGTCTCCCAGGCTATGGACATGCATGGCAACCAGTTGGTACATAAGTGACCCCCCCCCCCCCCCCCCCCGCCGATCATCTGTACGCATGGTAACCAGTCGATACGTGAGTTGTCCCGCAGGTTATGGACATGCATGGTAACCAGTTGGTACGTGAGTGGTCCCCCGGGCCATCTGCACGCATGGTAACCAGTTGGTTCGTGAGTGATCCCCCTGGTCATTAACGCGCATGGTAGCCAGTTGGTAGGTGAGTGGACCGGGTCATCTACACGCATGGTAACCAGTTGGTACGTGAGTGCCCCTCCCCGGCGGTTATGATACTGGAGTAATTTCTCAGGGAATTGGAGATTTCTATTCTGTTGGTTTCAATATTATTTCATGGATCTGTGAGCGAGGTGCTACAACTGAAGTTAAGTTTGTAAAATACTTTGTAAAATAGTAAGGTATAAATAAGAATACTAGAGTAGCGAAGACTCATTTTGTATACATCTGAAATAATAATTACATGATTGTATGTTGAATTATATGTAACTAAATGAGACCAATATAATAATCACATTCATGTTCTTAATAATATTAGACCCGACAGATTCTTTATAGGCAGATGCATAGCGTTTGTAATATATAGAAATATGTGGACTTTGCAAATAGTTTGTTTGGAAAATCTTTAAATATTGCACTACTGTAAAAAAATTCCGTGTTAACCTTATTACTTGATACATCTGGGCATTCGTAAGTAATCGCCTAGCCGCCCTTATAGGTATGATTTATAATAACAGGTTTTTAGTCCCCCCCCCCCCCCCCTATATTTCTACAATCAAACGACCACAGTCTGTAGATCTAATTGCAACTCAAATGGCACATGATGCTGCTAACCAATGGCAATAAGACAAAAACTTCACATAGTGAAATGCCTGTCATAATGCCAAGGGAGAAACTAATTTCTTTTCAGAGTTCAAAATCTGCAGTTTATTCTCTAGAAACAACAACATTGATGATCTCATCTCAGTAATCTCTTTGTTATCTCTTCTCATCTGCCTTCTCATTTGCTTCTCCTATTGATAATGCGCCACTCCACATTGTTATTTGTCCATACAAGTGAGGTATGTGTCTAAATATTCCACTTAATTGAAGTGCAGTTTGCTGTTGATTCAGTTTGACTCGCAGTATCTAGTAGCTTACGAAACGTCGTCTGGGACTTAAGCTTCTTCTAGAAACATTAGACATGAGAGCTTGAAATTTTCCTATTTCATAACTGATGCGATGTACCTATCCAGAGAAAAATTCTATGTCTCTGACCCAAGATTATACCTGGCGGTTTTCGATTTCCTCAGTTAACTGAATTTTGTGTCTAATTCCTTTATTCTTTATTCCATGTATCTGAGGAACACAAAAGTGTGCTCCTTATCGTCTGCATACCTGTTCACTGGCGGCAATTCGAAAAAACAAAAACCACAATTGGTCAATAAACGAGGTTAATGACCATCGGTTTCACAAATGGTTGGTCCTGCAGTCTCATTCAAGAAGTCATTGCCGTTGATTTAACTCATGAGCTTACCAGGGCGTTACTTCACACTCACATAGCTGCTTTGTCTACTGATACGGTTGTTGCGTCTGCCTCTTGTCATTAACACTGTTACGAATAAAGACCGAAAGCGATCTCGAAGGTGAATCGTTCGGGCGGCTCGACCTTATACCGGCGTTGTTAAGCTTGGTTGGCTTCGGTCGTAGGCGGTCTCTTATGGAACCGGTCTCTTGCGGACCCTGCTGGGAGACGACAGCTCGTTAATACAACCACTTGAACGTTCTGCCACTGCCGCTTATTAAGTATACCAATTACTTTAAAAGACTCAGGACCATCTCGCCAATTTGTAAAAGGTGTCAGACAGCAAGGTTTTAATTTCTTTGAAATCAATATTGTGTATTCGTTTCAAACAAAGTGTAATAGAAGGACATTGAATTCGAAACTGATAGAAGGTAATTTCATTTTGTTGTACTTAATATTTAGAATAAAAATGAAAAATTACATCTTTGCATTAGTAAACATTCTACCAATTATAAGTAATAAATGAACCTTTGATATAATTTAAATATCTACATTTAGATGCACCACTCATCTTTTCGGTTTTGCCATAAAGATTGGTGCCGATTTTCTGAATTAAATATTTCTGGGATGGATGGATGAATATAGGATGATTGTAAGTGGGGAGCATCAAGATCTCACATATATAACTGCACCAAGCACGTTTAATGGTTAAAACTTTACACTATAACTATTTAAGCATTTTTTAGATTTTATTTTAAATTATGCAAATGTTTTATTTTTCTGGTGGCAAAATCGGTTTTGTTAAAATTGAAATTGCATACGGTAATTTTTCACAGCAAATACGGTGACAGTTTTCAGCAAAATTAGTAATTTATAATATGTGATTGCGTAATATCTAAATTAAAGGCTTAAATTAAACATTTTAGTGCAAAGTCGACACATAAGGACAACCTGTGAACTACTTCAGGATTTATGCACTGCTAGAGTGTTATAAGTTTCTCCAAGACACACGTATTTATAAATTCTCCCAAACAATTCAAATGATCAGCTATACGGTAGTTATTTACTTGACTGAGCGGTGATTGGTCTTGATTTGCCGATGTTTGATCTTGACTGCCCCGGTATTGGCCTTGTCTTGATTAGCCGATTTTGATAGCAGAGACACCTGGATTACTTGTGGAGCTAAGCTAATATATAGCAGAAAATAATTCCCTCACACCTGTCGTTTAAATGCTAATATTGTATTTTTGTAATAATATTCAAGTGCCTCAGTTGTTTATTTGTCTTGGCGTAATTTGCGTGTTTTTATGTTTTTAAATACTTGTAATTCATCTAGTTTTAAGATTTACTTTTGCAGGAAACAACTTGCAAGTGTACTTTTTTAATGCTATTTATTGAAAAGCAGCGAAGTTTTGAAAGAAATGAGTATGAAACTGACACAGGACGAGTTCCCATTCACGGTTCTCTTTCAGACTGCAGCACCGGACGACTTTTATTTGCTTACGATCATGTGATCTCCTCACCATGAGAGTGACATCATCTCTATTGAATAGTCTTGCCATTTCCCTTGCCAACACAATTAATTGTGCTGTTCTCACTATGGCATCTTTAGGAATTAACAACTCCTGTGAGAAAGGCAAAAATCTCGCTGAGTTGATGATGCATTTAGAACAAATTGTTAAGTTTTTCGACACAATATTGTAAAACTAGCTCTTCCTTGGGTAAATACAGGCGATATTGATTATATCAGTTCCTGAATTATATTTGTATTTACCCCCACGCACTGTAAAATTTTTAAGTTAATAATTATTGAGCATTTGCAATTAATGAAGACATATTTGCGCTACTGGGTACTTCGTTTCAAACCTCACGAGCGTGTTAACGCATCCTTGTTTGTGTGTTTTGTGTTGCAGTTCTAACGCCAACTAAAAGTACTGAAATTCGAGAATCTTTCCTACAGGAAACTTAACAACAGTAACACAAAGAGAACAAACCCCACGTTTGCTGTGTAATTAACATGCAGTTTGTTGCTAAATTGATAGCTTTATCAATCAATATTCCATTAAGTGAACTTATAAAGAGTTATTTTCTGTCGCAATATAGCAAAACTAGAAATCTATGAAATGGCAACTGCCTGTATAAAACAAATCTGCATCAATTTTATAATATTATAGCACAATTATGGCAATAACTATTTACCAGTTTAGGCTCTCACGGCCAAAGCTACACTATTGGTAGTCTTCCTATGTGGCAATTGCAGTATTTCTATTTTAGACGTCCTTAACTTTTTACCTGGCAAAAAGAACAAAAGTTCAAAAATGAAAAATGTACCAAAGACCATTTCGTTGTTTTTGTTAACACCTGATCTAACACAGGAAAGTAAAAAAAAAACTTACCACTTACTTTCCTCAAACTTTTTTTCACCAATTGTCACTCACTTTCTTACAAGATATTTTCCAGTGACTTACCAGTTACTTAGTATTAAGTAAACAATTAGAAAACCAATTTTTGGTGTCCAGTTTACCAGTAAGTTACTAGCAGCTAAGTACATAATTTGTAAAAAGTTATCACTAAGAACAACAAAGAAAAACTGCAGTTACATACTTCCGGGTTTAACTTAGTCCGAAGTAACTAGTAAGTTACAAATAACTTAGTTGGAACTTTACACAGAAAAACAGGTGGTAGGAAAAACGAAATGGACGTCCGTAAAAATGTCCTGCATTATGTTCTAGTATAAATGAAAATGACAATTTCGCCATATATATACAGCCATTTTCCGGGATGTTTAAACTTCAATGCATTCTATTAAACGACTTGCTTTCCGTAATTAAGGAGACGGCAAAATATTACAGTTATGTTGTATAAAACGCGTTCTAATGTCTAGCCTCATCTCTCCACTAGCCCATCCACTGCACTTAAAATCAACAGTTTTCACTGAAAAAAGAGACAGTAGGCCACTTCTGTTGTGTTATGCTAGGCAAGTGCTGAGATATGATGCTACCGCTGTAACTTAATATGTAGAGCACGAAATTAATCCTGTCTTCATTACCCGCCCATACCACACAGTAATTTTTGCATAAAGGGGTTGTACCAAAGTAGATTGTAACTTTCTGGGGAAAAGAAATAAGAAGTTGCTTGCAAGTTCATTTCTTAACCTTTATTTTGAGTTCAATATTGAGATGCAAAAGGAGTGAGAGGGGAAGTGAAAGTAGACGGTCTTCACAATCTTCTTTTCAATCCGCTTTAAGATTTTAATAATAAAATGTAATCCTTTATTTATATATTTATATTTATAAGGCTAGATTTGTTGAGATCAGTCGTTAATAAATAGGTCACTCTATATTTTCATTTGAAGATATTTAGCCACTATTTCAAGATACCAACGACATGAAAACGTGTGCTTGTAAAATACTGACTCGTTAGCCCAAATAAGTCAGATATAAAGGCTCCTTATTCTTATGGTTTGCTCGACGAATATCTCTGGATGTTGCATCCCCCAATACATTACGGAATTTGACACAGAAATGAGTCAAAACCTTCAATAGAAATGCGTCAAATGTTGCTGAAATAATGGAGTTGCACTGAGCTCTGCTTAGTTCTTGTTCTAATTAACACACTTCTACAGCACGTCAATTGATCACGTGACGTACATCTCGTTATACAACAAAAACCATCATGCAAGTAATTGTTGAGATAAATCTGAAGAAGCCTTACTGATGGGCAGTAACTGGGAGAACTTCCGGCAATTGAGCTGGAGTCTGGTCTTGCAAAAGAGAAGAGAAAAATGCTGGAAATGGTCCCCGTCTCTAGTTGATGCGGGGGAGTATGTGTTTTACTGAGTAAAAAAAGTAAGGCACGAAAATATCTCTGTAACAGCACTGTATTTTCTTGGGACCTTTGCGGCGTTTCTGTAAGCAAAACTCTCAACTTCAGATATCCCCTGTCCCTCCGTTGTGTGTTTCATTTTTAGATTAACGGAGGGTGGTGAAGTGTGCAAATTGAGATCATGAAAACATCTTCACATTGCCAAAAAGTCTCAGAAATATGACTACGTATGGGACGTTTCAACGTCGGTCTTATAGTGGAAGTGCTCTTAAATTCCTTCCCTTGAAGTGGTCGGATTCTAATGATTCCCTTAACTCATATCGGATTATTATTTAATATTAATTATTAATTTATCAAAATAGTGAATCAACAACGTATTTTCAAGTAATTAGAAATGTACCACAATTTTCTAACGTTTGAGCTTTATAACTTGTTTAGAATACCTACATACTTTCACAAATTCAAAGACTTGCTCAATTTCAGATTTTTTATAGATATTTTACTCATTCATAGTTTAACTAACTTTTCTTAATAATTACATATTCAAGAAGTAATTAGAAGAACTATTTTCATTCTTCCTGAAAATATCAAACCGGCTATTTTTTCCAGTAATTCTTTTTCTTTTTATTTTTCTTAAAACCCAAATGGTACATTTACGTGGGCTCGGACACATAATAAACTGGAAAAGAAGTAACCGATTCCTTTTTAAACTGACATAATGTTCGTACTACAAGACTGGTCACAACCAGACCTTATCCAAATGAAAAGTCATTCCACAGATGACGTTGTATTTAAGAACTGATAGAATTAAAAATCAAATAGATCTTTTACTCTTATCTGAATAAAACTCATTGTGTTTACATAAGCTGGATAAATGCTGTAACATGATTGGTCGATTATAAATTCAATCATTTTTCAATGATGACCATAATGCAAACGAGTGAACATTTTTGAAAGTACATCAATAACCGCTAGATGTTATTTGTTAGCGTGTTGTGCAGCTGAGATATAGTCAATCACAATGGATTTATTCTTATTCGGTGCCAGTGCGATGCACACACAGTGTACACACACAACACAACACACCCACAACACACACAATGCACACAGTGTACACACACAACACAACACATCCACAACACACACAGTGTACACAGAACACAATACAACACACACACAACACAATACAACACACACACAACACATCACAACACATATACACAACACACACACAGTGTACACACACAGCACAACACACACACAACACACACAACACAACACACACAGTATATACACACACAACACAACACACACAACACACACAGTGTACACACACACACAACACACACACAACACAGCACACATACACGCAAAACTTCAAACTGGTTTTAAGATCCTAGCTCGTTCCGTGGTTGGCGAATAGCGGAAGCACAGTTTATGGGAGGCATATTATGGATCTCTTTATGAGAAATGAAGCTAAAAGCTTAAAATCAAACCGTCATATGCTTTAATGTCCTGTGTATCCACGTCAAGGTGACACCTAGCCTCCACAGCAAAGATTTGGACACTTCAGCCTTGGTTACAAATTAGATGGTAACTCAAGCAATACCGACCCACGCAGGCCATAGGGAGGGAACCTTTCTGTGCAATTTAATAATGAATAATCTATTTTGTGGACACATTAACAGTTCAGTGATCACGCCTGTCCCTCACCCCCTATTCTAGAACTATTTGTAGTGTATTTTCAATCTTAAAATTATAAACCTTTTTTAATTACCATTTCGTACTAGTAATGCTTCCTTGATACAGAACATTTTGCGTGATTATGATTTTATGAATATCTGGATTGATATTAGAGATGCTATATTTGGTAATATCACTTGGTTTCCCCCTACAACAGGCGAAAGTAATCCGCGTCAGTGTGAGAGACTTAAGAAATATTAGGTCCATAATTACATAACCGTTCGAAACACACACGCTCCCACCTACTATGATGACTACTCCCGCCTACTTCAGTGATCACTCCAGCCTACACCAGTGACTACTCCCGCCTACTTCAGTGATCACTCCAGCCTACACCAGAGACTACTCCCGCCTACTTCAGTGATCACTCCAGCCCACACCAGTGACTACTCCAGCCTACTTCAGTGATCACTCCAGCCCACACCAGTGACTACTCCCGCCTACTTCAGTGATCACTCCAGCCCACACCAGTGACTACTCCCGCCTACTTCAGTGACCACTCCAGCCTACACTAGTGACCACTCCAGCCTACTTCAGTGACATCTGCCGCCTACACCAGTGACCACTCCGGCCTACTTCAGTGACCACTCCGGCCTACTTCAGTGATCACTCCAGCCCACACCAGTGACTACTCCCGCCTACTTCAGTGATCACTCCAGCCTACACTAGTGACCACTTCCGCCTACCTCAGTGATCACTCCAGCCTACACCAGTGACTACTCCCGCCTACTTCAGTGATCACTCCAGCCTACACCAGTGACCACTCCAGCCTACTTCAGTGATCACTCCAGCCTACACTAGTGACCACTCCAGCCTACTTCAGTGACATCTCCCGCCTACACCAGTGACCACTCCGGCCTACTTCAGTGACCACTCCAGCCTACACCAGTGACCACTCCCACCTACTTTAGTGACCACTCCTGCCTACTTTATTGACACTCCCGCCTAATTCAGTGACCACTCTCGTTTTATTTAGTAACCATTTCAGTCCCAATCTACTGGTTGTCCTACATCCGGTGATCCACTGTCTATTCATATTCAGCTACTTTTTAAGTAATACAAATGAGACTGGTTATGTCTCTGAAAGGATAACATCATAAACACAAAACTTGTGATACTTAAGGATCATACGGTGAAAAGTGTAGTAACCAAGTCACGTCCCGGGCTCACGTGACTAAATTACTCCAATCACGACAGCGAAGAAAATCTTTCAATTTCAGAAGCAGAATATGGTTGGTCAACTAAAAAAGGGGGGTTTATTGATACCTAATGGCGTTACGTGGTCGTTCTCACCTAAATGCTGAACTGAAAGGAGTGGGATCTTTACTGGAGGTATTTGTGAGACATCGCACGTGTAAAACAACATATTTAGTAGTGGGGCGGAATTTGCGGTAAGACTGCCAAAAGAGAGGAGTGACACCCCCACATGCTCTAGCTCACGTTCCATCCTTATGGGAATAAAATCACCAATTAAAGCGCCGTTAATCTTCACCATGCATTAATATATAACTGTGGATACACCAGTGAGCAGACGTGTGTACAACAGAAATGTGACATCACGGAACAGGGCGAAAAGTAGAATATGTTTTATATCTGATTCCAACTTAATCTTAAAAGATTTTTGGCATCACTTTTAATGCTTTTGTCGATTTTACTCATGGATATTAGAGGTAAGATAAAAGTTTTAAAATGAAATGACGGTCAAGGTCAACTTCGTATTTTTATGACCACTGAGGCTGCTGTCTGTGTGACTTCGAGAAAGATATATTTTTAAAAGAGTATTTGCTTTAACATTATAAAACGTTCTCTAATTTTTCTTTCATTTTTCATTAAAATATTGAACTTTCAATGTGACCACGTGTGGAGATTTAAAATTTTTTACTGTTGTTTTATTTATGTTTACAATAGTTTGAAGAGGTTCAATTTCACTACATTTTTACACGAAATCGGTTTTTCATATATATATATATAAATGAGTCAGACCAAAATACGTAGGAAAAGCAAGACTTAAATCGCTGGAGATTTTCTACGTTGAATAAAACTTTCAAATTTTACTTCTGGTAGTTTCCATGTCCAATATGAATTTTTTTTATTGAAACACAGAAGTACACATAACTTCTCTTATAGGTTTTACAGTAGCACACTTAGTATACTGGTGTAACGTTAAATCTTTTTTTTTTTCGACATTTAAATTCGAATATAAAATAAAAGTCATGTTCCAAAATTCGGCACTTTTTCTGCTATTTTATAACTTTGCGCTGGAATATCACATAAGTATTATTGAGGATTATCTTTGAGCATGTTATATTGGGATTATCTTTGGGCATATTGGAATATGCAGCAATAATTTCGTCAAAGCAGTACTTTACTTATTGAGATCGTCGAGAAATAAGAAAACGCAAAATATGTACTTTATGGACTTCGCGCCACTTTCGATATGTCGGCGCTCTGGAAAGGGTGTCAAAAATTGATAAATTTCTTGGATATTTTAGCTTTTAAAGATAAGTAAATACAACAGATTTGATCATCTGGACACGTTTTGATGACATCTAAGAGACATCATTTAATCGCGGTTCAGAAGGTCGTTTTCTTTTTCGTTTGTTAAGTCATTTCTGTGAGTTACCTAATAGCCGACGTTTACATCAGTGTTCTTCTGGAAAATGTGTTATGATAGAGCATTATTTACTCAATTAATTAATGTAATTAATTAAAAGTAGACCAGCAAGACATATATCGTTGTACTTTCCGTGTGCAGTATTTCGATCTTTTAGGTTGTTTAAGTTTAATTCCTGATATTCACCACCTTGCCCAGCTCCCCTCAAAAAAAAAAAAAAAAAAAATGACCGGGTAAATAGCCGAGGACATATAAGCTTACTTATATTCTGAAATTTGGCCATATTTTTCGTGCCAATTAAGTGCTTAAAATACTCAACCACAAAAACTACCAATTGGCTCGTAATCATTCGGACCACGCTTTTACTGTAATTACAGCCTATTCAGGCAGAACATTTGAAACCCAGGTCAAACGACCCTCCCTCCCTTCCCCCTTCCCCCCACACACACTCTGACAGAAAGGTAAATGATCAAAAAGCAGCCCACTTTATTCAGGTAGTAGTATATCAGAGGTCTTATCTTTGTATAGCTGGCCATGAGCAAAGACACAGTGCAATTGACTATGACAGAAAAGGTACCCACTTCACCTGCTGCACCGTTGCCACATCTTACATATTTGATATGATTAATTAAATCATGGATGCTTCTAGCAAAAAAAAAAATAGAGGAAATTTCAAAATTTGAATTTCTACAAATGTGCCTAAGTTTTGACAGTGCCTCGAATGGTAGAAAAAGTGCTGAATTTTCGGAGGTACCGCGAATAGTATTAAATTACCATATTTAAATTCGGAATAATTGACCCAAATTATCTTGTGTTTGAAACAAGAACATAATCCAATTCGGGCTTCTTTCTAAACAAACTGGGCATTTTCTCAATATTATTGAAGCTAAATTTTATTTCTTGAAAATCAATTTTCGCCATTTTTTTTTGGTTTTTTGCCATGTTGCATGTCGTTTCATAAAAAAAATAAGCGACATGTAGCCGAAACTGATGAACCTGCGCAGAAAGAAACACATACCCTTAACATTTGTGAATAAGTTCTCGGTCCCTTCCTACGTCTAACCCTAATACAATTACCATCATAAAGAATGCCAAAAGAATACCTCACCCCCCCCCTAAAAATATAATAAGACTAAGAATAAGAATAAATAAAATAAAAATAAACAACACAGTGCCGTGTTTGACAACTTTAGCATTTTTGTGAGATAAATCAAGTCAGGTGGCTCATTCAAAGCATGTCATAGTTTTGCGACACCAGAGCTTCTTGGCTGCAGGTTCCCACATGGGAACAGAGATTGTCGCGGTAAATAAATGGTGTGCAAGAAATAGGTATTACTGTAGCTTATCGCCATTTGATTTTCATGAGAAACGGGGATTATACAACGCTAGAGTCAAAGACTCACGTTTTGGTTTTCTTGAATGTGTGTTAAAATATATTACAGTTATAGTACAGAATATGGCAGTTTTATACATTTGAAGGTTGGATATTTAAAAAAATAACACCCTCTTTTCTCATCGATGTTCATTCTGAAGTTCAGAAAAAGGGTGAAGAGAAGGCGGGCAGGAGATTGGGGGGGGAGTGCAACTCCATAGCCGGACTATGGGGATATGTGCGGCGTAATTTATGTTTTCAGATAGATTTTAGGCGTATTTATAAGTTACGCAGGAAAAATTCAGATTAGCTTAGTGATTTGTTTCAACATTCCTGAATTTGAGCAGAACTCTAGTCCATGTAATTTAAAATCTCAGAGTAACAATCTGAAATTCAAGAAAAGCGTGTCTTTTAATATTATGCTACGTGTCGATCCTAATTGGGTTCTAATATAGTCCAAATTAAATCTTCACCACTGCTCATACCCGTATACGTTATCAGATACAGTATCAATGTGACGTCAGCAAATTCAGACGTGTAAAGTGTCACGTTCGGTGGAATCATCGATGGTTACAAAGTGAAATGGTGAACCTCTGAGAATATATCCTCGCCCCCCACCCCATATCTGCAGCGGACATTAATGGATGGTTAATGTCCGTGAACCGAAAATAACGCATGCAAAATTAACTGATCTTTGTCAAGTAATGCATGAATCTATGTTTGACAAACCACCCCGCCCCCGCGGGAAAAATTTTAATCAGAAACAAAGCAAAAAGGAAATTAAAAAGCCTCAAAATTATTGAAAGACTAGAAAACTACAGTAACAGTTGTGGCGCATGTAGTTTAACGCTTAATATATGCTTGCTATTCATGTTAACCCTTTTGCTCACATAATATATAATAATAATAATAATAATAATAATAATAATAATAATAATAATAATAATAATAATATTGCATATTGAAAAGTGTAATGGCATATATGCTTACGGCATATGGTCTAGAAGTCGCTGTACTCATGTTGTTGACACGTAAATTGTTGGCAATTGCATTGCTGACTTATATTTTGTTTACAATATATTCTTGACATGTATATTGTGGACACGTGTGTTTTTGACACGTGTTTTTGTGTTTACTTTTGGACAGGTGTGTCTTCAGCCACGTGCCTCGCCTCGCTGCTCTGCCTGCTCCTGTCACATGTCCACGCCACAGGTCAGCGCCATAATAATAACAATAATAATAATATAGTTGTAGTAGTATTAGAAGTAAAAGGTGTAGTAGTAGCAGTGGTAGTAGTAGTAGTTGTTGCCGTAGTAGTAGTGGCGGTTGTAGTTGTAGCAGTATTAAAAGGACCTCGAAATTAGGGACACCCCGCCATTAGGGACAAAGTTCTTCAGTCACTTTTTGTCCCTAATAGCGGGATTTCACTGCAGTTGCAGAAGTCGTTTTAGTAGTAATGGCAGCGATTGACAGTGATCACATCTTTCTAATCAATTTACTAATTAACTCTCAAACAACATTCGAATAAATGTTGCACACTCATGCCAAGTAAGGAAGCTTATTTTTTAATTAAAAACTTTCCAGAAAATATAACACTTATTAGGCATTTCGAAAAATGACCTTTTCCGGGGACTGCGGTGGAATAGCGTAATATTAAAACAAAAACAACCTGTTGTTTTCGCCTACATTCAGCAATCATTTCAAGGTAAAAAAGTAAACAACCCTTTGAATTTAGCAACAACCATCAGTCTTTCTGCTGCTCCTAAATTTAGGCGGTCTTATATAACCTAATGTTTACTTGACAGTTTGTGGCTATTTTCAGCTTCATAGTCATTTTTGTCAAATGCAAGTGTTCTTTTGACATAACGATAAAGCAAGCAAAGCCGAAGTATATAAAGTTGCCTTCCAAAACACTCAAAAAAGTTGTAAGGCTTAGTAAAAATAAGAAGTAGGGCATTTATGTTTCTCCTCACTTTTGGAAAGCTGACCACGCTGCGATTACACCCAATAAACATTCCGACGTCGATTAACGTCATTTAGAGGTCGCGACGCCGGCGAAATCACAACAATAGACCTGTTTGTAATTTAACTGGGTTTTATCAAAACCATAAGTTTTTTCGCTATGACTATAAAACGTCATGTGCCGACTTTTTATTCAACGTTTTGCCTCAACGTTGGGTAAAAGTTGGGTAAGTAATGTCTAGAAGTGGCTTTTGGTCGGTCGAGGCGAAACACGCTTTCTCTAACGCCTAATTAACGTCTTTGGTTCAACGTTGAGCAAAGATGGACTTAGATGCACTTAGGCGCTGCGGCTTCAGCATCAGCAAGCATCACTTCCTCCGACGTGTAATCAACGACTTTGCTGTGGCGTTGAATATGCGCTTGGAATTAGCGTAATATAGACACTAAGGTTGTATAATAGCCAAATATGATATCGGCAATAACCTCATTATGTTATTGCTAATGGCTATGAAAGTTCCCTTCAAAAATGGATCAAAATAGGGACGTAAAATATTAAAATTCGTTTTCTGTGTGTGAGCTTTTTTGTTTTTGGCTTTTTTTTTTTTGTTTTTTTTGTTTTTTTTTTGTTTTTGTTGTTTTTTGTCTTTAAAAAAAAATTATACCTGAATATTGACCTCGTAATATTCTGACCTACTGGAGGGGCGGTGTACTTTGGAGGGGCGGTGTACTTTGGAGGGGCGGTGTACTTTGGAGGGGCGGTGTACTTTGGATGGGCGGTGTACTTTGGAGGGGCGGTGTACTTTGGAGGGGCGGTGTACTTTGGAGGGGCGGTGTACTTTGACAGATAGGGGGTGGCACCTTTTGATTGTCACTGTCAAGATGGCGATTCCAGATCACTTCTCCGACGTTTATATAACGTCACTGGTCGATATCTATACAACGTTGTGAGACAGCTGTTTGTTTTAATTCTCATTTGCAAACATTTGTTAGGGTAAGTATAATGGACTTTCTACAACGACGGCAGAATGACCAATCAGCCAAAATCCGACGTTGTTCTAACGCAATGCTTACTGGGCAAAAAAAAGAAAAGAAGAAAAAACGAAATAAAAAAGAGAACATACGGGTACATTTAGGGCTATGCTTATCTTAGAATTTACGAAACAAAACAAAGAAAAAAAAACAGATGACAACGCCCCCCGGAGCAAATATGACGTAGATGGATAAAACAAAGGAACGCTTCCCAGTATCCTGACTTCCGGTCACGCCATATAAAACAGTCATCGCTTTATGAATCATACCTTCATTGCCTTTCCCATTTTTTCCCCTACAATCTTGACGTAAACCCTAAATAAAATATAGTTTTCTTGTAACCTTATTACAAGGCTGACTGCTAAGATAATTTCCGTAAAACCACTAGGGAGGGGCAGGGGGGGGGCGGGAGGAGGGGGGCAGCTACCAAAGAACAATATCGGGGCGTACGATAGTTTCACAAGTGACATTTCGGTGAAATTATAACGCGACCTTTCATAGTTGCGACTATTTTATAACAGTTGCCGTAGCTTGACGCGCATTTCAACCAATCGCTGCGTTGCCAGTTGCACCTATGGGTCTTCAATGTGAGTTAAACCAATACATAAAAAATTAAAACGCTGTGAGCCCAGATCGATCAGTTTTTTTGTGTTTGTTTAATACTCCTACTCACCTGAAATTTTATTAAAATCACAACAAAAATAAAAACACAACAATATAATATATCAAATAACAGCAATGAACAGGCAAAATATGTTGAATTGCTTTTATGAAAACAGATATGACATAGAATATCCGCGACGCAGACGCAGCCCTTTTTTTCTAACGGGAGACATTGTTTTACTTTTTTGCGGTACTAATAGATAGTTCAATAACTGTTATGTTTCCCCATACTTTTACACTTTGCGGTTTTGAGAGGAAAAAAAAACTACCTGTAATATGCCAGACAAACCGGATGTTTTTGTCCCAAAACATTAGGACCTCCAACTACTTTGTGTGGGTGTAAGTTGTGAATGCATAAAAAAGCGTTGTGATTTGCTTGATGGCGAAATTAAAACAGTACTTACTTCACAAATGGGATGTTGTAATGGTATAGTACTTTCATTTCTCAACAGAGTAGGTGTTTAAAACTTTATGTTCTAGTTGGTCCCCCCCCCCCCCAAAAAAAAAAAAAAAAAAAAAAAAAAAAAACATTGTCCAGTAAGATTCACTGTCATCTTGTCGATCGAACATTCAGTGATATGCAAAGTCATTTCCCGTGAATAAATTTTCAAACCTGAAATCAGCGTCTTCAGATGTTACGCCACTCCTAAACTTTCACCGTATGTTCACACTAATGACTTCACGCGGATTCAGCTGCCATGTACTGTCGTTTCTAAATGTTTATTTTTGGTAACGGCTACATGACGTAGTGACGTAATGCCTCTAAGAACTGTGAACAAAATATACGTATATATATTAAAATATATATATTAAAAGTGGTTCTTATTTGGCGGTTTGTGTAAAAGACAGACCAACTTTTTTATCCAAGGTCTGTCTGTCTAATGAAAATCACACTTCAATTTTTATATCGAGAAAATAAACAAAAACGAGTGATTCTGTAACTTAACGAGCAACATTATAAATTCTATAAATTTCATTGCACATTGTCTGGACACTATATTCCTGACTTGCTAGCTGAAATAAAAGGATCATTTCTGTAAATTATTAAAGACATTTCTATGAATTCTATAGTTACAGACTAGAAAATATGTAGACAAGCTACTAGCAAGGATTTTCAAAAACTGGCTTTACGTCCAATGGAATAATATAGGATTGAGCTATTGTTTATTTTTATTAGACAAATTAAGTCCTATTTAAAATAGATTTATGTGAATTGCATACAGTGTCGTGGATCTCCAAGCTAACTCAACTTGATTGTTCTAAATAATTTCTTACAATATGCAAGTACAAACGTGTGGGCACATTGTGTTGAAGATACTGTCTCAAATTTCACAATTTTCTTAACCACAGTGACTATTAATAGCCAATTATTTAATCAAATGTCCACCACTTCATGTGGGAGAGCGAGTGAGAGAGAGAATCGAGACGACTAAAGTATCAATGCATATATGCCAGATATGTTTCTCTACGAGTGGCTCAAGTATATCGATATGATAATGAATGAAAGGAAACCATGACCAAAGACCCTTAAAATAATGAAATTTTATAAATAAATAAAATAAAATAAATACAAGGTCTTTGCCATGACTATATTCTGCATTTGGGCCTGTAATGTCACCATCTCTTACACAGTGGTACGCTCAAATATCTAATTTCTATGCTACCCTAAGATTTTATGTTAATGTGTGGTATTATAGGACAAATTGAAAGCCAAAAATGTAGAAATTTCCAAATTGGAATGCTATAATTAAGAAATATTTTACTTATTTAAAATTGCATTCTGTATCTGCAATTAAATTCTCTATTAATTACTTCTATGAATTATTTTTACTATTTCTATTCACCAGAAGTATTATTTATCATGCTGATCAGGTTTCATTTGGTTGTTAAAACATGACGCTTTAGTAATCAATATCAGCTTTCCTATGCGAAACATTTAATGTATAAAAATAAACAGTCATGAGCTCTTGTCAACTAAGAAAATATTGACCTTTAGGTCAGCATTTTTACATCTGGTCAATAATATCCTCATGTTTATTTGAAATAAAGCAATATATGCTTTGTTTTAGTACTTAACTGGCCTCTGATTGCAAACAATTGTGATATTTATCACCTTTTGAGATCTGGTCAACATTATTGACTTGGAAAACGACCATTCTGATTGAAGTGTTTACACAAGTCATGTAACAGGGCTTCATGTTGACTCAAAATAAGACAGTATCTACTAAATGTACAATTAAATTTAAACTTGTGACATCACTGACTAAGTGTTCTTAATAAACCACACAGATATCAGATAATAAACTGAAAATGTCTCATTAGTGAAAGTATATTTGGTTTGCTAAATAGTTCATAATAAATTTGTTAACAACAGAAAAAGTTACACTTCAAGCAAGTTCAGGCAAGTTCAAGCAAGTTTTTATAGATAAAATGCACATAGCATGTCTCTAATACACACGTTTTACTTTGAAGAGATAAAATATGCTTATATAGGCTTAATAAGAGCGTTCCAGCTTGCAATTTTTAATCGTGCTGGAGTAGAGCTTACTCCTATAATTTGCCGTTTCCAGATTTCTTGGTTCCGCTGACACCAAACTACGTCCTGAATTATGGTTTTCACATTTAATTATCATACCCCCATCGTGCAAAAGAAGCACACAAAGCTCTTGTTTGAAAAATACAAAAGAGCAAGGACAATGAAATATTATTTCGACATAAGACACCACTTTGGTGTTTTGGTTGCAGTTTAGTAGTCCAGTTGTGGAAATACATCTAAACCACAGTTTGTCTTCTTTCAGGAGCCTTACGAGCTACGCAACAGAGTTAGGGGTAACATTATCTAGAGCTCATACCCAATAAACATTCCAACGTCGATCGCACGTCGATTTGAGGTTGCGACGTAGATCCAAGCAAACCACATCACATCTGGTTGTACTTTGGTTATGAATGGCCGTGACTGCAGATCAACGTCTTACCAACGCCTTTTACACAACGTTGAATAGACGTTGGTTAGGCAACTTTGTTTAGACGTTGCTTTTGGTCGAAACAAAAACGCAGCTTTTCGTGACATATATTCAACACCTTTGGCGCAACGTTGAATCGGCGTAAGAAAAGCAACTTTAGATAGACGTCCAAAAATTGACGTTGCATAGACATCAGACTCATAAACAAAAAAGAGCCTTCTTATATTGTCGCTCATCGCAAATGGCAGCCATGACAGGTCACTTTGAAAATAGGCCAAAACGAGGCAGTAAAATTAAGTTTTCTCTCACCTACTTTTGTGAAAAAGAATTCACACACATCCTACCGGAGGGTGGTGTGCTAGAATGGATGGTCACCACGACTGGCTCTATATGTATTCTGCGTTTTCGGATAACCCAAAGGTGAGGGAACTGTGATGGAGGGATGAATACACTAGGATTGTCGCTGTCAAGATGGCGATTCTAGATTATTATTGTCTCAACGCCAATATATCTACGACGTCCATACAATGTCTTTTCACCGTCGATTAGATGAACGATAATTGACAAAAACAATTCGGAAGGTAGACTTTGTTCCGATTTCCATGAACAACCAAAACCCACGGTCGACGTCCGATGCCGGGTGCGACGTCTATATGCACTAGGTATGCTCCGATCAAGACAAAATACATTACATAACAGAATTGCTCATGTAAAGGAAATTAGCTTGATTTAAGATTTTTCTTTGCTTCTATTCACCTTCTGTTTAAATTTCTAACAGTATCGTAAATCCAAACAAATAGCAAAATAAAAGAACAAAATGTAGATGCTCCCAGAAAATCATCCGTACTGCAACAAGGTAAAAATAGTTTATTGCGTATCTATTGCAAAGTGCAAGAAAGTTTAATATTAGTTCAATTCTACATTTCTAAATATTGCAGTTCTACAGAAACATTTCGATATTGTTGCAAATTAAAGGCTCCTTTCTGATTTGTCGAGAAGTGCTGAGGAAATCTGTCACAAAATTGAAAACAACCAACTGTTACTTGATTTAGCATAGCGTATTTTTTTATTCCAAATGGAGTTGAAAGTGACGTGCTAGGTAAAAAGAGTTTTAGAAAATTTGAAATATTACTAGATATATCGAAAAACATTTTGTTTTATTTTAAAAATGTGCAGTTTCATTCAAAATCCGGCATCCTTAGAATGTTTGCGAATGATTAAGAATTCCAAAGCTCTTTTTAAACTTCTTTCGGAATTTGCCAACAAAATAATAAATTCAAATAAAATAAACAACCGGTTCACAAGCACGAAGCATTGTTTACAACGCATGAGGGGTACAGAGAGTACTTTCTGGCGATGTTCGTAAGTACCCAAGGCCATGACGAAAGCCAATTACGTAGTGTGCGTCGTATCAGCGTAGTACTGGATGATTGACAGCATGTCGCAAATTTAAGCTCCTGTGGCTATGACAAATGCAAGAAAACAATTGTGACATAGTTAGAAAGGTGACATACAGTTTTGTAAACCCTCGAGTTGGAATGTTACACTTGGTTTCGCGTCTTGTAACATTCCACCCCTCGGGTGAACAAAACTGCATGTCACTCCCCCCCCAACAGTATCACAATTGTATATTGTATAAGTGGTAGCAAACGCTCTATAACACAAAATGTTATCTGATTATGGTTTTCTCTGGAATAAAACAATTGTTTTTTTTAAAAAAAAAGACTTATCTAACTTTAAATCATGAGAATAGTTTTCAGCACTTCCAACTTGTTTAATAACATATTATAGATTATAATTTGCTTGATTGTACTCTGTATGTTAAATGAACATTTGAACTTCAATGTCTTTTATTTTTGCTTTGTATAGAAAACTTAACATTTTTATTGTTCTCCCAAGTTTCACGTTTGCGCGGCCTTTATTTTGGTCTTATTTGTTTACAGATCTTGAAACAAGCTATGGCCAATCAATAAGTCATGTGTCATCACGTGATGTCTTATTTACGCGGGAAATACGAACAAAGACTGGTGTGCACTCACTCTATATGTGTCTAATATGTTCACGCAATCCAAGTCTCTGTGACCCAAGTACCGTGTGCCATCGTGAGAGGAGAGCGAAAGGACAGGACAATTCTCTGAGCCGTGGATAAATGAATACACTGACTGAAAATAAAACAAAATCTATCATTGTCGTAACTAAAAATATTACACCATAATAGCAGGTTCTGTTTTGTAATACACTAAAGATATGGTAGAAGATTTACTTAAAATTGCGTTGTATTACTTTCAGATTTTTTTTCATAATACAGCGTTCTGTAGCACTCGAATGGTCAATGCAATTATCGGGATGAAAAACGATGTGAACATCATATCACCTCTTTCTATTCCAGCTTTCTATTCCAGTGAAACGCTGCATCGCCTTTTATTTGTTTATTTCTTAGCTTTTGTCATAAGTAGACGAATACTTAAGGAGCGCTTTGTGAAAAAATTCCATTACTTTATGGAGGACTTGATGTATATTTAAAACTGATTTATTAATTTTTTTAAATCATGACGGCATATTATAATCAGATCTAAAAAAAAAGTAATCTACAGTACATTTCGAAATTTGGGAATCTCTGGTTTCGGATAATAAAGAATAAATACTAATTTTTGAATGATGCGTTAAAATTGACAGGATCAATTTTCAGCCATATTGAATGGAATGGAATATTGCTGGTAAAACCAAAAAAACTGTAGAATAATACTGAATGAATGGAAAATTATATGGTACACGTCTCAGCCGTCC
This sequence comes from Protula sp. h YS-2021, assembly GCA_949752745.1. Classification (NCBI taxonomy): domain Eukaryota; kingdom Metazoa; phylum Annelida; class Polychaeta; order Sabellida; family Serpulidae; genus Protula; species Protula sp. h YS-2021. Next base: position 13,359,145 of record OX457033.1, read on the forward strand.
TGTATTATTTATTTTATATCTCAGTACATTTAGTCGCACAGAAATTGTAGGTTTCTTGGAGAGATCTAGAGGCGTTTAGCTTTGTGATTGAATCGCAATATTTGGCAACGTTTCAAAAATAAATAATGACAGACATTAGAAAATACAATCATTTTGTTTGTAGATTTGTAATGTTCAGCTATATCTGGATTATTGTCAAAAAATTATTCCTGAAAATATGAAACGATAACATTAATTTGTTTTTAAGAAAAATTCTTTTACATTGTATTTTGTGCACAGAGATAGCAATTTTCTAGTGTTTTAATACAACTTGTAAATCAGCAAGTCACTAAACTTGTTTTGAGATTTTTTCAAATATTTTTCAAATGTAAAAACAAATGTAAAAATTTATGCTTATGTGAAGTATGTTCAAATATTTTGCTTTGATTGTATTTGAGCCACTGGAGGAAAAATAAACATAATTAAACGGTAAGAAGTATGTATGTCTTATGTTTACTTTACATTAACTTTTACAACATCAGTCGATGCCAAAATGCAAATAAATTTTTTGGTTCAAATTAAAACCAATTCGTTAATTACAATGGCTTTGATAAAAGCGCCCAGTTTAGTATTAAATAATTTTAACTTTTTGTTGGTGCAGGAGGAGTAATCTTATAGGACTAAATGTAGTATGTTTAATAAAACATAAACATATTAATATCTAGTCGATATCACAAAGCTACTCCAAGATGTATAATTTGAATCGACCCAAGCTAAAACATTCTATGGCGATATTAGATATTGCACGGTTCTTGTTGTTTTTTCTAGCCAATTGGCTTTTTGAGCATTCCTCTGCTATTTTTTTAGTAATGGTTTTGTGAATGGGTCGCGCAGGTTGTTATTATATATAATCGCAATAGTGATGCTAATAAATGCAAAATGAACTTTTCTTCCACACATCAGGAACACACTCGTTTGCGGTTGTGGTTCTTTTGTTTGGAATCAGGAAATGTGTGGACTAGAGTAGTATTCTGCTCTGCCCTTATATTTAAGGACGTCCTTATTCTTGAGATTAGATGGTTCATCCTTAATTTTATCCTTATTTTTAAAAGACTTTATTAAGTTTGAGGATGGAGCAGAATAACTTTTTTATCCTTGTTTTTAAAAATAAGGACATTCTTAAAAATAAGGACAGAGCAGAATACCACTCCTGATCTTAGCTCGAGCGGAGAATAAAGTAATTGCTCTGTCAATCAAAAAGATGTTGACAGTATCAAAAATCCAAACCAAGGTCCTCTGATCTTTTCTTAGATTATTATTATAATTTCCCGAATTAAATGGAACTAAATTGACTGATTACTTAGGTTTTCGTGTTACCAGTCCTTGTACAATAATACTAACAATAATATAGTAATAATAATAACAATTGTAACATGAAACTACACACAATATTTTAATAATAATAGCATAATGATAATAACCATTATCATGATAGTTATTCCTAATATATTACAGACAAAATCTTTCTGTATTTGGCTATAATGTATGAACATATATATATAATGTCCAAAGGTTATTTGGATGCAAACGTTTGAAGAACAAACGGTTAGTTTGACTGTTATTTCGCAAATTTCTTCAGATTCTGAAGTTGCCGTGACTTAGTAGCACATAGGACCAATAGATTGGACTTTACTTAAGTTGCCCAATTTCCAGGATAGTCGAATTTGGGAAGTATTTCGACACAGGAAAAGAATTGGAAATTGATCATTGAAGGGATGCAATTTGCTGTATTATACTGTACAGCAATCGATTGTTGATGGAATTCCGCTTATATATTAGGAACTGAAGTTTATCGTTCCTCGTTCTTTATCCTAACCGATTTTTTAATAAGTATTATTATCAATATATGAGACAATGCGATACATCAACAGAGGTTTGCATGTACAATTTTAGTGTCTTTTACGTTTCAAATTGAGAAGTTATTTTATCTTTTTTGATATAGTTAGAAAGGTGGTACTCGGTTGGTTCATCCGAGGTTCTGTATGGAATTTTATGTCAAGCATACAAACATACAAAGCAAACTTGTCAAACTTCTTTCAAACATGTTGATATTTTAAAGTTTATTAAGATGTTAAGCTGTAAGCTGTATTAAATTGTTAAGGAAAGTTGGAATTCTCAACAAAGCGCAAATACTCTAAAAATGTTGGCTATTTGCAAAACTAAATACTTGTGAGGTAAAATATATGTTAAAGAATGTATTTCAAACGGTTGTCCGAAATGTAAACAAAAACTGTGTCAATGAAAAAGCTCTCAGAATAACGGTTTTTAGATGAGTAATATGTCATTTGTTTAAGTTGAACAAAACCAAGTGTCTGACATACATTGAAAATAACAGCCACCCCTGTTGTTAATTTAAATAGTCTTTCTTGCTCATTTGGGAACTTCATTTTATCATACGAAGCACTCACCATGACATTTGAGACCTTCGCAAACTCGGATCTCAATTGCCATATGTCTGACCTCTAGCAAAAACGGCGAGCTTCATATCACCATACATTCAGTGAACCAAAGTGATTGGTGTGTTGGCGTATCTAATATAAGCATGTTTAAGAATAAAAATATAAAACTCAGTTTGACGAAATGATATTGATATGACTTAGGAATTCTTTCTGCACAGATATATACTGAAGGACAAAAGAAAGTTTGCACAAAAATGAATATTTTTAAGGAGTAATTGTTTTTACGAACTTTTCACTAGTAGAACCTGGTCTAATTTTGGCCAATATGCCAGTGTCTTATTTTTTACGAAGACTTTTAATGAAAAGTTTTATAGGTGTATCCCTGTTCTTTTAATTTTGTTTTTAGCTTTCTTATGTCTAAACAGCATTTACATTTGTATATGTTACAGCGAATCTGTTAAACCAGCGAATCTATAGATTCGCTGAAAATTTCAGCGAATCTGTAGATTCGCTGACTCACTTAGCGAATCTGTCGATTCGCTGAAAATTTTCAGCGAATCTACAGATTCGCTGGTTTTTTACCTAAAAAATTATACAGACTCGCTGAAAGTGCCTGATCGGCCATCTTTTCCAACATGATCACTTGTTTTCGTTAATATTTGAAATTTAATTGCTTTCGAGTGATTACGTTACTCGAGATGTATTTTACACACCTTTTATCTTGGTTTGTGTGAAGGGAATATATTAAAATCGGGCTTCGTTCTCTGTTTCCATTGCTATTAACTCATTTCTTGTAGCTGAGGTTTTTTTGGTCATTTGATGAAAATACAACAATTATATGCTTTCACACCGGAATAAAGTTTCTATTCGTTGAAATTCTTGTCCTATCATATTCTGTTAAATTAAATTATCAGTATGCGGAGCATCGAAAATTAACACTGATTGGATAAGCTAACCGAAATTCAATTGCAATTTATATCACCCAGAGGTAAAGAGATTTTTGTGTTGCACTCACGGAAAATAATTGCAATTTGACTAATAGCAATTTGAAAGATATTGAGAGGGGGGGGGTAATTATCGGAATTTATTTAGAAACAATAGTATTAATTTGCTGTGATCATTTTTATGAAAGACGATAACACAAAGAGAGAAACTTAATCTAATCCTTTGTGAATATTGATACCAAATATTTTCGAACGCTTTCCAGTATTGTTTTTCATTTGAGACTAGATTTCAACAATGCATTTTAAAGCTAGTTAAATAAAAAATATGTGTAATTTTAAATGTTCCGATTGCAATATATCACATTCCCAAAAAAAAATAAAAAACAAGAAAAAGGTGTGTAAAACACCTCTGGAGTAAAGAAGTCAAATAAAAGCAATTAAATTTCAAATATCACCAAACACAAGAAAATTTCAGCGAATCTGTATAATTTTACAGGTGAAAAACCAGCGAATCTGTAGATTCGCTGAAAATTTTCAGCGAATCTACAGATTCGCTAGGTGAGTCAGCGAATGTACAGATTCGCTGAAATTTTCAGCGAATCTATAGATTCGCTGGTTTTACAGATTCGCTGTAACATATACGTATCGGTTGTATATGTGAGATAAGGATACTTCCACAAAACTATCTCGACCAAGCCAAGCAGGTACGTCAGTGCCATTAGGAGCTTGACACTTCCGTTTACAAGCAGCAGAAGCTTTACCATGACAAAAATATACACAGGGGAGACCTAGCAGGGCTGCTCGCAAGGATCAGTGTGCATCTGATCACACTGCATCTGTGTGATCGTTTTCAGGGTGTGACAAGGAGAAACCCAACAAGATAGCTGGATAATTGCAAAACTAGCCTTTATCCTCCTCCGTAAAATTGGAATCTGAGCGCCTCGACGTCACATCTGAATAGTGTTGAATGTCCGAAGATATCACAAGAAAATGCGTTAGGCGAGCAATCACAATCAAGGGAGGTCCTTGGAAATGCGTAGCTGGCGACCTGTCAGTTAAGTGACGATTTCACGTTCCAGCTGTACCGCACAGATACAGCTACACATATACAGACGCATCGGCGTAAGTTATCCCTTGGTTTGATGCTGGTGGCATAATGGGTTGGGACGCCAAACGATTAGGATGGCGCTAATCATAACTTATTTTCGATAAAAACTGTGGTAATCAAATAGCTCGCTCACACCATACTGAATGAGACTGTATAACATCAAACTTTTGTGAATGGTAAAAATATTACCACTGTTTTATTTCAGTTGGATCTTTGTTGAGCTGTAAAAATGGGTTTTTATAAGTCTACTTTATTTGAAAGAAATTTTTCAGAAAGAAGTTTCTCTATTGAAATTTTCAAAAGAATTAATTATATAAATAACAAATAAACCTCCTTCTTTTCAACTTTCTTTTATCTTTCACTGTATTAAAGTTGCTGAAAAGTGTAGGAGATTATATTTAATGTGTATCCATTCCGCCTATCTTCTGTCTGAAGTTTTTCGTTTCTGATTTACTTTTTAGTTTATACTTTTATTTATTATTTTTTACCAGAAATTTCGAAACTTTCCCTTTTTTCTTGTTTTTTTTGTCATTTATTCGTCACAGAGGATCTACTGTTGACCAGTCGGCGTCTTATGACGTCACATTTTCAACGTTAAATATCTCGAAGACGGTTTGATACACAGCTTTAGAACGAAATACCTCATGACACTTTTTAACTTATTTTTTTACCTCTGACATCACAATAACGCCATCTTTCATTTTTTATATGTGAACGATTGATTTAATTGTTAATTTCAACTATGAATGGTTTGAAGAATAAAACTGATAAATATAATTTTAAATATAATTTTAAAGATCCTAGAACCCTCAAACACCCTGATCTCTCCCCCTTAATCAAACTCATCACCACACAGCGCCACACATCGAACGGTGCAATCTGAATTATATTCACCTGTTACTGTTATAAAGTGTTAGCATTAGTGTTGACAAATGTGTAATTACATACAGACCTTGTCGTTCGATTTTCGCCAAAATCCCACTCGCATCCTCAGGGCAAACAATATGCTTTTAAATATTATAAATTTTTCCACTCAAGATTTTTCTTAAGATAAATAAGGAGTAGTTCGAAAAACTGAAAAATTCGCCATGGGAGGCTATGTCGTACAAACTTCACAAACACTTACATCTGCTCAAGGATGGTTTCTAAAAAGACCAATACTTACATATTCCGTCTCTGCGATGAGTATTCCTGACGTAACAATTTACGACCGTTCTCTACAAAGTTCTCTACTAACGCTCTGCCAACAAATCTATTACATGCGTCAATTGTTCACATGGGCAAAATAAAATGCTTTGGAATTTTCTAAATAATTTCGAAACTCAAAGACAACAGCCAATCATTCTGAATTTTCGGAATGACAGCATTTGCCTAACTATAAAAATTTCGTATGTTATGTTGGTTAAATACAAGAGCACGAACACAATGAGAAGGCCATAGATTTTCTCTCTAAACAATGTTCATTTAGGCTCCACAGGGTATTTCAAAAACTCGGCTAACTGATAAAATTATGGATTTTTTAAAAGAAACCATTACGAAAATTTACGTTGGTGTTCCTAACTGAGCAACACGCGTGGAAACATGCAAGTTAAATAAAATCCTTGATATTTTAAACGTTTCAATAATTGTCGCCTGAGCGGCGGGTCCACTGGGTACATCCATCCAATACTCACATCGATTCTTTTATCGGCAATATAGATTTTTCCGATAAGAGATAGGAGTTCTCATTTAGTGCATGGCGCCCTGTCTTACCAACTATTCAGCTCGTTTCTTATTTCAACTAAACATTCGCCTGAAATACGAACTTTCATTTTAATGGAATTAATTAAAACACCCAGGAATGCAATAACTTGGGTTGAGTAAACTGTTTTCTCTTTGCTGGTGGGATAAGAAAATTACACGTATCTATATCAGATTGCAGGTTATCAAAGCACTCATTCGAAGTTAGCTTACCGGCAGTAAGGTAGGCATCAAGGTAACTCTCAACATTTCTGACACTTCTAAAGTGCACAGCCAGTTTCATAGATTTTGCAAATTCTGAAAATAATTTTGCTGAGCTTCTTAAACCAAAAATCAAGACTGTTGTTACTAAATAATATATTTCTCCTAATTCTCTTGCCAAGTTCAGCGCAAAAACAGAGAAACTTTTCGCGGTGGCTAACAATTGGCGGTAGACCTAGGCGTGTGCGTGGGATGTATGCTCCTACTATCTGAGCAAGGATCACGTTGTTTAGGCTTTGCTCCTTTTGCAGCATCAATAAAAAGCGCCAAAGGTCAGGGGATGAGCAGTCATCATCTTGCAATGCCACCCTTCGACTTGGTTGTTGGTGCGAGGTAGGTCTTCTGCAGCTCTGTCAGAGACGTTCCATGTCGAAATGGCGAACTTGGGATCAGCTCTTGCTCGGCTCCTAGGGCGAAGTCGGCCAGTATGGGTGTCCTCGAAATCATCAACGTTCGGGTTCAGTTCAGCGACTGCCTCAGCCAATAAATATCAATCACATGGAAGTTCTCTATTAATAAGAACATAAAAGAAACATCATATCACGTGAAAGAAGTTCCAAAATTATCCATTGATGATAGCACAAGTCAAACATAAAAGAATTCCCAAAAACGCCTTTTATAGATACCGCCAAAAATCCCACCGCCAAAAGTCCAATATCGCCAAAACTCCTAGTGCTGAAAGTTCACCGCGAAAAGTCCCACCACCAAATGCTGCAGCATTTTCCCTTCACTGACAATCCCTTCACTGACAACACGAGGAGTAAGATAGCCCGCTACAGCGGTGAGTAGTGTAGGAAAGGACTGGGGCAGGGGATTGGAGAAACCCACTGTAGAATATAAATGAAGTAGGCAGGGTGCAAAGCAACTGGTCTTAGAGACCACGAAAATTATTGCAGCTGCGAAGATGTGTATCATCGTCACAAACCTTAGTTATTTCTTCTTTAAAAATGATCATAAACTGTAAAATATCTTAAGCACAAATAAGCAATTGAAATTTGAGAAAAAAGCGTATCTGGTTAATAGTTTGAGAAACGATTTTTTAAGACTCTTTGACATGAGAAAATAACTAATTAATTCAATCGAAACACGCAACTAAATGTCTAAAATATAAATTTTGCCTGGACTCTGGTCCCAGAAGTCAGTGTCGAGGAAGTGTAATTGAATTTGAATGCAATAACCATCCCAATACCACCCCAGGCTGCTTTCGCATTGCACAAATTTGAGAAGGCGGTACTTAGGTGCGTCTTTCACCATTCAGCACCAGCTTCTGGGTTTATAAAAACACAATAACAAGGGGAATAATTAAAACTGGGGCCAAGTCCAAAATACAGGGTGCCATCAAACAATATGTATTTACATTATGCATTAATTTCAAGATTTCAAAAGTCCAATTCAAGCAATATGAGAAATGATTTTTAACCATTTCGGAAGCTAAACGTCATTCCCAGAGAAAAAGTATGGTATGGGATTCCAGTGAAAGATTCACCCACCATCTCGGTGTAACAGGCTAGCTACCCCCCCCCCTCCCTGCTCCTGTACAGCTTCCCCCCCCGGGGGGGGTTAGCTAGACTAGGCTAGGGATATTTTGCCCCTCCCTACAAAACTCAACGAATGCCACAAAAACTTAACTTCAAAACTCTTTTATTTGATAAATGCTCAATTTTTAACAATAATAATCAATATGTGCAGTTTACAAAATGCAATTGCCAATTCCCACAAGGGTTAAAGGTCATAAACGGGAGTGTAGCGATGGTGAATGTTCGCAATGTAAATCATCCGAATGGATTTTCTCAGCCTCACCAGTGGGTTTAATGCTCTTAGTTCAGCAGCATAGCTCAGCCACTTGTAGATTGGGTTGCCGACCAAAAAGTGTCGTTTGCTAAACTTTCGATTCCATTTTGAATTATGAATTTCAAGATGAAATACTAACCTATTTATACTCGCCTGTGAGGAGCAACATCTAACCTCAGAGTACTTTTTTACCGCAAAATAAATTTTCCTGAGATTCTTAGCTGTGTTATTTATTTATTTAGAAAGTGATAGCAAGTGGTGAAAAAGTTTCAATCTATGCTAAAAGTCAGGACTAAATCTTATACCGCAACTTATAATTACCCGGGACTTCTTATCTCGCTGTTTAAATCTCCTGTTGCAGTGCATAAATAACAAGTATACCAGTGAACTGGTTAAGTCCTCCGCCGCACCTCCGTTTTTGAAATAAAACAGTTCGAGTGACCTTTGCACTTGGCCGGTTTAGCTCAGTTGGTATGATGCTCGCTCGACAAGCGATAGGTGAGGAGTTCAAAAACAGGTTGTGGGCTTATGATTCTTAAGAAGTCGAAATTACACAGTTTTCATAAAATTAAAAAAAAATCTGGCAATTTTCCATTTTCTTTTAGAAAAAAACCACGCGTTGCACACCTCCAATACATGTTCTCTCTCTATGCAAGAAAGAAATGAAATCACTTATTAGTTATTGAAATATGACGCGTACAAACTTACCACTATAAATAGTGGTTATCACACATTTTCATAGCTTTTCAAAAATCTGGCAATTTTTCAAATTTCAACAAAAATTAAAAACAACAACGCTTTGCACATCTCCAATATATGTTCTCTCTCTGTGCAAGACAGAAATGAAATTACTTATTAGTTATTGAAATATAGCGCCTACAAACTTAACACTATAAATAGTGGTTATCACGCATTTTTACAACATTTCAAAAATCTGGCAGTTTTTCATTTTTTGAGAAAAATAAAAACAAGTACGCGTTGCACAGCGCCTATATACGCTCTCTCTCTCTCTCTCCCTCTCTCTCTCTCTCTCTCTCTCTCTCTCTCTCTCTCTCTCTCTCTCTCTCTCTCTCTCTCTTTCTCTGTGCAAAAGAAAATTAAAATCCTTTTAATTGTGACTGAGATCTAGGGCGTGCAAACTTACCACTATACATAGGGGCAATTACACATTTTCACAACATTTCAAAAATCTGGCAATTTTTCAATTTTTACAAAAAATAAAAAATAACCACGCTTTGCACACCTCCAATATATGTTCACTCTCTGTGCAAGACAGAAATGAAATTACTTATTAGTTATTGAAATATAGCGCGTACAAACTTAACACTATAAATAGTGGTTGTCACGCATTTTTACAACATTTCAAAAATCTGGCAGTTTTTCATTTGTTGAGAAAAATAAAAACAAGTACGCGTTGCACAGCTCCTATATACGCTCTCTCTCTCTCTCTCTCTCTCTCTCTCTCTCTCTCTCTCTCTCTCTCTCTCTCTCTCTCTCTCTCTCTCTCTCTCTCTCTCTCTCTTTCTTTCTTTCTCTGTGCAAAAGAAAATTAAAATCCTTTTAATTGTGACTGAGATCTAGGGCGTGCAAACTTACCACTATGCATAGGGGCAATTGCACATTTTCACAACATTTCAAAAATTTAGCAATTTTTCAGTGTTCGAGAAAAATAAAAAATAACCACGCTTTGCACACCTCCTATATATGTACTCTCTCTCTATGTCAGAAAGAAATGAAATAACTGCATTAGTTACTGAGATATGGCGCGCCCAAACTTATCAATAGATGGGGACAGACAGACGGACTGACGGACTGACGGATGGACGCGCGGTGGCGGGGGACTATAAATTAAAACAAAAGAGGTGTGGATTCGCTATATTTCAATACAGCGGTGATGTGATTGCCATTGGTAAATGCGACGGAGATTAAACAATCAGGTTAACATTGCTAATTTTGGTTATCACAGAGTGGGATATTACAAGGAGGATAAAGACGGTTTGCAATTGTGGCTTTGATTCAGCAGCAGGAAGAAAGAGAAATGGAGGAAAATAGGAGAAAGCTAGAATGGCTGAAGAGGGTAAGCTAGCCTTGGTTGGTGGGGGGGGGGGGGGCTGAACAGGGGCAAAAATACCAAATGGGGAAGCGGTACAGAGGCAAGATATACCGTAACACCGGTTTTGAGGGAAGGATTCCGATGCTATCCCGAATATTTGTTCAGATATGGTGGAATCCCGAAAGGGTCACAAGTACAAATGCCGAAATTCTAACAGAATCCTATTGGTATATACTTATTCCATTAAGCATTTTGTCAGCAGTTTGTCCTGTTGTAATGATTTTAAATTGTCCCCCTCTCAGGCTACCCCGAGTAACTTGAATTGGATTTCTTATTACCGGTGTAACAGTATATCTTGCCCCCTGTATAGCTCCCCCCCCCCCCCTGGGGGGAAGCTAGACTAGGCTATCTTGCCCCCCACCTCTGGGATATTCTGCCCCCTGTTCAGCTTCCTCCATCTGGGATATTTTGCCCCCCCCCCCCTAAAATAAAAGTTTTTTTAGTTGTATTTTACATAAAGGGTAATCTGTCTGTATCCTCGCTCTTTATTCACAGTTATAGGGGGATTTAGAGTGGACTGCAATAAAGCCACATCTCTTTTTATAATCCATTTTGATTGATCAATTGTATTCGACAATAATGCATAACAGTACAAACAATCTCAGCATTTCATTTATTTATTTTGATTGTAAATTAATCACTTGATCAGTAGAGGAAATATTGAAAAGAAGTAGTGAATGAAAATAAATAAAAATAAATGAAAATAAATCGGCATTGACCTGGTTGGACCAAAAGCGCTTTGAGCTGCAGTGAATTGTGTAAATGACTGTTGTTGAATTACGCAAAAACTTGACAATTTTCAAGCACAGAAGAAATTGAACTGTAAAGAGATCATTTACCATTAAATATTGCAGTTAAGTATTTGTTTCATTTATTCGGTTTTTATGGAGGGGCAAAATATCCTAGAGGGGGGAAGATAGCCTAGTATAGCTTCCCCCCGGGGGAAGCTGTACAGGGGGGGGGGGCAAGATAGCCTGTTACACCGGGGTGATTCAAATTCGATTGATTATTACGGACGGGGGTAATCTGAAATCGAATTTGTATTATTCCCTGTTTTTAGATTACCCCATATCAAAAGCTGTTAACATGCAGAAAAAATAATCTTTTGTATTTGTACATTTATCCACGTACAAATTAACTAAAATAAAATTCATTTCATCAACTCTTCAACGACAGCCAAACTGGAAGACCTCTTCAACACTGGTTTTGCACAATCGTTACAACTATCTGACTGATATTCTACAAAGAAGTTGGCTCAGTTGCTCACTCAAAGTCAAAAGGCTTTTCTATCAGTATCTATCAATGTCTTTCACTGTCTGGTAATGGCACAGTTGCTCTGTGTAGGTTAATCCCCAGCTCAAAGCTGCTAATCCCAATGTCGGGACGATGTTTTGAGTAGGTTTTCTGCATGTGTATGAATAGGAGGTTGATTTTGGTTGTTACATGCAGTTTCAGTAACTAAACAAAATATTTCATTTCAGTTTATCTGTGTGTAAGTAAATGTAAAAATATATAAGATTATTGTTTTTCTGCATGTTAACAGCTTTTGACATGGGGGTAACTTAGAATCAGAGGGGGTAATACAAATTCAAATTTAAGTTACCGGGGGGGGGGGGGGTAATAGAAATACAGGGGTAATCTGAAATCTTTACACAGAGATCTCGAACTTTTTCTCTGGTGTTTGTCCAAGACCAAAAATGTTTTTTGTTGTGAATTTTCAAACTAAAGATCTTATATGTATGTGTTCAGAAAGGTTTGTCAGAACCGATTTCTAATTTTTTACACGTTTTGTTAAATATGTATGTGCTCTTGGCCAAAGCTAGTTACTGATGCACAACACTGCAGTTTGCGTAATTGGGTTTTTTTTTTGGTTTTGGCATTATCACTACATTTAAATCTCGGGATTCTGGGACATTAAGTGGTAAAAGAATTACTTTTCACATAAAATGATCAAGTGTAAAATTTATTAATTTTAACCATTTGAAGTGCGACTACTAGTAATCTGCTACTGTAGCCTCATGGACGCTGTGTTAAAATTTATGTATTGAAACAAGTCGTAAATACATTAGAGGCCTGGTATAAGAACACTCCGCAAATGAGATCATCTCACAAATAGCACAATTCTGCAAATGAGATCACCTCACAAATATGACCAGCTCACAAATAAGACCACTCTGCAAATAAGATCACTTCACAAATGGGACCACCCCGCAAATGACAAGACCTCACAAATAGAACCACTCTGCAAATGACACGATCTCACAAAAAGGACAATCCTGTAAACGAGACCACCTCAAAAATAAGACCACTCTGCAAATGAGATCACGTCACAAATGGGACCACCCCACAAATGACAAGACCTCACAAATAGAACCACTCTGCAAATGACACAATCTCACAAATAGGACAATTCTGTAAATGAGACCACCTCACAAATAAGACCACTCTGCAAATGAGATCACTTCACCAATAGGACCACCCCGCAAATAAAACCACCTCACAAATAGGATCATCTTTTAAATGAGACCACCTCACAAATAGGAATAACCCGCAAATCAGACTACCTCACAAATAGGACCATCTTGTAAATGAGACCACCTCACAAATAGCACCACCCGCAAATGAGATCACTCATAAATAAGACCACCGAGAAATGAGATGGTCTAACAAATAGGAACACTTTTCAGTAGTCATTTTCTAGGTGCTGTCCATAGTAACGAACCCCACAAATAAGACCACCCTAAAATATGACCCCTTCAGTTCAGTCTCACCGGTGGTTCTATTTCCCGAGGTTTCCCACATTTTATTGATTGATATAGCACAGCAAATGCTAGTCTTAAGATACGTTGTTCTAGCTCAGAGTCGGAGCATAATAATAACTTAATTTCTTTCAAGATTCAAATCGAGTAGTTTTGGCGAAAATTGTGTTGGATTGTTCAATCAAAATCACACATGCTCTTTTATATTTGTTTATTTTAGTATTACTGGCAAACATTATGTTGGTTTGTTGAATCAAAATGACACATGCTTGTTTTTATGTTTATTATATAAATGCTAATATACCCAAAATACCCATGCAATGTTATCGAAACCATTTTATTCCGTTATTTGTTTTTCAATTTGGTTTGTTTATTAAAAAAGACTGGGTCAGCTCACCGTATTTTTGCTGACATCTCTATGAAAAGAATGTTGAAAAATCTGCTGCAAGGGACCTAATGTGCTTGATTGGCACCGTATTGTGATTGGTCCAATAAAGCCCAATGTTAAGCCAATGGGACAGAACGGCCTCACTTTGCCAAAATGAGTACCATGACCCTTGCTCAAGACAACTTCTGTTATTGCTCCCTTCGCGAAAAAGAAATAAAATGATGCCAGATTTCATGTTGTTGCAAAAACATAAAGTGTATTCGAAAACGGCTTTTCTCTTGTCTCTAATTTCTTGTTTATGAATAGTATAAATGCCGTTTACCAGGATGCTTTGTGAATTAATAAAGACACCGAAATTGATAGGTTATTATTATTATTAATATTATATTAATATTAATATTATTATTTGGCGACTGTTGACTTTGACACCTGGATTAAAAAATACTATAAAACAAACTGGGTGTTACTTTGCGGTATTCGATATGTGAAAAGGCTGGATATAGATATGTACCTAATGCTAGCTAACTGAAAATTTTTATTATCGTTAATGTTTTTTTTTTTTGTAAAACACCAGATAACCAAAATGTTGGTTCGAGAAAACAAAATGTTTAAAAACAAAATCAAATGACACAGTAAAATAAAAAAAAAGAAGAAAAATCGAATAGAAAGGATATTTTTAAATTGAATATGATAGAAAGGAAATAAGAGAAATAAGACAGAAATAAAACTTTAGATTTATTTCTTCGTCAGTAAAAGTGGTGAAGTCTGTACACGAAAGCAATTAGGTAGTTAACATGGCCTCGTTATGGAACCCTGCTTTTGACACAAAAGTCCTGCCATTCCAAACAGCAGCGGCAAAGGCATTTGACGTGGATCAAATTTCGAATAAAAACCATTTCTCTGGAGTAATGACAGGCACCATAGATGGCTCAACACACCAGGGTGGTGAGCATCCTGGGGAAGGTTCAACTGTTCTGAAACCGACACGCGTGTCCTCAATTAAGGGGAACCCGTATGCGGGGGATTACGCGAAGCATGGGATAGTAAGAGCATCGCCACGTAGTGGAACAGACACAACCGGGGGTATAACAAAGCTCGATGCTGGACATCGCGGTTCGGCCACCTCCGGGGAAAAGTCCCTAACCACGACCAGCCCAATCGATACAAGTAGCGGAAGTGGAATTTTTGAATTTAAGACGCTTCCATTTACTGAACTTTCTGAGCCATCCTATCTGACGCGTTGTTCATTTGACTTCAAACCGGAAAACGTTTGGTCTTCAAATCGCTACGCAGAAGGCACAGCGCCAGCTGCGGGTTCGAGGGAAAATCGGGCTTGTGACTGTCGTTTCAATCTGCCATTTGGTTCCTTCTCACATACGGTTAAGCTTAACAGTTGTGAGCTTTGCAGAAGTACGTACTTCCTCCCACATGGATTAGTACATTCCGCAGGAAGTCATAACGATGTTAGCAATTACAATGGGCGTACGCCACGCTACTCATTTCCGCTCCTTCAAAGTTACATGCGGTCTTACAATGACAGCCGCACTCATGATGCACCCAGTCATGATTGCTCAGAACTGTGCCCTCTCGGCTACCGCAGCCAGTACAGCGGCGTGCGGTCACAGGAAAAGGAATATCGCTGCCCTCAGTGCGCGAAATCGTTCAAGCGCTCCAGCACCCTCTCCACGCACCTACTTATTCATAGCGACACGCGGCCCTTCGCCTGCGAATATTGTTCTAAGCGATTCCATCAAAAATCGGACATGAAGAAACATACATACATACACACAGGTGAGATGCTTTTTGTGTGTTTTGCCGACGGGGAGGAGGGAGGTGGGGGCTACTCACGTTCCAACTGGTTACCATGTGAAAAACCAACCCTAAATACGGAGTGCTAATTTTTAAACAATACCCCCTTTTAACAAAATGCGGAGACCCCACCCCGAAATGCTGAGTGAAAATTGCCTCGACGTCTTTAACATCAACTTATTTCGATTTCCATAATCAATGAAAACTCGACGTTGATCCAACATCAGGTTTCTCTATTGATGGAAGATAAGTCCAGATGTTCCTTTGAAAATATACCTGATTCATAAAACAAATAAAATCTCATAACAACGAAAAGAATTGAATATTCTTTACTGTTACTACTTTGTTTAGTTACCACCTGCAAAGTATATCTCCCATACATTCAACCCATACTTTCAAACTTTTTTATTTCTCTCAGAAGTGAAAAAGTGAACTTTTATAGAAAAGTCGGTGCAAGCGAAAATACATCTCAGCCGCATTCAGACGTGATTCTGTGGCATTTGTTTTCAGGGGAGAAGCCATACACCTGTCGGGTATGCGGGAAGTCGTTCAGCCAATCATCAAACCTCATTACCCACAGTCGGAAACATTCGGGATTTAAGCCTTTCGTTTGTGAGATATGTCCCCGCGCTTTCCAGAGAAAGGTAGATTTGAGAAGACATGTGGAATCGCACCAAATATACACAGGAGATTCATCGGGCAAGTCTCATTTGGAACAGTTTTTGCCTTTTATACGCTGCCCAACAGACTTTTTTCGTTGAAACAAGCATTGTTTGAGATTAATAATTTCAATTATCGTTTCAATTACTGTTTCAATTACTGCAAATATTAGTGCACGTAAATAAATATAAATGAGTAAGACCAAAACATCTAAGTGGAAAAAAGAAAGAAACGAGTTAACCTGATAACCAATCAGACATGGATCGCAAATAATATTTATTCTGAAAAAAAAATTACAAGGAACTCTGCAAATTCTGCATTTACGGCACTATCTTTAATCAGTTCCTTTGTCTGTACAATAGTAATACTTCATCCCATGTACGAAAGACCGATAGTGCCAGGTTTTCGTTGGTGTTATCACCATCGATGCTATCTCTGAACTTCGCTGATAGAACAGAAGTCTTAGAAGTTACAAAACTGGTTTCCTAATTTTTTTTACACGTGCGAAACTGCGCAGATGTTTTGATTTTCTCTAACAAACCAAACAAATTTACATTTGTTTGGAAAAAAATTTGTGGAAGAAACTAGAATGTCAGTTTACTAACCTGTGCACGTCGTAGATAAATCTAAAACATTGTTGGAGATAGCTGCAAAGTGTTTTATGAGACAACACTGACATTTCAGTGATATCCCCGACCCTAACACCGTCTTAGTAGACACAAAGTACGAAGACTTCTGTTCTGTCAATGACATTCAGAGATAGCGTCGTTGGTGATAACACCAACGAAAACATGCCACTATCGGTCTTTCGTACATATTGTAGAATGTTTTTGTTTTCGTTTTGCCTCACCCAGAAGGGACAAGTCCGTACGTACTCCAGGGTTGGAGGCAAAAATAACATCCTGCACATGTAGAATGACGTATTACTTTTATATGCATTATCAGGGATGTTTTGGGGTTAATTTGTTTACTTTATGACGCACTATTTACTCCCTGCCTACACTTAGTTGGGGCGACGCGGTTTACTGGCTCCGCCAATTGTGGTTGGTTTTCATCTGATCCTGTTAATGTTAATGCGTTTTAGAAATAACTGTATTCATTAGCAAGCTAATAAATGTGAAAACTTTTTCACATGTTTTGTCACTGACTGACCCAGTTTTTGCGTTCTTCTTTCAAGACGTACACAGAGGAACAACTGAGGTTTGAAAAATATGCTTAAAATGAAGCTTTGTTTTCTATTCTTTTCTTCTTCTTCTTCTTCTTCTTCTTCTTCTTCTTCTTCTTCTTCTTCTTCTTCTTCTTCTTCTTCTTCTTCTTCCTCTTCTTCTTCTTCTTCTTCTCCTTCTTCTTCTTCTTTAATCTTTATTAAGTTTATTGAGTGAAAGAAATTGCTATGTGCCAGTTCAAAAAAATGTCCGAGCTCTGCTTTGGTGTGAGATGAAAAGACACTGAAGTATTCCTCATGTCAAATTTTCGAAACCAAGAATAAAAAATTCCAGATATATTTCAAGTTTGTCATGGGCAGAGGCATGCTAACGAGAGCACGGAAAGATATTTACGGAAATTGTCATAGAAGGTCAAAGTCTTCCAAAATACGTGGTTTAATGTCCCCTTTTTGTGGTGAAATCATTCTTATTATTCTCAAAAAAAAGAAAAAGAAAAAAAAAAAAGACATTATTTGGAGCAGCAGAACTAAAAGATCACGAATATCGGATATCTTTTTATTTAAATAATGCGACACGATATTTATGCGACAGTAAATACAACAAGAATGATGTTTCCGACCACAGATTCGGCGTTTGTGACTTCAGTGAGAAGAAAACAATAACTAACAACAATGAATAATCGATCAATCGAACAACACCCCAGTTTCGCGTTCAGACTATAACAATGTCGTTAAGTTATTCAAAATAAAACGGCTAATATTAATATCATTGCCAAAGCATGTCGTATTTTCACACAATTAAGTATGTCATATACGAGCACCAAATCTTCATTAATGCCGTAAATTCAAATGCTAAAGTATAGGAGTATTGGGGCCTTATATATAGACTCAGTTTGGAGGATGGCTGGAACGGAGTGTTTCCAAAAAAAAAAAAAGACAAAAAAGTGGTTGAGAAATTAGCCGAACACACCGTAAGATCGGAAGAACAAACACTGAGGAACACGCTTAATTTTCAATTTAAATGGCATGCAATGTGTTTTTTTTATGTTTTTTTTTTATATCTTCACCACAAAACACAGCTTCCTATATACAAGAGCAAAACGCTCCATTTTTAAAGAACGTGACGGCTACTCACTTCAGCGCATCATACGCTTGGCCCGATAGGAACTTTCAAAATAAATAAATAAATAAGTAATAAAACAAGGCATTTCTGGCTGTTAAGGGGTATTGTTTTTCAGTAAATTGATATGCTTACCATTTTCGCGGCATTGCAAACAAAACGAGCAAGAAGTTCATTTGTAAAGCTACTTGAAACTTAAGAATAAAATATGCTGTTTTTAGTGAAATGAGTGGGTGGATAGCAATAGAAGGTTAACTGCAAAATAAACCATATTTCAACAAAATCTTTTTGCGAGCAGCATAATGGTCTGACTGTTTTTCTCATTTTCAGACTTTTAAAAAAATACAGGGTTTAATGCGAAAGAGGAGAAACGTCCAGTAAGTAAAATGGTGAAAAGCCTGATTCAAACGCAATGGAACTCAACGGAAGCAGACACACAAAAATAAACAATCCGATTTTTTTATTTTGACCCTTCGCCACAGCAGCACAAGATTGAACATAGAATGTCCAAACTATCCTTTTTTTCCGCCTTTTTTAATTTAAAAAAAATACAAATTTACAATGATTGAGAGGAAAGAAAATACTTTGAACTCTTCGAAACCCCGTATTAAAGGCTGAAAATTATATCCCAATCGTTTCATTTATATGTCTTTTTAAAATTATTTATTTATTTATTTTTATAAGTTTTAAAGTATCATGGAAGGGCCCACGAGGCTAACAGCCATTGATTTCTCAAATGGTTGGCTCCACGGTCTCGTCGTCGCCGTTGATTCAACACTACTCCAACGTAGGTGCATCGGGGCATTGTTCCCCGCTCGTGTGACCGGTTGTACAGTTTGCCTACTGAAACGGCTGTTACTTCTGGTTGGTGTTACTAAAGCTGGTGCCACTACAGACAGGAAGCGATCGCTAAGATGCATCGTTCGAATAATTTACAATATAATTTTGTCGAAGATTATATAACGTAACATTCACTGTTGTCAACAGGATACAATTTTCATTGATGAATGTCGCAAATGGCTTAGATCAATGCCCTAGTTTCTCATCATCGGCTCAGTCACTAAAATCACAACCCAGTAAGCACAGAAAATTTTCCCATGTGGGATACGTATGGGTTTTAATTGGGATTTGCATGGGAAGGTGGGAAAGGGGAAAACCCATATTAATCCCGTGGAGAAAGGAGCCATTTCTGGGTGGGAAATGCCTGGGTTTTCCCACCCTGGGAAACCCCCTGTAAAATACACATGAAATATGTATGGGAATGCCCATGTAAATCCCACCCGGGGAAAACCCAGGTGGATCCCAACTGGGAAATGCATGGATTATGCGTGGGAATTCGGACCATGGATTTTACCTCAATTTTTGTCTCATTCCCATGCAAATCCCTGCATGGGATTCACGTGGGAAGGCCAAAAAATAACCCTGGGTTTTACATGGGTTTTACATGGGTGTGCTTACCGGGAAGTAAATGGAGAGGTGATTAGAAAATATATAAAAGAGAAGGCCATGCGGATAAAACTTTCATAGTAAACATGGAAAACCCGGAGAGCATAATATCAGTGACGAAATGTACCATTACAAACTCAAATGACTTCTCCAGTTTTGACCTCTTGCCTTCGATATCACCGCCCCACCCCCCTCCCCCCACCCCCACCCACCACACCCCTTACCTGAAAACTTTTGATGATCTGTAAGTATTGATAATTTTACTTCGCAGAAGCTTGGAATTCGCCTATCTCTACTTTTAGATGGAGTTTCCTTTCAAATATTTACCAATCATTGCATAAAATAAATGGTACCATTTTTCTCGCTGCCGGGCTCATAGCCTTTCCCGCTTTTCACCAGCCGACCAACCAGAGCTCAGAGGACATATGTTTTACTACTCCACACACAATATTCCTTGCATTTTGCAAGTGCAAATGCAAGCCCAAGTGCCCCATAACTTTTTGGGGGAGAAGTGAGCCGAAAAAGTGCGAATTCGCTTATCTGTTGTTTTAGTTTGGATGAACAACCAATTGATCAGTCTACAAAGTTTCAATAAAATTGGTTCGACATAAAGCTAAATTTTGCAGATGCAATATTTTGCGGCCTGTGTGTCTGTCTTGACCTCAAGCTAGCAGGGTCCGTGATCTTTGATTACATTCCCCCTTTTTCGGAGAATCGATTGCAACTCACGCTCCGGACAGCGGAAACAGGATTGCCATGGGCCCACATCCCTCCTTTCCTATTAGCGGATCTCTTTCCTTTCCTATTTCCGCTAAATAGAGACGCTCCGAAAATCGGGAGCGCTGGGAAATGAAGGTCTGAACTCTCTCTCTCATTCTCTCTCTCTCTCTCTCTCTCTCTCTCTCTCTCTCTCTCTCTCTCTCTCTCTCTCTCTCTCTCTCTCTCTCTCTCTCTCTCTCTCTCTCTCTCTTTCTCTCTTCGCCCTAGAGTACCAGAACTGAGTAATCAAAACAAATCTTTTTGCTGGAAATAGCTGGAATCACTCTAAGAAATGTAACTTTTGAGATTTTGCAGGTGTATATTTGCTGTTAGCATATGCATCCTAGTTCTTCAGCTTGTCTTTCAAAAATGTCAGACGTGATTCTGCACTCTCTTCCTCAAGACCCTCCGCAGTGCCGTCAGCACGGCCCCACAGCCTTCATTTTCCCATTCGATAGATGTAAATGGGACCGCGGTATACCCTGTGGAACGAGTCTAACACTTGTGATGAGTGGGCCCACCAGTCACCCAAGGATTGGAAAGCTCTGCAACAAAAGAAACAGGGCTAAGAATGATAGAATCGAGGATAAACGGGAAGCCCAAGCGTCCGATACCGCATGTATTAACTCTGTCTTTATCGAGACACTGCGGAAGGCAAGTTCTCTGACTGACTCAAGCCACCTCCCTATCAACCTGGATTTGGCGGGGTGGAATCGGGACGCGGAATCGTCCAAAAACAAGGGGAAGAAGCCCGAAGCCATGGCATTCTCTGAGACGGTGACAGATTTGGATAGGAAAATACTCAGTGACAAGGCCTTGTCCATTTCGTCGGAGGATTCCAAGGCACAGTTACCTAATGAGCCGGTACCAATCATGGGCCAGTCTTTCTCTGCAATTTAGTATACCGAAACATTTGGATTTATCTCGATAAGCTGCAGATGTCTGTGTTCCCATGAAGCGATCAGTCTAAACGCCTTCGAGACTTGAAAGATGCAGTAGCGGCTATAGAGTCAGGAGACGTATCTCACAGGAAACGTAAACCCTCGGCCACCATTACTCGCCCCCAAAGACTTCAGTCAAAGTGTCACTGCCACTCTCTACATCTACCCCTGATGTGTAGACGGTGGAGGTCATTGATAAAAAAATCTTCGGGCATATCCCCATCTGGTCAGGTGAACTTGAAAAGGCCTTGACTTCTCCTGTCTCTTTGATACCGTCTAACAAGAAAAAGACCATTTATTCATGGAGGAAGAAACCTCGTCACACGGTCCAGAGTTGGGGGAGAACAGGGAGCGGAGTTTCCTCCAAGCTGCAATTTCCGGACATTTTACAAACTCCAGTGAGCGCTCAACGTCTCTGGAGAGGCTCTAGGCGCCGGGGAGACGTCTCCTCTAGATCTCCTGATGCGACTACACCCTAGTGTTCCGTACCATCACACCGAAATATGGGAGGTTTAGAGGCATTATACAAGAAATTGCGGACCCACTTCAGGTCAGGAGTGGCACACAATTCCATCACGTAGACGACCCACCAAAACGCAAGACGTCAGACAGCGCCTGACGAATTTTTGGCGTTAGAGACAAGTGAAGGCCTTGCCAACGCTTTAAAAAAACTGGATATGGGAGGGCAGCAGGGGGTAACCAAGTCACCCTAACTGACTTCTATAAGACATTCAGTAGTGCTGAAACAGGTGAAGGTCAGGGTCCGACACCTAGCAGGCGAACGCGATGTCCAGGCAGACCTGATCTCCAGGGTAGGCAAAGTTATTCACACCGATGGCTGCTTAACGCGGATATCCTTTCAGTGGCTAGTTCTCCATAAGGCAACTCAAGTGTGGGCAGTAGACCATTTGTCTTGCACGCGACAGCCGAAGGATGTGTTCTATATCTTTCCCCGCAAGCTATCTTACCAGAGAACTTGCGAAGAACCATAGAACTCCAGTCACTCTGTCTACTGTTGTTGGCACCCAGTTACCAGAAGCTCCTTGATTCCCACTTCTAGCCCCGTTGAAAACCTGTGAAGACTGTACAGATCCAGTGCCATCAGCCGCATTAGCAGTACTTCCACCCTGCTGCACATCTCCTGAACCTACACGTTTGGTGCACAACTGCCGCCTTTCTTTAAAAGAAGGGTTTCTTTAAGAGAATGGTATAAACGATGGTAAGGAATCACAAGGAATCGGCGGCAAAGCTTTGTCTCTAGCAGTGGAACAATATAAATTACTCTTTCAAGCTTCTCCAGTGGTTGTAGCGGACTTTTTAGACTATCTTTTCTCGGAAGAGCACCTTAAGGTAGAGTCGATAAAAGGTAACACGGCTGCGATTAGTTCTAGACTGAAAGCTGCGACAGGTTAAGACCCAGGGGAAGGCACTGGCCTATACCAATTGTTCAGACATCTCAGGGTGAATTCTCCTTAAATACCTTCTAATGTAGCCTAACGTTATTCTTTCCAGGAATGTCGCGGTACGATTCACCTTTTTGCTAGCTTTAGCGTCCGGTAAGATGAGAGGGAGAGCCATGCCCTGGACCGCCAAATCTCGAAGGAAAACGACGAGTGAAAGACGGTCTTTTAAACTCCTAAATCGGGTTTCATTACTACTCAAAGGATTGGTACGTTCGATCACATATCCTTAACGGTCTCCAATTTGCTGTAGGTAAAGGAAGGTCTGGCCTCGCTGTGCCAGGTCAAGGTTCTGCGTCAGTTCCTTCAGTTCCCCTAATGCAATCGGTCCGAGATTCAAAAAGCGCTAATCGTATCCTTCACGCCCAAGTGCAATAAGTGTTTTTCTCAGCAAACCACTTGTGACTACATTGAAGGGATAGACTTGATGGTCTATGAAAGAGCATAGGTTGCAGTCAGAATTAAAAGTCATGTCAGCCAAATTGTCACTTGTTAAGAGCTTTGCGTAGTGTATACTAAACAGAAATACTTAGAACTTGGTGTGGGGTCTCTCAAACTCCTTTATCAAACATTATCTAAAAGATTTTTCACAAAATTAGCTTACTAAACTGTTTTCCTAGCTGCTTTTGCAGCTGCAGAGACGGTCATCTCAACTAATCTCTGTTCTTCTGTTTAAGGCGTCTACCTCTCAAGGATAAGGCAAGAGTAATCAGGAAAGTAGAGATGGCAATGTGTATAGCAACGGCAAAGACAGTTACAGTGCAAAAAACAGCAACGATAGTTCTCGCCGATGCATTACTGATGGACTGTAATGTGCATTTCATAGACTGTGTTTGTGCTCAGTCTTATGGGCGCTACTGAATTCTGTCGCTATCAAATCGTTACGGTCCTGTCTCTGGCTCTGACCATTCCTGACGCAAGGAAAACGAGGAGGAAGGCCTGCGGTGCGTCGGATCGTTAGCTTCCCACACGACCCGTGCCACCTTTGGAAGGGAAGATTCCTGGGTGAGGACCGTAGTGGTTGTGACAGCTTGGTTACGGATGGAGTTGTATCCCATTTGCTTCCAATATCCTTCCCATTTGCTTTTTATGTGCTTCCCACAGGGTTAGAAAACAAAATCTTGTTTGTTTTTTTTTTTCACCTGTTTCATTTATTTATGTTCTAGTATTAAGGTAATTACTAGTCATTGTACCTTCTGCAGATTTTAGAGTTTATTTTCGGACACGGGCTTGTCGTAGTTTAATTTCTATCTTGTATTAATTGCGATTCTTTGGTTTTGTAGTATCTTGGAGATTCATGTACCTTACAGTTACAGTCACAGACACTGTTAAGACTTGAGCTTATATTTACGTGGTCCATCTGCGGCCCACGATCATTTTGTCAAGTGAATGAAATAAAAAGGATTCGATTTCTTATCAACCGTAAAATGCCCTAGGCAGGGTTGCCATCCAGTTGAAAGTAGTAGGGCACATGTATGTCAGTATATGTCTGTTTGTCGAGGCCGTCAATAGACCTGTTAATCTTTAATTGGCATACAGTACAGGACTTATCTGCTCATTACTTCAGTCCGATTTAAAAGTGGAGTTAAGCGAGTTCGAAGCTTCTGTTATGCGACACTGACATTTTATTTCGTAAAACGAGCTTTTACGAGTAAAAACGCAGTTCGCGTACTCCACCTGTAAGAATATTTTCCCGCCCACCAGCCCACAATAACTCCTAGGGTGGGGCTGAAAGGGAATGTTGTGTAGTACAAGCCATGTCCCCTGAGCTCTGGTCGGTTAGCCGGTAAAAAGCGGGAAGGGACTATACCCTCGACTGCGAGAAAAAAATTGTTCTGTTTCTATTTTTGCATGATTCTTAAATAATCCAAGATGAAATCCATCAGAAAGTAGAGAATTCGAGTTATGCTTTTACTCGTAAAAGCTAGTTTTTCAAACACTTCAGCATTATTTATAGTTTGAAGAACAGAAAAAAGGACTTGTTGTAACTTCCAGGTTAAAAATGCTGTCCATGGAAAAAATTTGTTACAGAATATTTGCCCCATTGTTGCTGAGAGTTTTGGTACCTCTGCCTGTCCTAGAAAAGAATATCTGCTGAAAATGTGTATTTCAAATTCTTATGATCAATGTCTCAGTTTATAAACTTTAATTGTGGAGAGCGCGTAAACGTAGGGTTCTGCTTCGGCAGCCTTTGGTGTTACGTTATCAGAATGTAACAGACTTTGTTAAGAACAATTGAAAATAAACTGCCAATTTTAACCAAAAAAGCAAACAAACACCCTATAAGATATTGTTGAATATGCATGAATCAAAAAGTATGCAGTGAATTTACCGTATAAGGAATATTTTTTTAAGAAATATAAATTTCTGGAGGAGGGGGTGCTAAGAGTAAAATATCTTAGAGTCAGTCAAATATCCTAGTTATAAAAAAACCGAGAGTCATCTATCTTAGTGGAAAACCGTCGAGTTGATAAATTTAAACTCCTTAAAATACAGCAATCAGAAGATGAACAGGGTTACATCCGTGTGCCCGAAAACGCATATGCGCTACGACGATGACGAAACGCTGTGTCCCAGGATCTATGTAAATGTCATCGTCTGCAGTGAAAAATTGTAAATAACGGATATTATCTTAGTGGCATAAAGGAAATCTATGCCCCTGCAAGAATCAACGCCAGGCCACACTTCAAAAATAAAGCAGCAAACATTGGTGTCTGCGTTCAGCGATAGTTTTATAATTTAAGTCTCCTGTTTTCTTTGGACAATATTCCGGTTTAAATTGCTGTAATATAAAACTAAAGAACTCCCTTTTGTGTAGCGTCTAGGGCATGGCAATTGAGTTAATGTTCTGAGGAGAAAGCAACTCATTGACATGGACCGAGTTTTGCTCTAACAGATTGAATCTGTTTGTATTTAAAGAGGACGGCATAATTGGGCATCCCAAGCACTGCCCCAGGAGAGCGGGACATCTCCAAAAGAAAGGAATCAAGTTTGCTTCCAACAGTTTGAAGTAACCGGCTACGGCATACAATTAGTTTTAATATCGTCTCGCATGGCTCTCGTGGGAGGCGAGAAACTGATTTGCAAATCATTGCACACAAATCTGCTGCATTTCAATCGGGCTGGTTCCCCATCAACACAGCACCCTGTGGACCCAGTCACGGCACAAAAGCATTTACGGAGCGCCCCGTTACAATTAGCTCATGTAACTACAAAATTAACCGTAATACATTGACCTCAACAGCAATTCACTAGCCTTTTAATCACTAAAGCTATTTGCGAACTTCTAATAGAGCAGCGAGGGGTATTAGTGGGGTTTTATCCCGCGGGAGAAGGCGTCGTGTCGTTGGCTTCCAATAGAGTTTTCTCTTCTAAAGTTCTGACCGTTCCAACGACCAAGCAAAATGTAAATAACTTCATACTACTTCCCTCTTTAGATTCTTCAGAAAGTACACAAAAAACACTCCAGTATGCAATTTAGCCTGTGTCTTTACAACTGATAAAGCCTAAAGGGCAGGTGTTCCGTATAGGAGGATTGAGTTTTCGGAAACTGAACCTTCGAAGTTTCCATGCCCAAAATAGGTTTGTCTTGAAAAAATACGCCTGCAAAAAGGTGTTTCGGAATTTTAAGCTGTCGGACTGGTGGTACTTAGGAGTACTTGGACTCCGGAGTACTGACCATTCTGACTTGTGACCCTTGTGACCTAATGGACAGTCCTCCAATGTACAGCTGATTCAACTAAATTAGGTCAACATTTTTTACATGACTTTGTTTCAATATGAAAGTATGCATGAATTTAACTTCTAAAAGTTTGAGTTGTTACTTCAGCAGTTAACGGAATTTGTTAACTGTACAGTTACCTTTTGTGAATACGGACACAGGGGGTAAGGGGGAAGAGGGGACGGCAACGTATACGACGCTAAAACACTCCGGACTATAGAAAGTTGTATTATAGATCTCTACTTTTGGTCTCCATTCCAATACTGCGTTAAGATATTAAGAGTCTCAAACTCTCCTAAATTCCACGTAACTACATGTAATTTAAAACAAGAAACAACAATTTCAAATTCACATCTTTCGTCCAAAATGAAAAACCGGGTGGCGTTGCAGTCGCTGGTAAGCGACACAAACATCTGCAAGACACTGATGCAAACCATCTGCAAGACATGGCTGTTGCGTGCTTTTGTTGTGGAGTGCTTTTCTTGTTCCGTGCTACGGGCCTGTTGCACGGAACAAGAAAAGCACGCTCTCAGTTGCGTGCTAACAGCCTGCTATAAGTTTTAAAACCTCTTTTCTAGTCACAAAATTTTTGGCAGGGTGCTTGCACGCAGTTTGTCGTGCAAATAGCCTTTATTTGCCTTTCAGGTAATAATCGGGATTCTTTTAAAGATGCCTACTTTGTATGATGTTTTTTGCATGATGAATACCGTGCCAAAAAGCCTGTCAGCCTATTTTGTAAGTTTTATAGCTTCTTCCCTGGTCACAAAATTTTTGATAGGGTGTTTGCACGCAGTTTGTCGTGCAAATAGCCTTTATTAGTATTTCGAAGGGTAATGGGAAAAGTAGAAACAAAGTTTGTTCAGACAGGCTAGAAGCGCACAACATCCGTGCCGCTGTTGTGTCGAATTGGTTATCTTTTACATAGAAACAACGTTTGTAGGTTTAAACAGGCTTAAAACACGGACAGGCTTAAAGCACGAAACTGGCGCGCAGATGTTGTGTCGTGTTGATTAATGTTTTATATACAAGCGTATTGCGATTTTCATTTCATTACACCTGGCTCATGTGACTGAAATTTGCGCCTCAGTTATATTCAGACCATACGATGGCCTCCACACTCACCTGGCCTGAACTCTGTTAAACACCCTTAGGATACCCTAAGTTCTGTTCTGTGCGCTGTCACAACTCCATGTCGGAGCTGAGACACGCTTTGGTTGCGGAATGGCACAGGGTTCTGCAATTAGGAAATTCTACAAATTCTTGAAATTTTGCGAAAATAGTCTTTTTTAGTATTTGGACATGCAACTGACATGGTGACATGATGTATTGAACATTTTCACTTATTTTATTTATAGCAAGAGTTATTTGATTAAAAGGCATTGAGAAAATTTCCCAAGAAAAGATTCATGAAGTGCTGGGAAGGGAGGGAGGTGGTGCGATGGGGGAGAGGAGGCCGCAAGATATATGAACCTAAAACGTTTCTGCTCCTACAATTTTTTTAAATTTATGTATGGCAAATTTCTATATTTTAAGCTCACGAGGTAATGCTTTGCGCTCAGAAGTATAAATGTCGCGACTCGGTAGTGAAATCTCTCTAATTTTCTGGTCTTTCTAGTCGGTTTCCACACAGATCCTCTGAAAAGCTAGGAGGGGAGCGGGACGCGTGCTAATGTATGTGGCGTCCATAACGGCAGATATATAATTTTATAAAAAGACGCAAAATAAAGCCTGTACGCTGTGACCACTTTGAACGTCTCTCTGTCTTTCTGTACATTTTGATTAAATGCTACTCCTCCAACAATTTTTATTAGGTATAGATATAGCTCAACCAGTTGTGTGTAGATGGTGCTATTGATGTGATTCACCAATATTCCCCAATTTTGCCAAAGACAGGATAAATTCCTGACATTTGGAAAGAGATTAATCAAGGTCGGGGAAAAGCACTTTTTCAGTTTTGCATTTTCAAATATTGTGTCATGGCACTGGCATGATCACATTACTCTTAGCAAAACTCCGTATTTTTAAACTTTTAAGATGTAATGATTTTGCACTCCCAAGTGTAAATTTCCCCCCTCTGGCGAAATTGATCTAGATTGAAGTTGTGTTGAGGTGTTGACGTTAATGCTATTGTTGAATAAAGTTGAAGCAAGTCTTCAGTTTCGTTATCCAAAAAAGTTACATAAATTTATATTTGTACATTATGACAGCAGTGTCTGCTTGTGGTTAATAAATCAAACTCGGAAAGTATTTACTAAAAGTATTTATTAAAAACAACTAAATTGTATAATTATTATTTCATATATTCTCCAGCTAAACCAACCACCAAACGGCTATTATCTAGAGCTAACATGTTTCAAGCATGCATATCATTCACGGAAATCAAGAGAAAAAATATTCTTTTGAGCAGATGTGGTTTGATGCTCAGATATCGACAAATAGACAACTTGGAAACTAGTTCTATATGGATACGTATCTGATTACAGGCATGTGAAAAGCCAACTTTCAAGTTAATAGATAGACACCGGAACCCCGGAAACCGGACCCCCTACTGGACGGGCCAAAAGTAGTCCGATTTCCTGGGTGGTCCTATTTGCGGGGTGGTCCGATCCCAGGGTTCTGGTATGTAGTATGTGTAGCCTTTCAAAACATTCAGTACAACTATGCACAAAAGCAGATACCACTTAAACAAATTTGTTGTGGTTTATAAAAATACACCTCATTAGATTTTTCATCGCAAGAGAATGAGCTTAAAAGGTTTATCAATTTTCCGAAAAAATATTCCTTTTAAATTTGAATTGTGGGAAAATTAACTTCCATCATTTAGGATGTATTGGCAGTACTGAAACACGTTATACAAAAATGCTATATTACAATTGCTATTTATATTTAATGAAATTTAAAAATATTACCGTCCGCTGTGGTTAATGGAAATCTAAGAAAAGCTTGACTGCATCTGTTGAATAATGTATTTAGTAATTTTAAGGCATTTAGTCGATCTAAAAGTAATTAAAATAATGTGAGATAATTGTTATATTAGCGAACTTCGCCTAGTACATAGTGATTACTGGAACTGTAATAACTGTTTCAGAAAAAATGTTTAGGTACAGGTGTACTTTTCACTGCCTATGAACTGAAAAGTTCTATCCACAAACTCCTTAAGTAATTGGTGTCGGCCACAGAAACAAAGGACTACTTCTGTACCCATTTCAAAAGTCTTTGAGGTCCATGGAAGTTTAGATTAAATTACTAATTGCACTTTTAGCTAATGACGACAAGCATCACTAGCAAAATGACAAATAAACAGACTTAATGTTTTGACCTAGTGCTGCGCATTAAAATTCAGGAGCCAAGTGAATTGATATCTGAAGTGGTGAACTATTATTTATGGTCCGAAAGGAAGTGATGTGTTTCCTAAATATTCTAAGAGTAATAGGTAAGTTAAGCAAAGCGATGATATTATTGGGATAGGTCATAACACTGGGTGCTTTGCGAAAGGCTTGAGAATGAAGCCTTCATTGGTCTCCCATAAGTGTCCGAATCCAAATCAAGGCAAACACACATATTTATGAGAGAACAAGAACAAGAGCATAAATAAGCTCCTTTTACCTCTCAGATACTCCCCCGCACCATGACGTCACTCGTGTATTACATGGCAATTTTTGTCACGCAAAATAAAAGAGTTTCTGTCGTCACAGAACCTTCGGCAGCGTCACTTCGGTGTAGATAACGTAAAATTTACTTATCATTCCTTTATGCTCAAACAGCATACGGGGGTCATTCGATGTGCGTTAGAATAAAGTTTTTGGTGTGTCATGTAGTGCATACATGTTGCAAAAGGTAATGTGGATAGAATCACCTGGAAACTGTTTTAAATCTTCTACAACACCGGTTTAGAGTAAGATTATAATTATTATTTAACGTATTACTTTATACTTATATGTCATTTTAGCCAGTATTCGAATATACGAAATACTATTCTTACACTGCTCATCAAAACCATCAACACGAAAAGATACAAGAAGTGTTTCAGGTAGAAAGAAATGTTCTCACAGAAAAAGAAAAATATCCAAGCTGAGTATATTTTGCGCCTCTCTAACTGTTTAAAAGCATTGCACACAGCAAGAGACTATTCCATATACTCCTCTACTGAGCACCGAATCTGTGCCAAGGCTTTACATGTTTGAAAGTGGTTCATTCCGAAGAATCTACTTTTCCATCTTTAAGGGAATTGCGGCATGTATATGTTGCAGTTATATGCATGCCATTAAGGCAATTTTCAATTTTCTGCACTGCCCTCTCTTAACTCTCAAAAAGAAACATGATACTGTTAGCATAAAGCCGCTTGGCAGGAGCTAAAGTAACATTGTATAACAATCAGGGTAACTATATATTCTGGTACAGAGATTATCTACACACCCTTGATTTTCATACAACTGCAATAAAATATTCCAACAAAGGAGAAATTCATATTTCGTATAAAGAGGACAACAGTAAGGAAACGCACAACTTTAAGTCCATCAACAGTTAAGTTTTATTTTTATAAATAAAAAGTTTTTCAACAAATCAACTGTGTAAATAATGTTAGTAAATTGAACAGTGGTATCTAAAGTGAAACAATGCGTACAATTGTCGTCAGACATTAATCAAAATATTCTTATAGAATACCAGATTTTCTTCACTTTTTCATATAACAAAGGACGAGTTTTGACAGCTGGACGCGAGTTAGTGAAGCGTGCACACGCGAAAAGGGTCACATATATGTGAATATTTGGAGCAAAAAACACACATAAAAGTGTGGTCTCGTCCTTCTGGTAGCTCATCCATACGCTTTGCTATCTCAGGTCTAGGCTGACCTCTCATTATTGTGTCATATAGTGTGCTGACTTGCTCTGCATCAGCTGTAAAAAACCAATGCTGTAAATATCCAATTCAAAAATATTTAAGCGATGCACAATTTAACACTTAGTGGCATATGACCGAATGTGTAATTGCTTTCTGGATATAGATTTCCACCCTTTTAATATGTACCACACAAATGTGTTTAATATGTGCTACAGAAAGCTATTATAAATATAAATTAAGTAACATGCCAACATCAACAACCAGTCATTGTTGAATGCTAAAATTTATCTGCGAATATCATACATTGCAATTTAAAAACTCCAGCAGTGTAGGATACAGGTTTTGGTCAAATAAAGGGGGGGGGGGCGGGAAGGGTTCAACTGTCAACTTCTTTTCTCAGGGGTAACTCTGTGTTATTCATAACTTTTAAATAAGTTTTAAATAATCAAAATTAGGATTGTATCTCCTGCTTATTCATTTGGACTGACCTTTAATGTTTTTGCCTTTATTATACAAAAAACATTAACAATAAGGCAACAAGTACTGCTTAAATCCAAGCGAGAAGATCTAAAAAATTATAAGGACACACGCGTCGTGTCAGATGTCTTGAATCTGATGTTTATCGTAAAGCTCTATTTACGGAGTAACAATATTGCGGTTTAATTAAAGAGATATCATTTTAACGTCCGTGGTTTACGCTCGTGATCAAATAATACCCAATAAAATCAAACACAATAAGGCAGGAAGAAATATTAATACGTTTTTCAAATGAGTGAATTTAATTTCGCGATCTTCGTGCAATTGTAATGATTTAAAGGGAACGAAATGTACTTAACGTGTGGTATTTTTTAATTTTAAGCACAAACCGTAGATTGCTTTTATTCAAGGGCAGACATAGATATCCATCTTATTAAGCTCACTTATTTTTGCCTTTTCCGAAACACTCTTTGCCACTCAGTTTCTGTAGTTAACAACAACACACCATTACGAGACATTCATTATCGATTAAAATTCACATATGTTGTCATTTCAAAACTAATTTCGAAAGAAATCTTATAGATTGTGAGGTGGTTTGTAACGTATCAAATAAAAGCAAATAAACTAGGTGGCTGTTTAAAATCGGCCAACAAGTGTATTTGGTCTATTTTTGTCTCAGTTTCAAGATTAAAAGAAGAGGTTTTCGTATTTGTTTCGAATGATTTTAAGCTGGCCAATAGCTTTTGAAAATAAAAATATCTAAGTTTGAAAATACTGCAATGCACAAGAGCCACACATATTTCTATGTGTCTATAATTTTAGAATCCACTATTAGAAAGCCTACGTACCAAGAACAGTAACAAAGCCATAAGAAATGGGCACAATTTTTATCAAACATGAGAGATTGCTAAAATTTCATCTACTATCATACCTAAGTCAAAACGTTTAGAATTTTTTTTGCTTTTTAATGTCCTTGTCTACCAGTGATTGTTACAAAAGTATGTATGGTAAGGTAACAAAACATGTAGCAGAAGAATATTTTGGCAAAATCCGAGAGTCTCAAATTACTTGATGGATTGTTTTATTTTTGTTTCTGAGATACTTTTACATAAGACACTGAAATGCCGAAGCCCAATTAGCTCTGCTCAAGTCACTTTTTTCAAGTCACGTTCATGATCAAACCAAACTTCTAACTGGCGGGAAAAGAGCGTTATAAATTCTCTCAGGATTTACATAAAATACGTTGTATGCCAGTTTGAATAAATATAGGACTATATCTGGAAAATTTGATTTTATGAACTGAATCATTGAAAAAATAAATAACAAATTAAACATTGAAATGCTATGCAAACTAAAGAAAACACAACAGAATATATAGCTTGTACATACGATCGATGACACACCATTGCACTCCCTGTGTTCATTGCAAACTACTTTTCTTACATTACGTGTATGTTTGAGGTATTAGCAAGAAGTATATGTGGTTATTAAAATAAAATGACAAGAAAATGAACAAATTTATACATTTTGGGATAATTTTAGTTAAAATATGCGAATCCTATTTTTCATGAGATTGAATTGCGACTTTTAATTGTTTTCAGCATTTATATGAAGTCTCAAACACGGAAACTGAAACTTAATATCAAACCTTGATAGAGTCGCAATTGTGTGAAGAACAGGAGCAAACACAACGTAGAGGAGCTGGTTAAAACAAGGCCAAAGATCATCTGTAAAAAGAATAATTTTATTTAAAGCGTTATTGAGTCATTAATTAATGCGGTAATCGTAGAGTTTATTTCTTTATTTTTAATTTTAATCTTAACGTCTAACTTTGCTATTTTAACAGAGTGTTGTGTACTCGTCCTATTATATATGTTCCTTTCAGCATTCGCATTGCTGTAAAAAATGATTAAGGCCGCAATTGTAAAGCACACTGTGTTTCGTGTTGCACGAACTCTCATAACAACGTGTTTGAATGAATAATAAAAAAACACAAATAAAATGCGATAGAACTAATATAATGTAAAACCACTGCAAGCCTACTACGCCACTTTATAGTGTGGCTTATTCTACATATTCCGCTGCAGGCTATATTATGATTAATAAACGAAGAGAACTCAACAATGAAAAATTACACTACACGCACTTTTGAGCAGTTAATTAATATTGAACTTTTAATGTTTTAATTAATGGCATACAAATGTTTGAAATATATTTAGGGTATTGATTTCGTGTAAATATTTTTTCAATGTTTTATTATCTTAGTTAACATAAAACAGAGTAACATCCTCAGTTTGACACATATCCGTCGAAGATATTAATTTTGATGCCAGCTGTTACGTTTTTGCCACAATGGCATTAACACAGGATTCTTTAGTGCTGAAGCCGAGCCCTAGGCCAAGCCAATTGAATAGATAAAAAAACATAAATTCGACATGATAGAATCTGCAGCAGTCGGCCATTAGTAAAAACTGAGCAGCCGTTCTGCCTCCTTCGCTTCGATATGTTGATTTGTGACATAATTAAATTTATTATATAGCATAAAACTTGAGACACAATCTCCTAACGCCAACTGATGAATAAAACAGTCTTTGCAGTCCGTGTTCTTTTCAACAGTCTTAACAAACCCCTCACACTTTTGATCATAACACACATTTCAATATGATCGAAAATAATAGTAAACCTGACTTAGCACAATAAGATGGCTTAACCACAGAAACAATCAGGTTTTGAAGTTGCAAAATAAAGAAACTGACATTAAACATGCAAGTAAGCATGCAGCTTTACTGTAGATTTAATATTATGAAAGGCTATTCTTACCTTAAATAATTGTGTAAATTTCTGATAATTTTATACGGGGATGCCAGTATCACTTCTCAGTTTCTAGAAATGCGCAGTCTAAAGTTACGCAAAATATTAAAGGTATACTTTAATTATATATACTAAGAATTGTCCAGTGCATCGGCAACGTTTTCTATTTAAGTTGGGGCAATATTTTTTAAATAATATTTTAACAGGAACAAACATAAAATCAGTAACCAACTAACTTCATAAATGCTAGTGAAAACTGGCACATTAAATCTGAAAAGTAAAAGTATCCATTAGTTTGACATTATACAAATAACTGAAATAAAAAAGTTGATTTATAAGTGTTTGTTTTGAAGCAGAAAGTAGGGGTGGAATTGGCAAATTCGAATGCATTTTCTATTCAGTCTAATCATATAATTATTTTAATTTAATCAATATAATATAATACTCAATAATTTTTATTTAATAAAATCTAATAATGAATCTACTCAACTTATCAATATAATGGCAAAATATCATTTTAAGGCGAACAGAATTTACGCGTATAGAGAAAATCTATCAAGGTGACAGCCTTTAAATTTAAGAAAACAATTGTAATCCAAGAATAACAATGACAACAAAGTGTTAAGATAATTTCTTACCTCTGCACAGATGGTGAACTGGATGATAACTATTCTTTAACACGTTGATAGTAAAGGTAAAATAACAATGACATCAGAGTCTCCTAAACTTCGGCATTATATATCAATGTGAAACGAAATGGCTTAGAAATGAGTAAAAAATGATATTGCTTACAGCTTTCATGAAAATCGAGGGCGTAAGGGAATGTATTAAAAATATTCCCAGGCAAGGACACAAGCACAGCATATAGAAACTTTGCATATTATTTCTTGCCATTTATGTATAAAAAATTGGCTATATCTCCTATCTGTCCCCTTATCACGCAATTCCAGTATTTAGAAAAATTTTCTTCATTGGTTGCGTTTAAATTTATTATTATAAATAAACATTGTAAAATTTCTCTCTATATTGTACATCACACAAAGAGAAGAGGAATTCAACCATATATTAGAAATTTTAAAAATTGTTTATTAATGTTTAACGCATGACATTACACATTACATCTTTAACGCTTGAAAATCGACATAATACGAGCGATCCTTAACTTTCACTGGGATATGAGAAGTTGAAAACATCTGCACATCATTTAAACAAACCTCAGTTTTGACACGACCCATGGCTTGTTTTGAGACATGGGACACCACGGTGGTTTGGCGTCATAAAACCTTGAAATGAAATATGATCAATCATCAAGATTGCTTCCCGGTTGTAACAAGGCATTAATGTGTTCCAAAAAAGCTTCATCTTTAAGTTTATTTTGTTACCATGCAAATTAAAAAGTAACCAAACATGTTTTTAAAACAGACCACGGATAAAAGTTCTAAATGTTGGAATCAAACTATGAGAAATTTGTGGAAAGTGACATTTAGAAAAGTGGGAAGTTCCGTCATGCTACACAACATCTTAAGCTTTTCAGGCTAGAAAAAAGCTTAATGGCTCATGTACCGCTATGTTCTATCACTAGTCTCTTAGCACCTCACATTTTTGGGCTTATTTGAAATCGGTGTCCATTTTTTTCAACAACGTCCCTTTTAAAACAATGATCAAAATTCCACTTCAAAATTTATAAAGCTAAGCCAGTTGTGGTAAGAAAAATACCCCTGATCTCATAAGCGTAGTATCAGGATAGCAAATCTATATTCATAAAAGAAACCGTTGAACACTTGCCAAATATACATTGCTTCGATGTGGTGTTTTTCACTTTAATAGAAATTTTGTTTCATTTTTTCTAATGTTATTCTCTTTGCCACTTCTGCTGTAGTGCCTGTTTGTTATTTCCGGAAAAATGTTATAGTTATAATGTGTTCTTTCGGTGTTCATTGATCATAAATGATAAATATTAACATCAAAGAATGGTTTTATCATAAGTACACATAGCAAAGAAAAAAAGATTTTCCTTACTAATTTGTATATATGTAATTTGCACACATAATTGTAACCTAAAAATTATGCATTTTACTTTTGAAAATACAAACTAAAAATAATATGAAAAGAAATGGTATTATACTCAATTTAGCTTACTGATCAATAGGATAAGTTGCCATAACAAAAGAACATATCAAAAGTACCAATACACAGTTGCACAGATAAATCCAAGTGTAACTTGTGCGAAATGACTGAGAAGTAAATGCGGCCATCTACTGTTCTATATACAGATCGCCGGCAAATTAAGCGATCACTGCAGAAGAAACTACTTCATTCAGCAAACTAATATGAAAAGAAAAGTACTGTACTCAAGCTAGCTTAAACACTTTAATGACGTTTCATTACGGTAGGAAACTACAGCAAAAGAATGTATTGCACGTCAAAAAGGTCAAAGTATGGTCGCACAGACAAATTTGAAAGAATAATGTCCAAGCCAAACATTTGATAAAATGACCAAGGCGTAGAGGTTGTGTGTAACTGGGTCATATTTTGAAAATCTTCCAACTTAAGAAAACTATCCCAGTTCAGTAGGTAAAGCGGCACTTGAATATATGTGTATTAATCATTTTTGGCTTTGTTCAACTTAATCTAAGACTTTGCCACTCCCACATACATTCCTTGAGGACAAAAAATATTGTCACATATCAATTTTCATTAAATGTTTGGACGAATACAAGGGCTTACGTTTAAGGTTACTAAATGGACGCATGAAAAAAATAATGAAATACTCAACACTCTGGCAAAAATGAGCTAAAATAGTTTCCTTAAATATTTGAACACGTCAGTTATTCTTGTGACGTAGCCAAAAGTGCTAGGTAAAAAAAATATTTGAATGAGTGATGCAAAATACTGGAATGTCAGTAAATACCACAGAGTGCATGGCCTGGCAATGTCTAGTGTCAGTTAAATTTGTCTCACAATAATGGGTTTTGACTGAACAACAACATGCTTAGAAAGGTAAAGAAATATGAATAAATCGCATTATAAGTGATTTGTTTCTAAAAACGCACATAACAATTCATCCGTGAAATTTAAAAAAATAAAGAACTAAACAGATTTATAAATTATGTAGGTTTTTGTATCAGTCACCATACATTAATATCTCTCATTTTTCTGAGCGATTCACTTAATTCCTAGCCATTAAATGTAGCCTGTGATGATAAATGAGAATTAATAAGTATACAGTACTTTTGGGTACCGCATTACACATCACGCAGTTTCAATTTCATGTCATATTTTATAATAAATATTAATTGAATGAGTCAGAGTCCAGCTGATATCCGCGCAACTTAGCGGAATAAGTTGATATATTAATTGTTGGACAAGTAAAGTAATGAATAACCAAACAAAGGGTATTTTACTGGACTCACTAGTAACTTCAGCCTTTGCAGACATGCAAGCATAACAGTATACAATGTAATATAAATAAAAATGCTTTATAAGGTAAAGAAGAGCGCGACAAAAAAGTTTTCTTCGATTCTGTATTGGCTTCTTGGACACTTATACAAACTTGCAAACTTCTTGGACACTTGACTTTCTTACAACTTCCCTTTTCAAAATTGTGATTAGTTGTTCTAGAACAATTGCTATGATTGGTTACTGTGTTGGATCTTGTGCGTTGATTATAGAATTAGTGTGGCAATGGTATAGTGAAAGCTTTTTAGCATTACAATTAACAGTTTATAAGATGTAATGAATTTCAGTCATTATCATTATCAGCAAGTTGTACCATTTTAAATGGTTGGTGCATTTTAAAGATTTCTTTTTCAACTTGTCATTAAAAAACGCAGTTAAAAACTAAACTGAAACTCAATACATTTCTCGCTTTGTCTCCACATGCACAAAAACAGAAGTGCGTGGTATATCGCATTTTGAACAAAAAAATCCTTGTTTAGAATTTGCAGTCACTTCTTGTGTTGTTAAGTATTAAATGTGTTCAAAAACAAATCTTCTGATTAGTTTGAAAACTTATACCTGCATTTTGATTAATCTCATTGGTACTTAGTGTGAGTTTTCCGTTTTATTTCAGGATAAGCAGTGCGATTACAGAGGAAACAGTGGTATTTTGACTGGTAAATGCGCCCGGTTAGTATGTGAATCCGTATTCTCTATTGTCCCAGCATCGAAAACATTGCACCACGTACTACTAAAGTGTGTACAGTAATATCTGGTAAATTCGAACAGCTCTGCAGCTGACAGAATTTGTCTAAATTAGCAAGGTGTCCCAATTTCTCAGGTAATGTAGTAATGGCGTGATTTGGTACTAAATAAATCATTGCTGGTAAAGCAGTATCTTTGTCTCCCCCTCGAATATCTCGTCAGTATTTTCTTCCTCAATTTTGCACAGGTGGTAAATATTCTTAATAACTTTCCCAGTATTCTGTGAGTTCTTCATTAAATCCCATTCCATGCTTAAAGTTTAGTTTAAATGAATGACCAAGTTCAGTGAATGAAATTTCTGTCCAAAATTTAATTGAAAAAAGAGTATTTTTTTGCTATTTTGAAATTTTGGTCCGGACATAACGCTAAAATTATTTGAATTGAAAGTTGAACAGACTCTGTATGAACAAAAAAGAAGGAAACATTATTTTTCGTTTACAGCAACCATTAGCCTAAACTAAATAAATATTTAAACACCCCATTTATAAAAGTATTGGAATTAAGTGTAGGCAGACATCTGGAAAAGGTGGGGGACCCAATAACACATAATTTTGCAACATAGCCCTCAACAATATTTCATCAGTTTTGTTTATCTTTTTCCTTCCATTTCAAATTTCTATTGACAATATTAATTAGTTTATTCCTGACAATGTGAATGAACAATACCAAAAACGTAAACATATAACTTCAGACCAGACAAGACAAGCGTTACGGTTTTAAAAAGTTCTCAAAACTGAAGCAGTCATTTCGTTGCGACACATTCTTATTGACAATATCTGGGAGACAGACGAACAGCACTTAAAGGACACGCCATTCTTTTTCTGAAATACAAGGATTATTCATACAGCCAAACGTAAAATTTGGTCTCAAAAATTGTGCCCGATGTCCGGAATAGAAATATCACATGGATACGTCAACTGATCTTACCCATTTACACCATACAGCTAGCCATAACATCAAACCTCTTCTCACAATGCATAACTTGTGACCACTAACTTTTAAACAACACCCACACGGAATGCTTACTGCCATTTACACGTACGTAGTTATCTTTAAACACCCCAATTTGAAAATAAAACACATTAAAGCTATCGAATGCACTTTACGTTGACACCTGATCTATGCACACATAAATATATTTTAATTGTTTACTGGATACTAATAATTATCTGCTTTGTTGTTAAGGTAGTCTCTCAAACTTGTGACAAGATTGTATATACAAAAGAATGACAAGTCTTGAAGACAGGGTACGTACTGCTGATTAAAAATCAACCCTCATTAGTCCTCTATACATCCTATAGAAAATAAAAAAATATGAAATAAAATGGTTTCTTAAATCCACAACAAGATATGTTATGTGACTAACAAAAACTGAAAACGAAACTAGACCTTTCGCTACCGTGTACCGAAAATTACGCTTGAGATCATTAAACCTACTATACTTCGCACCTAAAAATTCCACATAAACGAACGTTAAACATATTGTCATGATCCCATTCCACTAAAACTAGACAAAACTTTGGATGCTGTGTCCCAGTAAACATTCTGACGTCGATATTTGGTTTTCGGTTACAATGTTCACCCGACAATTTGGTTGTGTTTGGTCGCAACTAAGTTACAATTCTCCGAGGTCTAATCAACGTCTTTGGTGCAACCTTGAATAACCGTTGGGAAATCGGTATTATATAGACGTCGCATATACAAAGTCAGGAGATGGACGTTTTTTTAACATCAGTTGGCAACCCATTGGTAACATTTATTAAACGTCAAATTATCGAGGTCTGTCTATCTTTGGCAACAAGACGTTTTCACTTCCACAATCAACAAAAGCCGATGTTGATCCGATGTCAGGCGCCTCTAAACGTTGTAACATCAAAATGTTTACAGCAATTATAAAATTGCAATAAATTAATAACCGTTGAGATGACGCGAAAAAGCAGCAATCTTGTAGCAAACGGAAGTTTATCTCTTCGCATTAGTGGAGATTTAATGGTTTTTTCCTCAGCTGACTCGTAGCCCGAATATGGCAAATAAAATAACACAGAAGATCAGAAGTATAAAACTTCGAATTTTGAAATAAATCTTAAGCATCTTTATAAAAAATAAGGAAAAACAAAATGAAGAAATAAGTAAATAAATTGTGAAATGCGACATAGCTTGTTGTCATTAAAATTGCGAATACAACTAAATACTATTTCTGCATATCAACTATTTTGCATTCTTGCTAACGCTTTCTTGATCATATTGAAAACAAGACAAACATTCAGCGCTGTATTAACAAATATCGCTAGCATCATGAAGTACACTGCTATTGATATATTGCCAGTCAATGGCGCTACAATGCTTACTGAATAGTAAATGGCATATTGAATGTGTACTCACGTAAGCCTTTTTTGTCCTGTTTAACGGGGGAATTTGTTGCACTCTGGGTTAGACAAGGAGTTAGATAAGGCGTTTCAGCAATTTTCCAGTGCTTTTAATTTCAATACCTGGTAATGTGAAACTTTCTTTATTAGATAACTTAAAATTAGAATTAGAAGTGACAAGATAACAAAAATCAATCTAATGTCGTCGTAATGACGTCACAGTTTTAAAAGTAGGTCATCAAAAACTTCCTGCAAAAACACAGTCTGAAAGCGCAAGGATTTTCAAGATATTTAATGCAAAGATTATCGAGATATTTAACTTTAAAACTTCATGAGTTTATAAAACGGCGAACATGACGACATAGGTCAAACGTTTTATGAATTAGAACAAGCTCTATACTTAACTATATCTTTGCGATATTTTACTTTCCTATCCCCAGTCGTTATGGAAGAGCTATGTGTGGAAACCGACGATTAACGGCCTGAAAAAATCCATAAATAGAAATTCTCATGATTCGAAATTTTCGCGAATTAGCTGTATGGGGCATTTTAGGAATTTCATTTTCACAACTGAGAGCTTATCGTAAAAATTTATTAGACAAATCTGTATATATGTTCTAGGAACCATCTCCTTTCCCTAACTAACCACATGCATCAAACAACAATGTCACTGGTGTGCCTCAGCTTGCTTGCTGTTTACATAAGCAAACCAAGGACTAAGGTAATAAAAGTTTGTATTTCTTGTATATTTTGTCTAGTATTCAGCTTAAATTCTCGTTGAAACTAATTTTTACGTGGAATTCCTCATGAAAATCTTAACTAATAAAGTAAATGGATAGGAAAAAATTTTCTAGAATTTCCAGGAGTTCAACAACTGCTTGCTACTCCGTCAGAAGTGTAAATTATATGTTTATGTTATTACTGCTGCTGAAATCACTATGTTGTTGAAACGTGACCGCTACATTAACACTTTATAAAATCTGTCTTAATTACAGTAAATGCATCGAAAAGATATGTTCAATAACAATGTTTTCTCAAAACCAAATCGCTCGTTTTCGTTGATCTTTGCTAAAAGGCTTCTATAATGAAGAGTTTGATTGCACAAAATAATAAATTAGCACGGAATTTCAATGCTGGAGACAATTTTAAGTTTTTTTGTAGTGCAAGAAGATAATAGACTCGTATGTCTGTATTAAATTTCAATTGGTCCTCTTTTTGTATGTACAACAAAGCATCCATGTTGGTCTAATATAAGGTACAAAATTTTATCCTATTTGAAGACTACATTAATTATTATGCTCTGAGTATGTTCTTTAATCTTGCCGTTAATTATCCTAAGCTATTATTGTTGTCAGTAGGGCTTATACAACTGACTAACTTTAATTGTCAATGACAAAGACATGTAATATACTAGGAAGGTGTCTCCAGTAGAGTGTAAAAATCATGCAATTACACGACGTTAAAACTCACCAAGATGCATAACAACATCAGCAAACAACTGGGTAAGTCATGATACGTTCGCTGTTTGAATAGAAAGCTCGGCCTGGAACTATATGCTAGGATGCTATTGCTTTTGAGAGACTGAGACTATCAATAAATAATAAAATAGATATTGTGTTATAAATATTGCATCAATTGCAAGGAAATGCCCATGCCAACATGGTATGGCTGAAAATAAATACCTGGCATGTGTATTTACTATTCTATTTTCGGATTATATTGAATCCAGGGCGAGGTGGTCGTTGTAATCACTTCACAAAATTAAATAGACTTAAGTTGCCACCTGTTTTATTTACAACCGGACGTCTCGCACAGGCTACACATATACATAACATTATCGGCGTACTGATACAAGACTTACTGTCTAGACTACTGCTTAATTGTGCTTTAACTGCTATCTTGCTACCAGCATTCAGTTGAACACTTTATCTGATTATCAAACAAAAAGCTACAAAATTTGTAAGTATACTAAAAACAGAATAGATCAATTAAATTACCTGAAAACTGCAGAATTTTTACTTTTTCTACTTTTTTACTCTGTATTGTCGCTATTACTGCGAGTCGACGTTCTCTGATTATGAACTTGATCCATGAGTGTGACTTTAAGAATTACTTAAGAGATATGGAAATGAAGCTCAAAGTAACTAAAAGAGACAACGAATAAGGAAAATAATTACTTCATTGATATCTAAACCATAACTTTAAACTTGCAACTTAGTTCAGATATGTTATAAACATTTTAGGCAAAAGATAAATTCAAAATTCTTTTTTATATTTACCGTACACAATTACAGCAGCTGAAATGATTATTAACTGCAAAAGTTGTCAAAATTCAAGCAACGTTATCAGCACTTTAACTTAACTGCAACCAGCTATC
This sequence comes from Protula sp. h YS-2021, assembly GCA_949752745.1. Taxonomy (NCBI): domain Eukaryota; kingdom Metazoa; phylum Annelida; class Polychaeta; order Sabellida; family Serpulidae; genus Protula; species Protula sp. h YS-2021. The sequence continues at coordinate 13,402,844 of OX457033.1, forward strand.
AAATCAGCACCTGTGCAACATTCAAAATCATAAAACGTTAATATTGACATAGAATAAATAAATAATAAATAAATATAGCAAAATATCATAACTGCACGCCATTTAACTAAATGTTAGTCATCGAAACCGTACTTCTTTGGCGATCTTACAGAACGACCTGATCGCGATACGCAACTACCGACACTAGAAATTTCAGTTTTTGCTTTAACAGGTGAAACGGGGAGTAAAACATTGGTAGAAGGCTCTGGAATTTTAACTGTCACAGTTTTTTGCTAGAAACAACGGGTTTTTCTTTTGACCAGATGCAGGTGGCGCTATGCTACACGGAAGAGTCGTACGATCTGATGTCAGGCTAGGTTGAGTGGACTTGCGTAAAATGGTTGATGTTTGAGGGGTATTATCGCTCTTGATAGGTTTTTCTTTAACCGGGTGTTGTGAACGACGGATTTGGTCAACGTATCTTCACCAGATTGCATTGTCAACCAAAACTTCATACATTAACGTTCCGATTTCGTGCTTTTGCTGATAGTCCCTCACAAGCACTTCATCACCCACACTAAAAGAACGGCGCTGAAATTCGTCTTTGGTTGCACTTCTGTAAATGATGTCACGTAAATTTGGTCTTGCAAAATCCAGCCTTGCTTTGATTTCAGGTCCCAGGAATAACGATGCCGGGGTCTCGTTGGTAATTGCTTTTTCAGTTGAGAGATACATCATTAGAAAATTGGCTGCTTTCTCGTGCATGGAACGAGGTTCGCGTTTCATCGATTTGAGACTAGATATGAGACTCTGAACCATACGATCTGCTAAATCATTTCGCGAGGATTTTAAGGGGTGGTTTTGTGAATAATTCCATGGAGTTTCAGAAATTTATGGAAGGCTTCTGGATGGAATATGGTACCATTGTCTGTACAGATAACATTACAAATTCCGTAGGCTCGAAACAGTTCTTGAATTACTTTGACAGTTTTCGGGGCAGTAATTTTCCCTGATCCGTACCTCTGGCCATCTGGAGTGTGCGTCGTCTATTATGATGAATATATGGCCTTGAAAAGGTGCTGCGAAATCAAAGTGGATAATTTTCCATCGATGACTTGGCCATTTCAAGGGGTGAACTGTGGTTCTTCTTGGAGTTTTGCTTACCTCTAAGCACTTTGGGCACATTTTCGCTTGCGTTTCGATATCTCTGTCCATACTGGCCCACCAAATGTACCATCTGGCAATTTTTTTCTTTTTCACCATACCATGATGGAGTTCTTGCAGGAAGGTTCTCTGGAACTTTTCTGGAAAAACAGCTCTGTTTCCAATCCGCAGACACTCTTGTTAAGCGTGTGAATGATAAGGGGGAAGATTTTCTTCAACTTTTCTGAGCTAACCATTTCTTGTAAATTCGTAAACTCGTTATAATACCTGGTCTTTTGATGTGGCCTGTGCAAATTGCTTGAATTAAATCAAAAAATTGTCGAGTAGAACAGCAAAGAATATTGCTCTTTTTTCGGATGATTTTTTCTGGTTTACCGGAAGGGGTAGTCTACTTAAGCCGTGTTCATTTGTCTTTCGGTATTGAATCTCATAATTATAGGCATTAAGGAAAATGGCATACCTTTGCATTCGCGAAGCCGTGGTTGTTGAAATTCTTTTGTTGGGCTTGAAGATAGAAACCAAAACGTTGTAGTGGGTGGCCAGAGTAAATTTTAAGCAAGCAGGTAGTTGTTGAATTTGTAAATGCTCCAAACAATGCTTAGGGCCTCTCAATAAATTTTAGAATAATTTTGTTTAGCTTTTAACAGTGTCTGGGATGCTAAACGAATGGAGCGTTCCATCTGGACAGATATGTGAAATAACACCAGAAATACCTTTTGAAGATGCGACACAGTGCATTCGAAGCTACAATTTCGGATCATAATGGGCTAAAACAAGATCAGATGTAATGAGTTCTTTCATTTTCTTGAAGACCGTTTTGCATCAATCTGTCCATAGCCATTTCTGATTTTTGTGAAACAACTGGTGAAATGGATGTAGCACTGTAGACATTTCTTGGAGCTGGCTCATCTGTAACTGCTTCGGTTTTTGAATCGGTCTGGTGGATTCCGTCTCTGTCGACGATATGGACACAAAATTCAGTGGAATCTTTGACAAACTCACATTCGTTGGGGTTGACTTTGAGGACATATTCGATTAATCGTTGAAAGACTTTCTCATGGGTACGCAGGTGATCTTCATCGTCTGAACCGGTGATTATCATATTGTCCAAAATACGCACAGCGTTTTTGATGAGTTTTAGAGCTTGTTCAATTGCGCATTGCCAAATGGATGCAGCTAGGGAAATACCATACGCTAGGCTGTTGAAAACAAAAAGTCCTTTCTGGGTGTTGATAATCAGGTATTTTCTCGAAAATTTCACTCTACCTGCCAATGTTGCTAACATGCTCTCAATCGTGGGTACGGGTCAACGTTGAGCTGTGGATTGACAGTGACCTTAAAATCGCCACATATCCTGACAGAACCGTCTCTTCAGCCCAATCACTCTATTCTACCGGTGGAAGGATTCCTTTACTCACCATGTTGTCCAATTCCTTATCGACCTTGTCCTTCATTGCAAATGGGACCTGTCTGGGTTTGCGAAATGAGTTTGGGTTTGGCGCTAATGAGGCTCTGGCTATTTGAATATTCGTATAGCTACATAAGAAGTGAACCGTCTTGGCTATGAAAGTCTTTGTCGATACCAACAACTGAACCAGTTGTCAATCCCGTTAACCATAAAATTTCTTCGAATATGGTAGCTGTTGTGTTAATAGCCACTTCGAAACAAAACAGCTAAACGTTTGTTTAATATGTCAGGTTTAGAGGAAGTCGGGATTCCAGGACCGGAAAATCTAAAAGAGGCATTGACCAACTGTACTGACCCCTTAAGCGCAATAGAAGAGTTCCAAGTAAGATAATTTTTAAAACCACCTAATATCGCCCACTTTTCTGGGATCAAGTAGCAGACTTGAAATGGAAGAGGACACCTATGTGACCTAAACAGGCCAATCCACAAAATGCAACTGATGATTTGTTTTATAATGTTTTGTCCTCCGATATCGGGCACCAGAATAAGCGGATCTATACTTTGGATTTTGCCGAAATGTTTTTGCGTTTCGACCGAATTCGGTTGGGATAAAGGTATAAACTTATTATAGGTAAAATCTGGCAGAGATAAACAAAGTTCGGTTTCGCCAGAAATATGCTTACCAGTTGATTATTAAAGGAGCTGAATTATATGTAAAATAGGTTTAAAATGATCGTTTGATGGCTTTTTAAATTCAAAAATGTGTATGTTGAAAGAAATCTAGAATTTTGATGTTTTCCCCTTATTCTTGCGGAAATGTTCATGCAATGCATTGTGGGTAACTGGGGACATAATGAGCGGAGTCTATCGTGCTGTTTTATACCTAATACAAATTCTTCGATATTTAAGCTAAGTAATGGAATTTTTCAAAACGGTAAAAACTATTTAACACTTGACAAGCCTTTGGCTTGCAAGGGTTATATGAATTTGTGCGAGCAAAATTCGTCCTTTTTTTTCTTCTTGACACTTTTTCCGATTTTTTGTGTCTTCTTCTCCTCTGACACTATGGGGCCTACGACCATGAAACTTGGGACTTATGAAGAGATTGATCCGAACATGTGCATGTCACTTTTTATTTTCGTCTTTGATTTCGTTTTCTTTGTTAAATCGCCATGTGAAAAGAGTGTATTTTTTGCAAGTAAATGCGTAGCATTTAACCCACATCACACACAGTTGCTCAGTGAGCTTTGTGCGAGCTCTCACTGCGTAAATAGATAACATGGCGTATGCTAGATCAGTCAATAAAACCTTAAGTGAACAGAAACCAAACACTACTCGGCTTATAAGACGTATTCAAGCTGTGTTGTTTGCAATATATTATTCAAGAAATAACCCATTGAAAGAAGTATTTGCGCGTTTTAATTTTTGTAAAGTGTTTAACATTTCGCTAGCGAAGTGAGGTTCTAGTTAAAGAACTAACTTCCTGGCATGTGACAAGTAGGCCAACATGTATGCAATCGATGCAGAACAAGAAACAAGAAAAATACCCTGTTATATTTGGTAAAAAAAATGAGAAACTCTTCGTTTTGGCACTGGCACTTTTTGATCATGTAGTGAAAATGTTAATTCTCATTGGTGGATGTTAGGTTGTAACGTGAACTTGTTCTCAAGAATTTTTTTTAATTTAAGACAAACAATTGCAGTCGAAACGAACCTCCATAGGAAAGATACGAAAATCCGAAATGGCGTTTACCCTACGAGGAAAGAAATATGAAATGAAACAGCACATCGTAATTGGAAAACTGAAAATATGTTCTTTTGATGTGTTTCCGCCGGTAACTCTAGGTTTATTTATAAAGTAGAACCTACGCAATTCCCCGTGACATTCTTATTATAAGTCATGATAATCTTCTGCATTAATAGACCAATTTGTAACTTAACCAGTTACGATGTGCTGTTCAGTTTTAATGTTCTGTGCCACATAGTGACGTAACTGGGGAATCCTAGATTCGGGTCGGCACTTCTTGAAATTACTCAGAATATTTCTCTGTCAGAGCTACGAAGCCGTGTTGCTTGGTAGGCCTGAAAAATTCTATCAAGTTTTGCCGCGAGTACAACGAACGGGTGCGACATACACGAGTACGAAATATGTATTTTATCCCGGGTGAAACGAAGGGATATAGTTATGAGCTGGTCCGTCCGTCTGTCTGTCCGCAAAAAGTACTAGGTTTTGTCCGGCCGACTTCTCATAGAAGTGATTGTCATAGGAACCTGAAACCTTGCGTAGTGAAAATATATATTTAAGATGTGCAACGTGACACTATTGTCGAAATCGGCCAACAATTGACGTCGTTGGAAATTGTCAAAAATGGTGAATTGTTGGCTTGAACTTAGCCGTGAGACGAAGTCGGACAGAGTTGCACAACTTGAAACACGTACGAGAAATAATTTGACAGCATATGGCGTCATTACGTAAAATACTGCATGATATATTTTACTTTCGCTAAACTCCCTCCCACCTTCCCCTCCTCCCCCACCCCCTCCATCGGTCGATACTATCTGACTTTTACACGGTCTATTTTCGGCCTTTTGGTATTATTTAATGAATTCTTTGGCCAGGGTCTAAATCCAAATTGTGTTGCATTATGTAAGGCATAACCTTCTGCGTGTGACTGTTCCAAGGGAAACACGATAAGCGGTAAGTCCAAACCAAGAAATATGATTTAGTTGATTCAAGGAGGTATGTAAATAAACGGTAAAGAAAAAAACGTTTCTGAAACTACCCTAAAAGCACAGCGCATTCATTCCTTCACGTAAACAATTGTCAGTTCAGTAGTGTTTTGCAGTTTTATGTATGTAGTTGTCCAGGACTCATAAAGGTCAAATAAGGTTGTGGACCCATCGTAGAACATTTTCCAACAGCCATCATATCAATAACACAGTGAAAAAAATTGTTCACACTTTTCTTAAACTGATTAAACTGTCCTTAAAATAGCGTAAAACTTTCCCAGCATTGTGACTTTGTCTTCATTTTGAGGACGTGCTCATTAATGCCAAGAAATGTCATTTATTCCCCACAGGGGGAATATATGCGATCGTCTGCGTGTCGGTCTGTCGGTCTGTCATCAAGAGCTTGTTAACACGATAACTTAAAAATTGCTGCAAGGATTTTAATGAATTTTGGTCTGTAGCTTCTATGGGAACAAACACAGATCGGTATTGTAAATAGGCCAGGTTCGTCCAAGGAAAATGGACTAGCTGGACTTTTCAGCTCTTGATTCACTATTGATGACCGTGTTTAACTGATGGGGGGCCTGTAGGGAATATGTGGGCTACGCACACTGCTCTGGTTTCAAATACTACCTTATATCTAATTGTAACTTATTAATATCTGTGTTTATTTTATTGGGCATCCTTACTATCTGCTGCTTTCGCATTAACGAGAAGTATTTTAGGTGCAGAATGGGATATTACTACCGTCACTGCGGCCCGCACTGCCGTTCCTGGACCTACATACGGTAGCGAGGCTGGACTTCCACCAGTCAGTTATGGAAGAGCTGCGGGAGAAGCTTCTCCTACGCATTAATCAGATCGCAGAAAGCAGCGATAAGAACAAGCAAAAGACACTCAATGATCTGCTGACGAAAAGCTTTCCAGTCATCAAAGTGGCGTCCTTGAGGTAGGTATCGTGCAACGAGAAACCGTTCAATGTGTATTAAAAAAAAACTGGTTTTATGCTGGCATTACTAACAAAGGCGACAGCGTATCAGTTTCATCTTTTTTTCTTTTTCTTTCTTTTTTTTTTCTGGATGAAATGAAAAACAAAGCGGCAAAAAATGTAGAGGCAAACTTTTTAACAGCTTCTCAATATAAAATGCATTGATCGAAATGTGGCGTGGGTGTACCTAACAATGAAATAAGAAAAGAAGTACATAATGGAAACTCAGCACTGGAGTTTATTACGTAGCTGCAGCGTATATACATTATTTTCAGAACAATCATAAACATGCGATGGGGGGGGGGGGGGGGGAGAGGGGTGGTGAGGGGGGAGGGGGGTAAACTAATCTTTGTCTGTGCTCACCCGAGACAGATTAAGTGACAGTGGGGAATCAAATCAGTATCTGTGGTTTACAGGACAAAAATAAAATAAACTAATCGTCATATTTCTACATTGCACGCACTAACACAATAAGTCGGATTTTAGATTCGTGCGTCCTTGCTCTCAAGATTGAATTCTTTTAAGGTTTAAAATCGTGTATCCCTATTAGTATATTACTTTGAAATACATTCTCCATTGTCCCAAATAAAGATCGTGTGTAGACAGTATTTGATTGCGTTTAGGCCTGTGGTTATGTGCATACTAAAACACCTGCCGAAGATCAAGCAAGAATATCTGCAGGCGATTCTGGCGGATAAGGAGCTGTACAAGGAAGCAGCCGTGGAGGTGAAGCAGCAGATTTGGCAAGATAATCAGGTGCGTTGCTATTCAACAGCTGACCTCTAGAGAGAGCCTGCTGTTGTGTATCATGGGGTGGATTAATAAAATACCCATCTGTCAATAAGAGCAGAGGAAACAGGAGTAAGTTGAGCATAGGGGAAGTTGATCTACCTTCTCTAGCGACATGGTGTCCGGACATAATGTCACCGGACATAATGTCACCGGACATAATACCACACACAACGGTATCCCGACACTTCACCTAGCGACAGTTTATCTAAAAGTGATAGGTATGACAATTTAATTTAAATTTCTTTGCCTATTTTTTGGCCTCTGGTCAGTCAGTCACTGAGGATTTCAGCGCATCTTTGCTTGAAGTAGCTCCTTCTTCGTATTCATGAAACACTGATGAGCATTTTGTTTTTGTTTTTTTTTTTTTTTTTTTTGGTTTTCCTGTTTGTATTAGCACATTGTTTCAAAACTGTTGTTGTTTTGTTCTAGGCTCTGTTCGGTGACGAGGTCTCACCGCTGTTGGCGAGGTACATAGAGGACAAGGAAAAAGTCCTCTTTAACGTCGAATCTCAAACGGACTCGTTTTTCAGCCCCTTACCAAAGACACGGCGACAAGAAAGCGTCGTACAGCAACTGGTTAAAATGATTGGCAAAAATATTAAACTGTATGACTTGGTGCTCCAGTTTCTGCGCACGTTGTTTTTGCGGACGAGAAACATGCATTACTGTACTCTGCGCGCCGAGATCCTCATGGCGTTGCATGACCTTGAGATCCATGAGATATGCTCCCTGGATCCGTGCCACAAGTTCACCTGGTGTCTGGATGCCTGCATTAGAGAAAGGTTGTATTAATATTAGTTTTTTGGAGCATCGAAACAACGGAAACTGAAAAAGAACATAATGAATTATTTTGAAAGCTCGCTACAACTATAAAAAATATTCGTTATATTTGGAGACAGTATTGCCTGTGTATTGTGTTAAAGTTTGATTAACGTTGCCGGGAGGAATTGGCTGGGGACGAGGTGGTAATGGGTGGCAGAACTGCACCTCCACCCCCTCCTCCGATATCAGCCCCCCCCTCCACCCCCAGTGTAATTCTGTATTTATGTGGTATCCCTCGAGATCGATAGTTATGCATTTTTGACAGATTCATAGATACGAAACGCGCGAAAGAATTACAGGGATTTCTAGACGGAATTCGCCGAGGCCAAGAACAAGTTCTTGGGTTAGTCACAATGTGTTTTCAAGTTTTATTTACTTTTACTTTGTCTCATCCCAAATCTTTGATTTCTCTAGCAATGTTTACCAATATCACACTTCTGTCCCCCTGAAAAAAAATAAATATAGGAATTTAATACTATGTGGAGCGAAAAAAAGAAAATAAATAATTCCCAGACCCACCCTTCCAGACATAATAAAACACTTCCCCCTCCCTCGCCCCCCCCCCCCCCCGGGTTTGTTATTTATGATTGTTACGTGCCTTGGGTAAATGCTGCAAGCTAATTGGTTGAGTCCCAGGCCAATCATTTTTCAGTGTTGACCGGAAAACAGAAGACGATAGATACTGCAGTTATTTGTGATCAAAGTGTTAAATATGTTGTATAGCATAGCATGTATTGATCCATTTTGATTCAGAATAAGTCAGTATCAGTTAATTTTTTTAAAGGGACATCTGCATGATCCTGTGTGACCCTTTTGCTATCCACACGGTGTCCAGCTCTGTCATGAGAAGCTTGACGCAGTCAGCAGGCACAGAGGTCCTGCCTAGGGTAGGTAGCTGCACATTGATGCTTGACTCAGTCAGCAGACACAGAAGTCCTGCCTAGGGTAGGTAGCAGCACATTAATGCTTGACTCAGTCAGCAGGCACAGAAGTCCTGCCTAGGGTAGGTAGCAACACGGAAATGCTTGACTCAGTCAGCAGGCACAGAGGGCCTGCCTAGGGTAGGTAGCTGCAGATTAATGCTTGACTCAGTCATCAGGCACAGAGGTCCTGCCTAGGGTAGGTAGCTGCACATTAATGCTTGACTCAGTCATCAGGCACAGAGATCCTGCCTAAGGTAGGTAGCTGCACATTAATGCTTGACTCAGTCATCAGGCACAGAAGTCCTGCCTAGGGTAGGTAGCTGCACATTAATGCTTGACTCAGTCATCAGGCACAGAAGTCCTGCCTAGGGTAGGTAGCTGCACATTAATGCTTGACTCAGTCATCAGGCACAGAAGTCCTGCCTAGGGTAGGTAGCTGCACATTAATGCTTGACTCAGTCATCAGGCACAGAAGTCCTGCCTAGGATAGGTAGCTGCACATTGATGCTTGACTCATTCAGCAGACACAGAAGTCCTGCCTAGGGTAGGTAGCTGCAGATTAATGCTTGACTCAGTCATCAGGCACAGAGGTCCTGCCTAGGGTAGGTAGCTGCACATTGATGCTTGACTCATTCAGCAGACACAGAAGTCCTGCCTAGGGTAGGTAGCTGCAGATTAATGCTTGACTCAGTCATCAGGCACAGAGGTCCTGCCTAGGGTAGGTAGCTGCACATTAATGCTTGACTCAGTCATCAGGCACAGAAGTCCTGCCTAGGGTAGGTAGCTGCACATTAATGCTTGACTCAGTCATCAGGCACAGAAGTCCTGCCTAGGGTAGGTAGCTGCACATTAATGCTTGACTCAGTCAGCAGGCACAGAGATCCTGCCTAGGGTAGGTAGCAACACGGAAATGCTTGACGCAGTCATCAGGCACAGAGATCCTGCCTAGGGTAGGTAGCAACACGGAAATGCTTGACTCAGTCAGCAGGCATGGAGCTGCTACCCAGGGTAGGTAGCAACTCAGAAAAAAAGCACTTGTCTTGCTTGTTTTTTTTTTCTTTCCTGTTTGTGTCTTTGCCTTGGTGTCTGCTTACGCTGTAATGAGACATGGATATTGGACAGTTCCACCCCCACCTCCATCCCCTCTAAAAAAAAAGTGTATTGAATTATGAGATTTTTATGTGAGAAGAATATACAAGAAAATGTGCTCATTAAGGTTCTAGTGAAAAGCTGTAATTTTTACCTTGAGAATTCACGTGGAAATCGTTGTGGTTGATATGTCGTCATTGTGTAGTTAAGACTGCCCTTGAAATAAATTCATCGTACTTGACCACATTTTTGTTAGTTATTATTTTCTTAATTAAATCTGTAGCCCTGACACAATGCAGTGTTGTTGACATTTACGATGAACTGCGAGTACTCCATGTTTGTTGTACTCTGTAAAGTGCATATGTACGGAACGTGTCGATTTTTTTTTCTTTTCAGCAAAATGAGGAAAGCGTTCTGCTATTGCGGATGCTGTCTCTGGGTCTGGGGGCGTGGCATATGATTGACAGCCAGCAGTTTAAAGAAACTAAACTGGTGAATGCATCCTCTGTAAATTAAAGTTTAAATAGTATAAAAAAATAAATAAATATCAAAAATAAAACAATACAACACATTCACACACTTTCGAGTTTTAGAGTATCAAATAAATAAATATATGATGTTGTTCAACGCACAAACGAAAAAGATTATTGATTAGAACGGGTGAACATTATATTCAGCCGCTGTAAGACATAGTGTTTGTTTTTACGTTGTTGCTAGGATACGGTGTTAATTACAAAGTTCTTGCCTTGTGTGATGTCACTGTTGGTAGAAGAACAGTTGCAGGGCTTAGCCGCGAAACTGTTAGAGAAACCACCGGCCCTGGTATGTGTTGAACAAACGAAATTTTCTTCTCACTAGTAAAAGAACAAAACTAGGCGTTCTGAAATACGTATGAATTCTAAGGCGATTTGAAATTTTTGAGCTTACTTGCAACCAGCAATGTAAACTCATAATTACTGACAATAGTTAATAGAAAATTGCAATGAGTACAAGAAAAGTCGAGTAAAAAATTTAAACTAAATCACAAACACATACACAGACATACACATGACTTCAGCTAAGTTTCGTTGACTGTCTTGCACCAAATATATTATTTTTGGCACCAAGAGGGCACTTGACTTTGGTGTGTTTTCAAGGAGCCTATCCCAGATTATGTGGTGACGTTCTCCAGGACCCGCGTTGAGCCGACGACAGTGTTTGCGTATTACGCCATACATGTAAGTGTCCATCAGCCGGATGTTGCATATTATCCTGCCTTACTCACGTGACGTCATCCCGTGCTGTTCGGTAATGGCGGCGAAGAGCAGCAACCTTGGGTCAGTGGGTTACATCTTTGATCTAGAAATCCCAAGCTCCCGGGTTCGAATCCAGTTACCTTAGCTAAGCGAATGCGGTGGGTTAGACGACCTCGTACGGCATTCAGAATTAACACCCACTCAATCTTTTGACCAATCCTTAAATATAAAAAGCCATTCTATTCTACTGTGTTTCAATGTAGGTGTGTAAACAGCGGGAGAGTTCAAGCATTCAGCGGGCAATGGCTGTGCTCCGGAAGCTCGAGACGGAAGCGGCCTACCAGGACACGACGCTACACCTGCTCGTGTCGCACCTCGCCCAGGTGCCCGACATGTTTGCCCTGTCCGACTTCTGCCAAGTCGTGCTGCTGCAGTTCCTGCTAGTAAGGCGCATTTATCGGGAGGGGCGGGGGGAGGGGGAGGGGGAGAGGGGGCGGCGGAGGTTATAGCCCTTTTCAAATCCATTGTAAAATGGTGAAGTTGTTAATTCGTTTCCGGTAGCTGTAGCCCTGTATGACGTATCAGAACCAAGTAGAGGGATGGTTGGGGGTGGGGAATTGGCGGTGTGCCTTTGAGAGTACTATTTGATAAGGGCAAGTTTCCGCGAAGGGAATCACAAGTGAGAACCCTGCCGGATAAGAGCAGCATATTTAAGTGTTATAATGGTGATAGATCATGTTCTGGATAAAAGAATTTGTGGGAGCGCAAATTGAACTGATCGCCGCGCTGTTCGTTCCAAGGCTCCCTCGAGCAAAGTACTGGCGCCTAGGTTGTATCCTTTTCTCAATTAATTTGATCTTATTTGTTTACCTTTCAGCCTCATGCTTCAAAGGAAAATATGTATCGTCACATCATCAGGCTGTTGTGGTGGACTCATCATAGAATCGCCGCTCCAACACTACAGAAGGTTATGGCTAAACTGGCGCCAAGCGCTCACGTGAGTGTCTCTGCCTCACCTAGCTCGTGTGGGGGGGCGAAGCAGGGTGGGAGGGCCGGGGGGGGGGTGGGGATGGAGGTCGGACGAGGTGGAGTGGAATGGGTTCCCTGGAAAAATTGATTGTAAATGCAGTTATGCAATGCGGTGTCAAATGAGTGAGCAATTTATTACGATCAGGGGTTCTAGAAAGTGAAGGTAAATTTCGTGAATGAGGCGTTATGTTTGGCTCTTTGAAGATTATTGACATTGGTTTATAGCATGGAGAAGAGTGTCACAAAAGCCACGAAGCTCTGAAGGAAAAGATCGCAAACTACCAGCCAACACCGCCGCGCGAAACGGAGAAAATAGAGCCGGGCTTAATGAACGTTCCGCCGCCCACGCCACACAGAACTCGCACTAACGAGCGTGCCCCTACGCTCTCCACATAGAACTGGCACTAATGAACCTACCCCCACCCCCACCCCCACCCCGCTTCCTCGCTCCACACACAAACACATAAAACTGGCACTAATGACTGAATCACTCTTTTTTATATAGAATAAAGGCTACAGTCTACTTTTAAATATGGGTAAAATGAAAACAAGTGATATGGTCGAAAGTGCGTTATAAACATGAATAGCTGAAAAGAGTGTATAATAAACAATATACAGGGTTCGCGCTGGGTTCTCAGAAAAGTGAGTCAAAAAAGGAAAGTGTGACTCAGTTGGGTCCAGAAAGACTGGATGGGTTCCGAAAAAGTGAGTCATTTCGTAAAAAAAAATACCCAAAAACTGGACAAAAACCCCGCCAACGCGAACGCTGAATATACTTAAAACCTGTAATTTATATCCATTTATGAAAATGCATTTATAAATAAACTTTTCAAAGTTCGTACATGAGTGAGACTTTTATTCCATGACTCAAATGTTGGAAACCCGATGAGTTGAGAGCTGTAGAGGTTACAGTCAGTCACCCAAAACTGTAGGGGCTATAGATCTGGATGCTGTTCGTTCGTTCGTCCATCGATCCATCACCAGTTTTCTGTCATATCCTGTAACGTAGCTGACTTGTCACAGTGATTAGGTGCACCTCATTTAAATTTTGACCTTGACTTGATTTAATGCCACATTGGCCGCCATCTTGGATTTTCGCAAACATTTTTCTTGTAGAATTTGACAGTACATCCACAGAATATATAATACTTACATGAGAGGCTGAGAGTATATATTTCATTTACTACTGATAGATGTATAACTTTATGTTAATTATTTGCTTTGTCTAAACTTGTCTATGTTTATGTTCACTCTTGATCGAATGTACCCCATATTGCTGTTTATTGTTATCTAATCGCTTTACTTGGCTTTTGAATCCATTTGTCAGTTAATGAAATTTAAATATATAATGCTATATAAAAATAAATAGGAAGAAAAATAGAAAGTTTTTGAAAATAAGTATGGAATTCCTGGCTAATGCAAACATAGCACATTCAGTGAGGCAATTGTTAAATAAACTAAGGTGACTGTCGGAACAAGGGTAAGTGAAAATTTCGTTCACTGCATCAATTTACATGCGAAGTGCAGCACTCGAAACACATAATAGTTATACTTTCACTTACACTTATATTCAGATTTTCGTTTATCAACTAAATTAATGATGCGTGGAAGTAAAATCTCAATATTCATATCTTAAACAAAATTATGGATAATTTAAAGACGAGTGAAAGACAAAAAATTTCCACTAGAAACTGACAATGTCAATAGAGAACGTGCAATGACGACAGAAGATACTCTGTAACGAAGTAAGAAATGTAATAGCTATATGATGTAAATGTACGAAAGTCTATTTCTCTAACCTGGTTCAGAGATGAAAATTATAACACCAGTATAAGTGAAAATTCAACAAAACGCATTACGATTACTAGAATGTTTTTAAAACGTGGTGACGCCTGATAACAATGTCGGATTTGACTTGATGTTAAAACATTGAAAAAGATTCTTAGTAGTATGAAAAGGGGGGTTCTGCTGCACTTTATGACGTCATACTGTCTGGAAGTAACGTCATCATGTCTGGAAGTGACGTCATACTGTCTGGACAGGAAGTGACGTCATAGCGTCTGGACCGGAAGTGACGTCATAGGCGTAGTCATGGCAACGAATTGAAACTTTGTAAACAAAAGTGAACTTTGCAAACAAACTTTGTAGACAAACTTTGTAAACACAATTTGTAAACAAACTTTGTAAAAAAAATTTGTAAACAAAATTTGTAAACAAAATTTGTAAACAAACTTTGGTTATTTACATAATTGAAACTCATTGAAACTTTGTAGACAAACTTTGTAAACAAACTTTGTAAACAAACTTTGTAAACACCATTTGTAAACAAACTTTGTAAACAAAATTTGTAAACAAAATTTGTAAACAAACTTTCGTTATTTACATAATTGAAACTCATTGAAACTTTGTAGACAAACTTTGTAAACAAACTTTGTAAAGAAACTTTGAAAACACAATTTGTAAACAAACTTTGTAAACAAAATTTGTAAACAAACTTTGGTTATTTACATAATTGGAACTCATTGAAACTTTGTAGACAAACTTTGTAAACAAACTTTGTAAAGAAACTTTGTAAACACAATTTGTAAACAAACTTTGTAAACAAAATTTGTAAACAAAATTTGTAAACAAACTTTGGTTATTTGCATAATTGAAACTCATTGAAACTTTGTAAACAAACTTTGTAAGCAAACTTTGTTAACACAATTTGTAAACAAACTTTATAAACAAACTTTGTAAACAAAATTTGTAAACAAACTTTTGTTATTTGCATAATTGAAACTCATTGAAACTTTGTGAACAAACTTTTTTCCCCCACACTCTCTCTCCACACACACACACACACACACACCACGACTGAGCATTTCATAAGCCACATAGGTATTCAACCTTCTGATGGCAACTTTTTTCCCCTCACACTCTCTCTCTACACACACACACACCACGACTGAGCATTTCATAAGCCACATAGGTATTCAACCTTCTGATCGCAACTTTTTTCCCCTCACACTCTCTCTCTCCACACGCACACACACCACAACTGAGCGTTTCATAAGCCACATAGGTATTTCAACCTTCTGATGGCAACTTTTTTTTCCCCCACACTCTCATGCATACATACCAACACCATGATAAAATGTTTTGCTTATGTTGCTCTTTGTACTCCATTCTTCTTCTTTTTTTTGTTTTTGTTTGAAATGCAGTGTTTACTTAGAAAAGAAAAATGGCGTCATACAACCTTCAATCGTCATCAGCAGCATTTCGTCATCAGTGTAATCAGACTGTGTAATCAGATTTCGTCATCAACAATGTAGACAGCGGTGTCAGGCTTTTTGTTTTTTCTGAGGCAGCAGTGTCTAACTGCTTGGAGTTGCAATATGACCCTAAGTGTTATACTTGACCGATTTGCATGAAAATTTCACTGTTTAATTCAGTTTTATATCTAGTTTTCACATCGTCATGGACTGGTTGCGCAGCTGACTGTATGTATCATGAATTCACCTTAAAATGATAAGTTAAAAGTGGAATAACTTTTGTTATGATTGACGGATTTGCATGAAACTTTCACTGTTTGATTCAGTGATTATAGGCTATTTGCGCAGTTGGCTGTGTGCATATTTACCACAACTTTTAATTTTGTAAAAAGTGGGATAACTTCCACTATAGCTGACGGATTTGCATGAAAATTTCACCGTTGGATTCAGTTTGATGTCTTAGTTTTATAGTAGTTTGGCATAGGTGGTTGTTGGAATGGCGCGCGCCAACCATTCAAACATGTGTTTGAATTATTTTTACGTCAAACTATTGCTCAACAAGTTGTTTAGCAATTGTACAACAATTGTTCAACAAGCTGTTGTTCAACATGTTCAACATGTTGTTGAACATGTTGAACATGTTCAACTTGTTCAACAACATGCTGTTTAACAAGTTGTTCAACAAGTTGTAGTTCAAGCAAAGAAAAAACAAGACATATGTTGAATAGGTTTATTAATACATTTAAATACACTTAAATACACTTAAATACATACAGCTTAAATCTATAACAATATTATAACATTTATTGTTTTACAAAGTCTTTATTATAATGTTTAGTCAAATAAGTCTATTTTTCTTCATCTGCTTCACTCTGTTCACTGGCATCCATATCACTTTCTTCGTCACTGCTTTCATCTTCCTCCTCCTCATCTAGAAGCTCTTCAAAGAATGCATCGTTTCTTCTTATAGCCGCCTTTAGTGCCTTTGAATACTCGTAATGTTTTTCATCAACAACGTAATTAAAGTCTAAAATGGTTTCATAATGTTCGTTTTGTTGTAGACGTTGGGCATATTTGAATAGTCTTATAAACAGTTGTTTAAGTCGACGCTTATAAATGGGTCGAAAGTCATCACTTGCTATTTCACGCGCATCTTCAAGCCCTTGTTCTTCATATTCTGAAACCTTTTCTTGAATTTGGTATCATATTCATCGTAGACTTCTTGAACCATATCATACCAAACAGAGTCTGTTTCTGACTCACTTTCAGAGTCTGTTTATGACTCACTTTCAGAGCTGCCGTCATCATCACTCTCAACACAATGTTCCATATGTTTAAACAAAGCTTCTTGACTGTTGTACAACGCACCACATTCTGTACAAGCATGTGCATTCTTTTCAGGCATGTTGACGCTTTGACTTTCCATAGAAGACTCATCTAAAGTTTCAGTGATAGGTGGTTTTACAGGGTTTTCCATATCTATCTCCAATTCTTCTTCTTCTGAAGTGTGAGCATTCTTTAAGTGTCTTTTAAGACTTTGTGGCCAGTTGTAAGATTTCAAACAAATGTTGCATTTATACATCCTTTCGGTTCAACATACACTTTTCAAATGATAAAAAAGCCTTTAAACATAGCCTTATATACAACTTGTTGAACAACATGTTGAACAACATGTTCACTTGTTGAACAACATGTTGAAGAACATGTTGAACAACATGTTCAACAAGTTCAACATGTTCAACATGTTGTTGAACATGTTGTCTACGCCTAGGGTTAGGGTTATGCCGCTTAGGGGAGTCTAACGTCATGACGTCTTTATGACGTCATCATGACGTCATTATGCTGAGTCAGCAATTTTAACAAGTTTGGCATTTTTGAGCAAGTTACACATCATATTTTGATTACATCAAAGTAACATAAAAGGAAGAGTGAGACATGCATTTCATGCATATCAAACAGAAACAGATTATGCTGAGTCAGTTTTTTTTTTTTGGTAAAGCGCGCGCCTGTTCGAATGACGTTATTATGACGTCATAATGATGATGTCATAATGACGTCATGATGACGTCATAAAGACGGTATTTATGACGTCATCATGACGTCTTTATGACGTCTACAACAAAACATACATTATGAAACCATTTTAGAAGACTTTAATTACTTTGTTGATGAAAAACATTACGAGTATTCAAATGCACTAAAGGCGTCTGTAAAAAGAAACGATGCATTCTTTGAAGAGCTTCTAGATGAGGAGGAGGAAGCAGATGAACAAAAATAGACTTATTTGACTAAACATTATAATAAAGACTTTGTAAATCAATAAATGTTATAATATTGTTATAGATTTAAAGTGTATGTATCTAAGTGTATTTAAGTGTATTTAAATGTAATAATAAACCTATTCAACATATGTCTTGTTTTTTCTTTGCTTGAACTACAACTTGTTGAACAACTTGTTAAACAGCATGTTGTTGAACAAGCTGAACATGTTCAACATGTTCAACAACATGTTCAACAAGTTGAACATGTTCAACATGTTGAACATGTTAAACAACATCTTGAATATGTTGAACATGTTCAACTTGTTGAACATGTTGTTGAACATGTTCAACTTGTTGAACATGTTGTTGAACATGTTCAACTTGTTGAACATGTTGTTGAACATGTTGAACATGTTCAACAACATGTTGAACATGTTCAACAACATGTTGAACATGTTGAACAACAGCTTGTTGAACAATTGTTGTACAATTGCTAAACAACTTGTTGAGCAATAGTTTGACGTAAAAATAATTCAAACACATGTTTGAATGGTTGGCGCGCGCCATTCCAACAACCACCTATGCCAAACTACTATAAAACTAAGACATCAAACTGAATCCAACGGTGAAATTTTCATGCAAATCCGTCAGCTATAGTGGAAGTTATCCCACTTTTTACAAAATTAAAAGTTGTGGTAAATATGCACACAGCCAACTGCGCAAATAGCCTATAATCACTGAATCAAACAGTGAAAGTTTCATGCAAATCCGTCAATCATAACAAAAGTTATTCCACTTTTAACTTATCATTTTAAGGTGAATTCATGATACATACAGTCAGCTGCGCAACCAGTCCATGACGATGTGAAAACTAGATATAAAACTGAATTAAACAGTGAAATTTTCATGCAAATCGGTCAAGTATAACACTTAGGGTCATACTGCAACTCCAAGCAGTTAGACACTGCTGCCTCAGAAAAAACAAAAAGCCTGACACCGCTGTCTACATTGTTGATGACGAAATCTGATTACACAGTCTGATTACACTGATGACGAAATGCTGCTGATGACGATTGAAGGTTGTATGACGCCATTTTTCTTTTCTAAGTAAACACTGCATTTCAAACAAAAACAAAAAAAAAAGAAAAAGAATGGAGTACAAAGAGCAACATAAGCAAAACATTTTATCATGGTGTTGGTATGTATGCATGAGAGTGTGGGGGAAAAAAAAGTTGCCATCAGAAGGTTGAAATACCTATGTGGCTTATGAAACGCTCAGTCGTGGTGTGTGTGCGTGTGGAGAGAGAGAGTGTGAGGGGAAAAAAGTTGCCATCAGAAGGTTGAATACCTATGTGGCTTATGAAATACTCAGTCGTGGTGTGTGTGTGTGTAGAGAGAGAGTGTGAGGGGAAAAAAGTTGCCATCAGAAGGTTGAATACCTATGTGGCTTATGAAATGCTCAGTCGTGGTGTGTGTGTGTGTGTGTGTGGAGAGAGAGTGTGGGGGAAAAAAGTTTGTTCACAAAGTTTCAATGAGTTTCAATTATGCAAATAACCAAAGTTTGTTTACAAACTTTGTTTACAAAGTTTGTTTATAAAGTTTGTTTACAAATTGTGTTTACAAAGTTTGCTTACAAAGTTTGTTTACAAAGTTTCAATGAGTTTCAATTATGCAAATAACCAAAGTTTGTTTACAAATTTTGTTTACAAATTTTGTTTACAAAGTTTGTTTACAAATTGTGTTTACAAAGTTTGTTTACAAAGTTTGTCTACAAAGTTTCAATGAGTTCCAATTATGTAAATAACCAAAGTTTGTTTACAAATTTTGTTTACAAATTTTGTTTACAAATTTTGTTTACAAAGTTTGTTTACAAATTGTGTTTACAAAGTTTGTTTACAAAGTTTGTCTACAAAGTTTCAATGAGTTTCAATTATGTAAATAACGAAAGTTTGTTTACAAATTTTGTTTACAAAGTTTGTTTATAAAGTTTGTTTACAAATTTCGTTTACAAAGTTTGTTTACACAGTTTGTTTACAAAGTTCACTTTTGTTTACAAAGTTTCAATTCGTTGCCATGACTACGCCTATGACGTCACTTCCGGTCCAGACAGCACTTTCGGTCCAGACGCTATGACGTCACTTCCGGTCCAGACAGTATGACGTCACTTTGAGACATGATGACGTCACTTCCAGACAGTATGACGTCATAAAGTGCAGCAGAACCCCCTTTTCATACTACTATTCTTCTACTTATTAATCACATGCAAAAACGTCTACACAAACGACAATTTTAGAATCTTGAGTTAAAAATATAGGAGTGACCTTAAGTGATCACTGTCGATGTGCACCTGTCTTCTCGTTTCATGGTTCCAATAAGGGTTTTACACAAAGAGCACCATTTGCTAATCGTGGGCCACTGACGTATTTGTTACTGTCGGCGATGAAGTTACCACAATAATTTTGTTATGCGAGTCACTATAATCAAAGAATGCACCACTTCATAATTAGCGAATCATATGGCGAAACAAAAGTATCAGCTCTAATTCCTGCACCCCACACATCCCGAATATTACTTTTGCAAGACTAGTTGTTTAAACCGAAAGATGTCCCGCAGTAATTCAGTTGTACTGTTTGAATCAGTATGCCAGGACAAACCAGGGGACGTTTTACAACATTCCCTTTGAGGGATAATGGGTCATGAAGAGATAAAACAACTGTAAAATAAAAAAAATGACTAGCCATATTTATTATTAGATCCAGTGACTATGACTTTCTAATCTTAACACTTACCTCTGAAATTTGTGGCCTTCCTATAGAAATCTCTGTCTTCGTCTTTATTCTTCCACCTAGTTATTACGAAAAACGAATGGAAGTCATTTTTTCACATCACGCTCAAGAAATTCAAGTTGGATACTGTATTGATATTTCGAAACAAAAGCAAAACATTTCGGAAAAATTAGTCTGGCAAAATAGCTGTGGAATCGATTTCCGATTGGTTAACATTTAGGTGACATATTAGACGACACGGCGGAGACTTAGAGTGCATCAATAGATGTTCATGACTAGAAAGACCTCTTTATGGCAGTTCGAAATATAGTGCAACTTTAAACTCAGTGGGTCTTCGGTGCAAAATAGTGAAAAATAAAAAACACCATCGCTTTGGGTTTTTAGTTTCTTCTGCAGTTTTATATTTTTCAGAATGAATGTTGAATGTCAAAAGGCGCACCAGGAAAGGTTCGGTTCTACGTGATGCAGTTAAATTTTCTAGTACTTCTGCCTGAAAGAAAGCATGGTGCAAATCGGCCTGTTGTTGCACTAAACTGTTACTGCTAATAAAATGTAACGTTTCAGTTTGCTACCAAGAGCGTTTAAAATGTTTGGCAAACGTTCAATTTTCCTTAAGTTTTTTTCTATTACCTGATGTGAAAAGCGTGTTTCTAAGATACACTCGATCAAGGTCAGGATCCCATACCAGAAGTGAGTCAGACCTCGAACCCCTATCAACAGATTTTTCCTATTTTGAACTTATTTTCAGGACTGAAGCTACTACTTATAACAGGCAAAAAAGTTCAGTAAGCTAATTTTTTTTAACTTATTTCTCTAATTTTGCAATGATGTCTTATTTTTACCAAAAATAGCTAGGGAAAACTGTTTAATGTCTGAGTTGGTGAAATTATGTTATTAAACAGTCTGTATAAACAATTATTTCTTGTGAGGATGTGTATAAGCTTGACTCGTCCTCTCTAAACAAATATATCGATGGCTAGTCTGCCCGTGGTTCAAATTACGTGATTATATATCGTGTACATTTTGGTCATTACCAAAATAGCTGACAGTATTTAACATGCAAAAAGTTTTAGAAATGAACCTATGGTTCTGCAAATATTGATCAAATAAGCATAATTTGTTTCCTCAGACAAAATAAGAAAATTCAATAAGACAGAAAATTAGCAGAGAACGGAGTTAAAAAACTAGGTTATCCTTGAACCTAAGAAATACGTGATTAACTCTGAGCAAGGGAACACAACTACCCGCAAATTAATAGAGAAAATTACTTTGCGCCGAGCCTGTGGTAGTTGTAAGCAGTCTCGCGAACTTGAGTTATATATGTATGATCGCAACTTTCGTAACTTTACGGAATTTTACAGATGTGCTTATTTGTAAGCCTGTCTCAATGCACCACTCCTAGGATGGCCTAGCGGCGGCAAGTATCTACCTCCAGACTGCTGCCTTTAATCGCCCATATACTACATATGCCACGCCAGTTGAAGGGGATGTGTGAAATTGGAATCTACTGTTTGCGCCCTTCAATCTTTGTTACAAAATTTTAAAGTAACGCGTGATAGGAACATGATACAAAAGTCATTCTTGTCTTTGCTCTATCTTCATCAAAACCAACTCCATGATTCCTCTTTGCAATAACACGAACAATCGGGGCGTCTACGGGCATCGCTTCGCCATTTGCATACTGGTTTAATCCACATTTCAGAGTCAGCATGAAATCTGCAAACTTAAAGTATAGTAATACATAATGTTCACTTTTGGGTAACTTTCCTTAAATGAATGTGGGATCATCGCTGCTTCTGTCTAGTCTCAATTCAAATCAACTCTCTGTCCTGCTGCTGCGCCTGTTCTCACCTTCCATTTGTTCAGTACAATAGATCTAATAAAAAATTTTATTTGGATTGACAGCAACGCTGTCGCTTTGTATTTTATGGTATTACATTTACCACTTTTTCCGTATATGTTGCCACTAGTGTTCATGTTCAAACTTCTTGGTGTCCTTTCAGAGTTCCATATGTGCGGCATTGCACACAAGCAGAGGTTTATACCCAGCTTTGGGAGCGTTTTGTGTGGTACTTTCTTTTCAGAGCGTTCAGTACAGTTTCACCACCTGGTCGGTTTCTTCTCTGATAAATCGTCGGTGATCACTGGTTATCTTGTGATGTGTCCCTGTTGGAATCTACTGTTTGCGCCCTTCAATCTTTGTTACAAAATTCTAAAGTAACGCGTGATAGGAACATGATACAAAAGTCATTCTTGCCTTTGCTCTATCTTCATCAAAACCAACTCCATGATTCCTCTTTGCAATAACACGAACAATCGGGGCGTCTACGGGCATCGCTTCGCCATTTGCATACTGGTTTATTCCACATTTCAGAGTCAGCATGAAATCTGCAAAATTAAAGTATAGTAATACATAATGTTCACTTTTGGGTTACTTTCCTTAAATGAATATGGGATCATCGCGGCTTCTGTCTAGTCTCAATTCAAATCAACTCTCTGTCCTGCTGCTGCGCCTGTTCTCACCTTCCATTTGTTCAGTACAATAGATCTAATAAAAAAATTTATTTGGATTGACGGCAACGCTGTCGCTTTGTATTTTATGGTATTACATTTACCACTTTTTCCGTATATGTTGCCACTAGTGTTCATGTTCAAACTTCTTGGTGTCCTTTCAGAGTTCCATATGTGCGGCATTGCACACAAGCAGAGGTTTATACCCAGCTTTGGGAACGTTTTGTGTGGTACTTTCTTTTCAGAGCGTTCAGTACAGTTTCACCACCTGGTCAGTTTCTTCTCTGATAAATCGTCGGTGATCACTGGTTATCTTGTGATGTGACCCTGTTTCTGCTATAGCAAGAAGCTTTACAAAATGTTATAGATAATCTTTGAAGTGAAATAAGAACAATATGACAGGGGTTAAAATATCACAAAATAATTCAACATGTAAATATCAAACCTGATTTCTGTACCTTGGATAACATAGTATTATCCTAATTTAAGCTATATAGAGAATGTAAAAAATGCCATGTGAAGAATACTGAGATTAAAAATCAACTAGCCATTCGCTTCTGGATATTCTCCCAATACAGTCAAAGGCAAACTCACAAAAATAAAATAATTCAAATAAATCAAATATAGATCCAGAACGGCACATCTTACCGGACAATTCTTGTACGAAAGGCGTCCGAAATACAAACGGAATAATTGAATGCAAATTACGGGGTAAAGCGCTCTATCTGAAAGTGCAAAACGCAAGAAAAGTAAATTCAATGCTGTGAGAGAAAAATGAAACCAGTTGTACCAGTTGTATCCCAAAAGTAAATGACATACTCGCACGAGGCAGAAACAGGAACACAGGGAACCCAAACTTCAAATATGTCAAGTAACGACCCCAATATGTACAATGCTATCCATATAAAGCTGTCACTATGAAAATGCTAAGAAAACACCCTTGACACATTTTACCGTAAGAACACGAAAGACAGCTTCAAACAAGAACAGTCCAGTAAAGAAATAAAGCAATAAATTCTGAAACGGTAAAGACATACACAGCTGCAGTAAAAGAATTGGACGACAAGACAAAACATAGGCAGGCATTGCAGCAAAAACCTCAGGCATAATGGACAACCTCAGTGAATAAAAATAACTGTGAATACAGAAAGAATACTTATCTTAGATGGCCTATCTGAAGCAGGATATGTCTTCAGTGAACTACAAAGCCTCTTTAAGGACTTCAATGATTCTGGAATAGAGATAGCAAAATATCTTTTCTAGGTGCAGCATCAAATAACAACAGAAACAAATTTCATCTACTGCTGGCGACAGACAGAACCTTTCACAAAGAGGAAGCTGACTTACAAGAAGAAAACAAAGACAATCCACTGTCTTCAGAGGTACTTTATTTTACCTGACATGACCCGACAGGAAAAGAAGAAAACAGGAAATTAATGACTGAGCACAAAACTGAAAGACAAACAGAGATGACCTTATCATAAAGAAAGGAAAACCAGTACTTTAAACCCATCAACAGAACTCCAATGCATTAAGAGTTTGACAACACAGGGTTTATTATGTTTATCATTCAACCAGCAAACCCAGATGAAAAGAAAGAAACCGATGGAAAACAATCGCAAGAAATCTTAAAGCCATTGCAGCAATTCACCATCTCTCTCAAACCACCCACAAGATAATGAATGGCCATAAAAAACATTACCTAGTCCAAATTCATAGCAAACGAACGAACAGCGGTGTAAAAATTGTTGTAAATATTTATTAACTTCCAGAAAACAACTTTAACATAGTGTCAAAAACTTCAGCAGTAATGGAATCAACAAGAAACAAAATTACACTTGATAAATGTTTTACAAACATGGCGGGCTTTTACGAGAAACCTATTGTGCCACTCTAGTGCCAACCAACAAAAAAATACAGAACATATCATGGCTATATAACATATTTTCAAAGAAGAAGACATGGATTATCTAAAGAGGCTTTTTTGCACACTGCCTAAAAACGTGTAGTTTGATCAGCTGTATAGATTGAATTCGTGTAAATAACAGTATTATTTTTTCTACGATACTATGAACAGATTCATGTGGAAATAGTATTTAATCAAAACAATCATAGTAGAAACAAATGGCAAACCATGGATAACAGATGACTCTAAAATTCCATCAAACAGAGAAAAAATCCAGGGAAACAGGAATAGATATAAAAACCTGAGAAATAGAATTAACAGAAATGATTGCAAAACTAAGAAGTAACTGCTTGAGAAATAAAATACTCTTACTACAACAAAGACTAACGCGACGAAATCATTTCATGCAACAAGCTCGTTTCTAATGTCTTGCAAACGAGCAGATAAATGGGCATCTTAAACAGCTAGACGAAAAAATTAATAATTTCCTTCAAAGTGTTTCAGCGTATCTCTTGCCACTCCCAAAGAAAACACCAGCAACTGATAATCATGTTCCATATAAGTATCTACTCTCAATACATGCTGAAAAATAAACGCTACAAATGTAATAAGGAAAATTCACAGGTCAAGGTAGGATGCAACCCTGGATGCTGAGGGGCCTGGCTGGTATTCTTTCTCCCCCAATAACAGCAATATGTGATTCATTTATTCTAAACCTTGCACCAGAGTAAAACACGTCATCCTCCTGAATAAAAACATGAATATAGAAGTGCGAAAGCCATTAATCAACTGGATAGTCGCTTTTCTAAAAAATGTCTAAAAGAGTGAAAATTGACATTAAATTTCTTTATGCGTTACGTTAAATGACGCAGTACCCAATGACTCATTGTTGGAAATGCAGGCATTTAACAAGTACATATACATGGTCAACAGCGATACTACGGCATTTTAAACACAAAAAAAGTAACAACTTATAAAGAGCAATAAAAGAACTCTTTTAGATGACTCCACATACCAGCGTAAAGATAAACTCAGCAAAAAACGTTTCAGATATTTATAACACTATTAAAGAATCTTCCAGCCCTGCCCCGGTAGTGAACAATAATAACGAAATTAAAAGATAAACAACAAACTACTGAAAGTATATATACAAAACCATCTCAAGCCGGCGACGTATATTGATCACATCATATGCAAAGCAAGATCTTTTTGCGCCAAATAAAGAAGGGCAGAGGTCATGAAGACGACCTAATAGTATTTTACATCATTATTATGCATATCTCAGTAGCCCAGTATAGGCAACTCCTGTTACACAAGTTCCGCGTGACATCAGAAAAAATCAAAAGATAGCGCTAAAAATTATCTTTTCCACTGTAATTATGAAAATACGTGTGGGTGCGCAAAAATTCATCATATTAGCAAACAGCCTAGAAGAAGCAAGTTGTAAAATGTAAAATGGAAGACATCACAGCACGAAACAATGTACTGAATAAGTAATTATAAATACGAAACAGGCAAACTATCATCTAATGCCAGACATTAAAAAAAATGAATAGATAAAAGACCTTCTTTATCAATACTAATATATTTAGCTGTCTTAAACAATATGAAAATTATCTCTAAGAAGCGAATTCGTAACTGTTTCATAGTTTGCATTGAGAAAGAAAGATATAATAAATGATAGTAAAAAACTATAAACAATAACAAAAAAGCAATCATATTAACCACCAAAAAATATAAAAACATTGATATTAATTATATCACTTAATATGCTACTTAAATCTAAACCCAATTTATGTTTTTTATATTCCAAGCAATTTAACCAAAATTTAACAACGAAATAAATAAAATTTTACCAGTCTATACATGTTTAAATTATTCACATTCTTCTTCTTCTTCTTCTTCTTCATATCCAATATATTTGTATATATTTCAGGAATATTCTTTGAACTAAAAATACCTTTTTTCTGTTTTTGTATATTCAACCAAAAACATTTTATTTTGAAATTGGTAGAGTTATATTTTATGTGTAGGTATTGAGATATTACCGGGTTAACAATGACATCCCCTGCCCCCTATATTTTCTTTTTTGAATTGCAATTTGATCGGTCACCATTTGTGTACGATATTAATAGCAAAAAAATACGTTGTTATAAAACAGCTGACTGCTGATGGAACTATCTTTTATATACAAACCCATAGGGTGGATATTTTCAAAAGTACTGCCTCACTTTTATGAACACCCAGTTGGTCTGAGAAGTAAAAATGTGCTATATTGAACAGTCCAAACCGCCGTAGAGGTTGGCTGCTGGACAACAACGGTTATTATGAGAAAAAGAACAAAACTTCCGGTGTAAACAAAGGTGGGGTTTCGAAATGTAAACAAATGGCTGTACCTGTGAAATGCAACAGAATCCCATTTGTATCCGTACATACATTTTTTAAAGACAAATTACACTCAAGCTGTGTAATAGGCCGCGAATTTGTTTTACAGACAATCAGAAAGTGATCTGCGATATGGGCGATAATATCGGTTTCATAGGAGAATTGTCTAACGATGACGTGGAAAAACCAAGTAACCATCCAGTAAATCAGATTTCAGTGCTCATGGTCAATGCATAATCCATGAAAATTTTGGAAACCAAAAAAATTAAAGGAAACGAAGAAACGAGAAAAGTAAAACGTGATTTTTCGTACAAATCGATTTTGATGTTTTATCCCATTTACTCCTATACAATAATGAGTAAATACCCACAAAGGTTGATTTTCTCATAAACTTTGAAAAATCGTTTTAAAAGTGAAATCCGGTTCTTTATGAATTCTGTAGCGATTTTGATGTTATTGACTCATATTCATTTTTTTTACTTCCAAGGCTGGCAACCTCCGGGCCCATATACGAACCCGTGAGATCGTTTATTTAGTACCAACCGTTACACATTTTCATCCTCATTAGTAAATGCAGCGATTGAACAGTTCGCTTTGGGATGGAAGCGGAATAATTTGAACCACACATACTTACACAACAAAGCAATAAATAAATGCGAAGCTCAAAGTTTATTCTGTGTGCACCTAAGTTTCACGTGAGAGAGAATGGCTGGAGGGTATGTGAGTCTAAACTAAGTCAGGATTGCTGCAGGTATGAAAATTTCAGGATTATACATTTCATATTATTTTATGCATCTGAATCAAACATAAGTATTGAATTTTCAAATCAAATTCAATAGCTTCTCTCAACTATAACTGAAACTTGCACATCTTCCTATTGATTCCGGAACTGAGCTTTTTTTCGGACATTTATTTCGCATTAAATAAGCTTGCGTGTTAAAATACGATGAGACGACTGGTTAGCGCTGCTAGTAACGGCTGAAAATCTATTTTGACATTTACATCAGAGGGATGAGTGGGAGGTGGTTCCTCATGAGCAGTTGCTATGTATCAGTGACAAATCTTAAAGAAATAGAAATATTCTTTATATGCCCTGACCAATTTCAACTGACACGCACACACACACTGTTCATTTGTTTCCTTTGTTTGCTTCGCAGTTTAGTAGTATTTAAGTGAAGCTACAGAATGTTCTTGCGAAACATTGGTCCAGATTTTCTTAACAGTAGCTGTATGTCGTCTTGTGTTTTTCTGGTTATCGTGTTGGTATCATAGTTAACCTCCATTTTGGATACCTTTATTTGTGGAGGTTTAAATAAAAACGCACCTTTATATTTACAAGCTTTTCTTCTGTTAATTTGTCAACTGTGGAAAGTTTCTAATGGCAGCAGAGGCCATTAAATTTAATTACATTTAATAAAATATGTGATATGCGGATTACTTTTCTGTTGTAGGCAAAACAAGGCGAGTCAGTTGTGAGGAAGTGAATTGCTAGCGGTGCATGTCAGTGGTGTAAGCTAGCTCGTGTGCCAGTGGTGTAAGCTAGCTCGTGTGCCGATTGTGTAAGCTAGCTCGTGTACCAGTGGTGTAAGCTAGCTGGTGCCAATGCGGCGTGTCTCGCCCAGAGTCAAGGCATGTCGTTCATGGTGAAGAAGAAAAAGTACCGATTCCATGTTGCTTTTGAGGTGGAAGAGCTATGCTCCGTACCTTTTGTAAGCGGCGTGCTGTTCTGTAAAATACGGCTCTTGGACGGCGGCAGCTTTACGGAGTACTCCTCAAGGTACATTTACGTTGTTTTTGGTCAAAGAGAAAGGAAATCTGAGTTATCTCAGTCAGCTCTGGAGTTATTAATGTCAGTCATGCGTTTGATTCAGAAAGGATTAAAATGCGCAAATGTAGACAAGCGTGCACGATAATACAGCAGGTGTCCGAAAAAAACATGCAGTGACTCCGTCACTTATGTTTTCTTGTAGAAAAACATGGAAGTGTTTGGAGTTAATATTCTGTCCAAAAACGAGATGTGTTAATTATTGGAAATCTAATCAACCTATTTGTTTTAACTTCGCAGTGGCTGTAACTCTGACTTCGATCAGTGGGAGGGTCGTAGGTACAAAGATTTAACAGCTGAACTTGTCGTTGAGGAAATCTGCAAACTTGTTTAAGTAATCTCTCACAACAGCAAACAGATCGGTTTAAACAGGTCTTGGTGATACATAAAACATTTTGGGTTGTGTACATTGTCTAAAAAATTT
This sequence comes from Protula sp. h YS-2021, assembly GCA_949752745.1. Classification (NCBI taxonomy): domain Eukaryota; kingdom Metazoa; phylum Annelida; class Polychaeta; order Sabellida; family Serpulidae; genus Protula; species Protula sp. h YS-2021. Next base: position 13,432,355 of record OX457033.1, read on the forward strand.
TGTATGTATCATGTATTTCATTTTTAGAGAAGAAGTGAAGAACCATGTGGTGAGATGGCGAGCCGGCTATTCGTTCCAAACCAAGATGGTGGCCAGTGCGACTTCCGGTGTCCTTGAAGCTTGCAATTGCCGTGTGTCTGTGCGAAAAGTAAGTTGTTTTAAACTGACACGATTTGATACAAACTGATCTTGATATAGCTGGGTTTCGCTATTAAACGTAGTCCAGTCGAAAAGTGGGTTTCAACAATATCTTTGATCTTTGTCCTCGTCTTTACAATTCTGTTACGAAATAAACAGATCGTGTCAGAAGACATATAGAAGATGTAGCCAGAATCTTATGGTACTGCTAAGTGTCGTAGTAATGTGAATTTTTTGAAAAAAAAAAAAGCATTTAACTACTGAATTAGCCTGAGACAGATTTATCGAAACAGCTATAATCAGCGAAAAAGTAAATACCTCCCCGCGTTCCTTTTGGTTGTTAATTTAAAGCTAAAGGGTGTTTTCTGTATGTCTGTACAGGCTAACAGACACCTTTTATTTAAAGAAAGAGATATAGACAGGAGAGAAAAAGAGAGAGAGAGGGACGGGCACGAAGAAAACAAGATTGTAAAAAAATGTAATTTTCAATAAATCTTTGACCCATAGGAACTGAAAGGAGGTAAATCATACCAGAAGTTAGGCTACGCCGATTTGAACCTGTCCGAGTACGCGGGTTGCGGCTACACGAGTCGTCGCTTCCTGCTCGAGGGCTATGACGTCAAGAGGCGCCAGGATAACAGCATACTCAAGATCAATCTGGATATGACTCTCCTCAGTGGGGATCCTCTCTTTAAAGTGTGAGTACTTGTGGTTATGATTTGGGGTCGGGGTCAGGGACGTATGGTCACTTCCAAATGAATTGTATTACCGGTGTTATAGCATTATTTCACATATAAATGTAAGACGTTCATATCACAGACGACAGAGTTTCAGTGAAAGTTTCAAACTCCGTCTTTTCATCAATTGAGGATTTAAAGATTTGAAAAAAAATGCAAAAAGCTCTGCTTTCGATTATGAGTTTTGGAAGGGATGAGCTAATGGAACACCCTTACCTGATTAAAATCTACAATAATAGTGATAATATCGTAAAAAAATAAAAATAATTGCAAGCAAAAATCGAAATTGCAATTTGAAAAGGTTTGTCGTCAGTTCATAAAATGTTTTTCATCTTCAGACCTGAATCTAAATCCAGTATTCGCAATGAGTCCATCGAGTTGCAACCAGAAAATAAAGGTGGTAGTTACTGTGACCTGACAACAGAAGACAGCAACAGCAGTGGCTTTGGCAGTCTTCCCAGGAAAACCACAGGTGCTTTTAAGTGGTTTTTATCAGTGAATTGCCTGCAGAAAACAACATCACCACGCGCCACATACACAAAAATTAACTGCACAGTTAACTGCACTCGTAGCAGAGAAAATTAATCGATCTAGCTACATCATGCAATCAGTTTTTAGACTGACTTCTTTGGATAAACAAGTCAAATGAGCAGTTAACGGATTCAGTTAACTGTACAGTTAACTTTTGTGAATACGGCGACAGAAAGAGCGATTTTGCACACCATAATCGGGTTAGAAGATACGTGGGGGAAAGAATTCCAAGTCAGAACAACAGTTACCCTTTAAAACTTCAAGCCTATATGACTTATAAAAGAAATTCATCCACCCCGTTATTCGATTTCTCTGCATGAGTAAAATATATGTAAAATGTTAGATATAAAATAATGATAGAAAATATGATCTTGGTATTTTTTACAGGTCTGAATTTAAAACAAGAACTGGTGGATAAGTCTAATTGCATAATATCCAGAAATCGCGTTGAACGGCAAACCTTTTTTCTTTTGTCTTATCGATCGTGCGGTTAACCGAATTTGTTTCCACTGAATTTTCAGCGGAGGGAGAATTAAAAAATCTCGTCTCGGAAAGTCAATCACTTTCGAATAAAGAAGTTCAGAGTGGCATTACATGCACACACACACGAACAGACAGCGGCCTGTCTAAAGGCTCAAGCACACACAGCCGCAATAACAGTCTAGTCAACGCCGAGCTTGGCTTACACAAAAGGTGAGCAATTGATTTGAAAAAAAAAATGATTGATTTTTGTGTAGAATGAAAATTTAAAATTGACGAAAATGACAAAGACCGTTAGCACTAAGATATGACACTCAGCCAATATAAGCTATCCAGGCAACAGAGACGCCATCTAGTGGATGAGTCACAAACATTGCTGTTCAAACAAAGGTATCTGCTTGAGATTGCGCTATATTTTACACATTATTTTTTATTTTGTACGGTTATTTAACAAAATATGTTCTAAAAATTATTTTATATATGGTCGCAATAACATTGATCACACCGGTATGTTAAAAGACCGGAATTTGGCATAGATTACACTCGGACATTTTTCCAGTTCGAGCGAAATGGCTGGAGCGGGGGAAGATATACCCCTGATAAAATACAAGGCAGCAGATTTTCATTTTTTTTACGTTCTGCGCTCTTCATATTCAAATGTTTAAGGCGATCCGTATATTTTTTACATTTTTGAATTCAGGGATTTCACTACCGATAAAGTAACGGCTGTTCTATCATTTATTGAATATGCTAACAGATTTCAATTGTTGATATCATTGAATAAAAAATTTTTGATATCAACTCTTGATATTTCTAAATGTACTAGAGATATTTGTATTGAACTTTTTTTAAAGTCGTCTAAAGTTAGATTCTGGAAAGTAATTAAGATAAATCTCCAGAACATCACGAGATAATGATGGATATCACCAAAGATATATCTTAATATTTAAAGGTATATAAAATTATTTAGGTATCTCCACTGTAAATAGAAATATGCAATAAATAAATTGTTTTTAATTGAAATTGTTATATTCTCGTTTAGCAATTTAACATGGATATATCTAAAAGAGGGATGTCGCAAAAAATTATTATCATCAGCAACACTTAAAGATCTCTGTTTATATATCTAAAATCATTTAGACGCGTTTAATTAAACCAGATATCTAATTATTAATTATAAATATTGTTCAAAATGTCCTGAGAAAATTTTAATTTTACATGGCAATTCAAGATCTATCAAAAACAAGAAGTATTTCACAGCAAGGAATGACAGAAGTATTTCACCTGAAAGCTTTTTTGTTTTTATAACACGGTTGGTTATTCGGTTGAAAAAGTGAATCCATCCCATTAGTTGTGTAACAACTATGTAACCAAGGATGTTTGAGCAGGAAAAAATTAAAAAATAGAACCAAAATAACGAAGTTTTTTCTGCATATGTCAGTAACTATCCAGCTATACGATTTAATTTAACAAACCAAGCTGGTATATAAGGGAGGGGAGGGAAGGGAGGTAGGTGTTATAGGTTCCTTCAATGCATAAAACCTACGTTAAAGAATTCAAATAAGTTCTCTTATTCTTCTCTTTTTCTTTTTTAAAGAGAATTACTTCAATAAATGCTTAAAATCTCCGTGGTTTTTTTCTGCATAATTTTTAGTGTTTTATTTTGTTTAGATATGATCAATTGAATCAATTAACAAATGAATAAACAGCTGTCGTGTTGCTGATGCTCATTTAGTTCTCTGTGCAGACGGTCATGTCAGATGTTTTTGTTTGGGGAAAAAGTTAGCAACGTTTTACACACCACAATCTGATTGTTGGATTGACTGAACAAACGGCCGCTTGAGAATCGAGATCAGATTGGTCGCGATATTATCTGAACACTAATTTATTGTGATTAAGATGGTGCGTTGGTTAGGGGGTAATTCAATAATAAAATTTCATAGACATGGGCATTTGGTGCTATGCAGTGCCTGTATGCCGTTTCAAAAGAGATTCCTCGCCGAATACCAAGTTTATACTGAGAGGCTTGGCTTTTATTTATTTATTTTTTAATTAATTTTGCACTTAAAACTTGTTTAAACTTTTTCATCTTTATTCTAGTTTATTAACATCGTAAACAATGAAAGACATTTGCTATAAAAATGCGAATATAGGCACTTGGTAGGCCAAAAGAAAAAAATAAATACGAGTAGAACGGATGGTTCTGTACGGGCATCATCTTCTCAATCCTCTACAAAGAATACTGCCATTTCGATACAATGGGGTAAAGATGCATGTTGCTAATGGAAATATATCATATATATTGCCCCATGAGCACGAGGGAAATTTTACAGCGATATGGAAATGGGACAGATCTAAATCTTAATAATTTTTGCCAAAACCTAAAATATTTCCGAACGTTCTTCATGAAAATTCAATAATTGTCTCTTAAAAATTTCGTGTTTTAAGGAGGTTATGAGTGTAAAATGGACGATTAAAAGGCATCTCATTCCTGGGCACCATATATCTCCCCCCTTTTATAAATAAAGTACTCAAATTATATAAATAAACGAAACGTATACTGAGGTGTAGTAGGTGAGTATTAAAATATACAAGGTACGCTTGTAGCTGTTTTTGAGGCATCGAGAACGGTTACAAAATAACCACGTCAGTATTGGTATTACTAAAAAAACGTAGAGCAAAAGTCTTCGGAAATTGTGATAAAAATACATGAGTATTTGGGCATCCCATTCATGCCATGAATTACCAGTCGAGTGCTTGAAATACATTAAGCTGTATTTAGCGCTGTCAAATATGTAAAATATATTCCTTCCGTTCTGTTGATTTAAATAGTGGTGTACTTGTTGAGTGAAATAGAGAGGTCCTGTAGCGAACATCACTGTCGCGTAAGGGAACACGTACCAGCGATTTGCCACCTCTAGGTTGTGGATAACTTGTTCAAGGAAATCACTACGCTCTGTAGCTATTATTAAATCCGTGGCAAAACCGTAAGGCTGTGTTTCCGCCAAGGCTATTTCCGCGTCGGGTTTGTTGGCATGTATGTACGCGAGAATTTTACCGATGTCCATGTCCCTGCAACCGACGTCCAAGTCTAGGTATATACCGCCGTAATGGTACAACAGAAAGTATTTTGCCACATCAAGTTTTTGTATTGGGTATCGATAAGAATGATATGTCGGTATGAACCAGGGGTAGTGCTTGCCCAGAAAGTCCGCTATCATCCTGTCGTCCCAAAGATGGTGTGAGAAATTACGCGACTTTTCAATGCACCAGTCCCTGTCCTTCAACCATGACTGGACTTTTGTGTCGTCATCATTTTTACCATAGCTGTTATTCCAGTGCCAATAAATATGATGCATTATCCAAGGGAAACTGCTTTCCTCCGCAAGACTTGCCCCATTCAATTCTTGGGTTTGAGAAGACACTTTGAAAATCCTTTCAATTGTTAATACATAAAAGATCAGTGACGTGTTCTTAAACAAACATTTGTTTTGCCTTTTCATTCTACCAACACTGGAAATTTCATAGTGTGCGTATTTGGTACGGTTAAACTTTTATCTAGTTTTCACATTGAACCAAGTGAGATGATGACTTTCTTCCTTCACAGTTTCAGAATTAATACAGAGTGTAACTTCAGTATCATTTGCACAGAAAATGGTGTTTAAAATGTTGTTTCTTTTCGCATACAACTTCTGTAAATTCTGAAAATAAATATCACATATTATCCAATATTATTGTGAAGGTTTCGTAATCGGCGACCCGAAAAAAAAAGCCAAGGGCAATCATTAAGTCAATGTAATTTTTAACATGTGTTTAAAGCTATTATTAAGATAAAAATTAGGAATCTGGCTCGAGTTTCCCTGAAAGAGCTTCCAGCGAAGATTGTTGATTGGGAAATTGGTGGTGACTTCGATTTTTCTTTGCTGACATCCCCTGATATAAATAAATCGATCGCATTATGAATGGGCCTTTGTGTGTCAGTTACAGTAAAAAAAAAAAAAAGGGGGGGGGGGCACCAGAACGCGACGTCAGTCCTATACCACCTCACCACCACCCCCCCCCCCCAAAAAAAAAAAAAAAAAAAAAAAAAATGGTTTGAGATGACCTTAATTGTGATCAACCTGCATAGTCATAGTTAAACGTTTCATGCAAATTACAAATTCAAGTGATAAATTTGGTTACCATAGGCACCCACAATGAAAAGGATAATCAGGACTGAAACCTGTATTTTAGTGGGAAAAATTGTCAAACTGTGTCACTTTTTCACCAGCATCCGCTACCTCCTATATATAATTTACTATCCATTGTCAATTTATGTAACTCGCCATAGAACATGTGTTTCTTCAAGCACATGCAGTTCTATAGTTTAAGTAAACGCCATGCAAATTCTACAGTTATTATTTAAGTATTTCATGTACCCCTTTTTAACACATGAAACAAACCACATGCAGCAAAAGGGGCATTTACATTGATTTCAGTACTTTATGCCTCGCTGTAATGCCTGCCGCATAGAAGTGTACTTAGAAGTTCAGGTGTACTGTTGTTTGTCAATAACATAACTTCCTGTTGGCATTCTTCTGCATTTCGTTTGCATTTCTATCACTTATGATATCATTAATCAGATTGTGCAAATAAATGCAACTGATCGTGTAATCTGAAAAGAGAAGGGTTTTATTGTCCGCATGAAAAGAAATTATTTTACACGAAATGCGTGGTTGCTTGCTGTGTGAACAGTGGGAAGTGGTGTATGTAGAACTATTTTACACACCATTTTCCGTAAACGAGTCTCACGTATATATTTGTTGTCTCATCGTAGTGTGTTTAAGATCATACTTTTAGGGATCATTTCTATAGTATGCATCGCCCAGACGTCAATTAAATTTGACCTGGAACCTCAAATCACGATGACGAGACGAAGTCTCTCCTCCTGAGCGTGAAGCGGGCCTTGGCAGTTCTACATCGTGGAACACGGCCATGGTCATTGATGACCGTTCAGCCTTAGCCTTGTGTTGAGGTTAGAGGGAGGAAGAGGCATTCAGAGTGATTTGGCCAAAAGAAAACTTGTTTTTCTTTTTATTATATTTCGGTAAGACTCGAGTGCGTGAACTGAAATGATGAACAGTTTCTGGGAATGATGTCTAAAGGACAAGGAAGATGCTTCAGATTGTAGTTGTTTATGTCTGGATATTAACGCTCATAGTTATGCAAGCCCTTGATGCTTCAAGCTTGTTTAACAAGTTTCGGTTTTAATCCTTTCCTTAAGATTAATGTGTAATAATATTTTGTCACCAGAATCATCCATTTAAAATCTCCGTTTTAAGTGCATGGTGCGTTTCATTTAATTTAAACATTAAAATGTATTCTTATCCTTGTTTCTGTCCCATAACAATGCGCCGTTCAAAGTATTTTTTTAGAGTTTTCCCCAATTGGAATCTTGATGGAATTCAGGTGAAATACCAATGTATCTTGGTAGGATCTCAGAAAATTCCGGAAGATTGGTTATTTTAAGGGATGGGATGAGGGAGGGGGGGGGGTGGAGGAGGGGGAGGAGGAGGGCAGAGGGGTGATAGGGTCCTAGTTTTGTCCGCCAATGTTTTTCCCCATTAAACAGGATCCAAACGCGATTATTCAAGTCCCGCATGTTTTGGAGTCTCCAGTAAATGTGCCCGGGATCGAAGTGATTATGACAGGGATTCCGGTGGGATATTTGACCGTAGTTCCGTCAGATCTCAAATTCTAGCATTCTGTCCCTGTATCGGGACCCCAGTGTTGTTGTAATCTGAATTTAATACAGAATCAAACGAAATATCCGTATACTTATGCATGGGCCTTCAGATGTTTTAGTATATTATTGTGTGTGTTAAAATTTGCTATCAGAGGTTGATCTTCAATTTTCAGAACACCCAGTGCAGGATCATTGGGCCTACAAGCAACAAACCGGCTCCGTCCCCCAGCCAGGGTAAGCTCAGTCTATTCAAGGTGCCTCGTCAGTGCCGTAACTTGTTGGGTTCTTACAAGTGAAAGAAGATACTCAATTTATAAAATTCAGTAAAAAATAATAATAAATAAATAAATAAATAAAAATTACTAAATAAAGAGGGAGAGTTTTGAAATTTATTGTTATTGAATCATTGTTTGAATTTCAATTTTGCAGCCGAAGTTTGAGACCTGTAGTTCAATAGAGAAGAGAGTGGACTCAACGCGGATAAGTGCAGAAGACTTGATAAATCAGCTGATAGCTGACACTAACTTTGACGAGGACGATACAGCTGAAAGTGAGCGCTTTTTTTCTTCCTGTTCTTCCTCTTTTTTCTTCTTCCTTTTTTCTGTTGTTTAACGTCTGACAGGGAAAGAGTAAAAAAAAATCACGAAGAACAGAAGAAATAGATTTCAGGCTTTGTGGGGAACTTAAATAAGAATCTTTATTCACTGTTTGCATGTCTTTTTGTTGTTGTTGTTGTTGTTGTTGTTGTTGTTGTTGTTGTTGTTGTTGTTGTTGTTGTTGTTGTTGTTGGAACACAGATCCTTAAAAAATTCATCACACGGATCATCTGGCATGTAGAAATTGTAACAAAAAGGAGCTCAAGTTGTCATTTGGTCTGTTGTTGCAATACGCTTATATTGGGCCAAACTGCTGTTGTATTACGCTTATGAAGGGCCACACTGTTGTTGCAGTACGCTTATTTAGGGCCATTCTGTTGCTGCGATACGCTTGCGAAAGGCCGTACTCTTCTGAACGTGAAAAAAAAACGTATCTTTTTTTTAGAGTACATAATTTCATTATCACGTAAGTTTTCTCTGAATTATTATGTGCTGAATAACAAGGAGTTAATTTGCTTGTTGTGTTACAGCCTCGGGTTTACAGCTGTACGTGGGTCTGGACGGCACAACAATACTAGGCGGTCAGCAGGACAAAGGGCGGATGGTATCCGGACAATTCCAGCGCGTTGTCATGGAGAAGGGCTAGTGTGTGCGTGTGTGTGTGTGGCAACCACGTGAAACCTGTGTGTGTCGCTATGGGAACGCATACGTATTCCTTTATGTATCGCCATGGCAACACTGTCGGCTTTCTGTTTCTTCGTAGGACAATATCTGTTCCTGTATATAAGTCACCGTGGCAACACGTACGGACTGCATGAGTCATTGCTATATTAGAACTGTGATTTGCGCAAAGTCGATGATAAGGCCAAATGGGAGAGTATTATCGAAATCGACCATCTGTTGGAGGTTGTGTTTATTTAGGCATCCGTCGTTTTTATGATTTCTGTAGAAAGAGTTGCTAGTATACTGAAAACAAAAGCGAGCTTGTTGCAATTTTTAATAGTTATATCAAGACAATGACTCTGTAATGTTATGATGTCGTCCTTGTGCATGCAGTTTTCGGCCCTGGTTTGCTGTTGGTTCATTAGATATTTATATGGTCTAACCTTAGGGTTCATTTATAAAGTACGTGCGCAAGAAAGTGGGCAAATGTCAATAGCAAATGGATGACGTCATAACTTTTGTAAACCAAAAAAAAAAAGTTGAAACTTTTGTTTGTGAACCGCCCTTTATGAAAACAGTTGACTGTGGGTGAGTTGTCGTTTGTGCTAAAAATATCTTTCGTCCAGGAGTTTCATTCACACAGCCACACAAAAGGTCAAACAAAATAATTTTGTATCTGTTGGACCAAGTTTTCCAATGTTAGTCGACTATCTTAAGAGAGTGAGGAAGGGAGGCGGGAATTTCGTTCAATGTGCAGCAAAACTCTAAAATATGACATTTGTGGGTGGGTGATGACAGTTCCTTGCAGTGACTTTTCAACCTTTTTCACGTGTTAATTATGTGAAGTTTTTACCAAACCTTTCATAGTTATATATTTGTGTGGGTTTCTGCTGTATAAGTTCTGTCAAATGTCTCCTGCGCGTGCCTTCTTGCTTTCCTCCCGGTTTTTTTTATTATTTGCTGTACTCTTGAAATTATTGGGTGCTCCTGAAATTATTGGGTGCTCCTGAAATTATTGGGTGCCCCTGAAATTATTGGCTCTCTTTTCCATCTGTCTCCTGTCGGGTGTACTCCGCTTATGACGTCATGGAATTTTGTGTTCGAGGGGACTGATTGAAGATATTGCCAAACAATTAAGTTTTTTTTTTTTTAAATTTTGCTATTATTTATTTTTATTTTTTGTTTACTTTATTTTGATTGCTTCCGACCGAGGTTTAATTTTGCTGAATATGTTTTTATCATGCATAGCTGTTAACAAGATTTCTTTTGTCACTTTCGAAGCTGGTCTTTGAAATGTGTTAATGTGTATTTGTATTTAATTACACCGTAGTATATATATTGATAGATGTAGATTTGCTTTCATTTTTCTGTTGTAGGCAGAGAATTAAATAAAAAAAATAATTGATCTTTGCCTTAGATTTTGCTTCTGTTCCTTATTTTGCTATTTACCAGGTGGTGAAATAATTTCTCACTGTTTTGCTGGTCGAATTTACATGTTTTACCTGCGCAGATTACTTCTAGGTTGAATATTTGAATCGATAAAATGTTTATTCCACAGTTTTATCCGTCTGTTTAATATATGTGTATAGTCAATGAACTTGTGTAAGCTGGTCCTAATGTCATAGGACGTTGTGTTGACTTGATCTGGCGTAGCATAGTTTCAATCAAGCATCCATCTTTTATTTCATGATCGTAATGACTGACGGGTAGATACGCCCGGTAGGCATGTACAGCCGCTGTTCTAGCATAGAAAAACGTCACACTAAGCACTACTGAAAGTGTGTACTTGATATCGCCATAACAACGTAACTACGCGACAGAAAGTATCGCAGAGGAGTGAAAAAATCTAATTTATAAGGGAATATGTTCATGAAATAAAATTAAAACTGACTGACGTTTAAGACTGACCCGAAAACCCTCCCTCAGCTTTGTGCGCTGTTGGTCATCGTCTTTAGGGGCCGTACTACCAGTGCAGCAGGTTTGCGGGAGGGTTTTTTATATCAGTTCCTCAGCTGTATCTCTGTCATTGATATGTGCAGTTGAATATATTTTTGTGAGAGAATCAAGACAGAATATGGTGCGTAAATAAAGTGAGGAAAAATGAACAAAAAAGAACAAAAAAAAAAACTTTTTGTATAAGAAATTTAATTAAAAAATAAGAAAGTGAAAGAAACCGAGATATAGCTAAAATTATCATTTGATCCCACACAAATAAGTTTCAGCTTCACGTGAATTTCTCTCCTCCTCAAGAACTCTTTTAGGGAAATAAATTTATTTCTCACCACTCGTTAATCTTGTGCTTTCAATAACCGTGTTTTCGATGTGTCACAAATGTGTGCAGTATTATCTCAAGCACTGATATTTTTGCAGTTAAGAATATAAGTAGTAGTATTTTATGTACAGGAGCAGCTTCTAATAAGTCATTAGTTTTGTGTGGAATGTAATAGCTTTGATAATGATATAAGGGAAGCATAGTTTTGTGTAGAGTGTAATAGTTTTGATAATGATATAACAGTGCACATTGATTTAAGTTTTTCTCTTAAGTATTATTTTTAGTTTTAAAAAGATTAACACTGGTCCTAACCATTAATGTTCCTTATTTTTTATTTATTTTTTGTTTAGTTTTTTATTTATTTATTTTTTAATTTCAAAGGTTTTTTTTTTTCCAATGAACGGAATTTGAAACGTAACATATTTGGCCGGTCTAATTTTGTATGTCGTCAGTGCAAACTGTTGAGAACAGAGACGGCAATTCGCCTTTAAAACAAGTTATATTGTTCAGTTATTCGATGCTTTTTGTCTTCGAGTGTAGTATGCTGAGGTTTTTGCTGGTATTTTTCCTGCATCTCGTTGCGTTCTGTTTATAGAGATTATCCAAATCTTTGTTTTGTTTTATTTTAATGTCACCTGACCTCACCCCTTAGATTGTAGATTATGGTAACGAAAAATTATTTGAAAACCAGAAAATATATTTTTTGAAAATGTATTTGTGTTTTATTATGTTTCACGTGAATTTCAGCAAAGAGAATTAAGAATTATGTGTTTCACACCAATGATTCTGTCCGTCCGTCTGTCGCAGCTTTACACTTGGATAATAAACATCTTGCGTAGAAAGCCGCTGTATAGAAGAGAGCCAAGGCTACGTCTCTTGTTTCTTTTTTTTTCAAAAAAAAAACCGTTGGCAATCAATGAGTCAAATAGGAAGAAAACTTTCCACGTGTAACGCGTTTTTTTAATCACATCTGAATCCAGTATCGCTTTTATCCGTTATGAATGCCTACTGTTGCTCTGGACATGTAACGTTCGGCAGCTGCCGCTGTAAATCCAAAAGAACTGTTTGCCGTTTCCAGAATTAGTCTCATAAGGCCGTAGTATTTTATTTGAAAAAAGGGAAGGAAAAACAGATCTATTCGGAACAAATTTTTTTGCAGAATGCTCTTGTTCCATTTTTGTCCTCTCTCCAGGGTGTGACTAAATGTTCAACAAATTTCCATTACTTTCATATCATTAAATAACTGGTTGACCTTTAGCTGGGGGGCAGCTATTCGTACCTGGTGTCTATAAAAAAAAAAAAAGGAATACAAATGCGGGAAAAGTCTCTTTTTTTTTTAAATGTCAAGTTTTAAGCGATTGAAATGCCATAGAGGTGGGGAAGGCGCATTGTGAATTTGTGACAGTTTTTTTTAACATTTGCCGAATGCTAAGATAAACAAAAACACTTGATGCTATTTCAAACTGTGTCATAGTTTATTTAAACACTGTCCCATCGGAAAGTGTACGAATCTTTCTGTAATTTACAGATATATACATAAGTTTGTTGTTAAATAACCATAATACGTAAGCTTAGAAAAAAATTTAAAAATCTCTATAGTTGATAAATTAACTGATTTTCCTAATTCTTTATTTTAAGATCGAAAATACAAAGAAACCACGAAAAGTTACCTTTTATGCGAAAAGTTAATTTTGAGTTCTTTTATAAACAGTACAGTCGGAAAGGAAGAATTCAAATCAAATAAGATTCTCGTTCAAGGAAGAGAAATTTTACAACGTGAAAAAAAAAAACAGATTTTTCTGCTTGCTTTTGCGCTACTGCCGGCTTCTGTCGGGTGGGGTGGGGGGGGGGGGAGGGGAGAGAAAGAAGTCTTAAAGCACTGGAGACTAAAATGTAATGTCCTTGTGTGGCAATGTGGGGTGGACGAACTAGTTTGGCTTTGTATCAGGCTCGACAGCTGAAGAATATACCACCCTGAAAATGGCTACTTCGAATGCCGCTGGCTGGATGAGGCAGGATTCAGTCACAATGAACCGTTGGGACGATGGCAATGACATAACAAAACTGATGCGAAAGGGAAAAAATCACTGTTCGAATATGTTCTCTTTCCCTCACGCTGATGCCCAACGGCCAACCTCTGCACCTTTTCACTCCGCAGAGCTATGGGCATATTCCACGAAAATAGTAGTCATAAAAGATAAGAACTATTTTTTAAAATATCGATCCGCTATGTTTTTGCTTATCTCATAGCTAACATTAATTAATATTAATACGGGGAAGAGACTACAGTCACGAAACAATAAATGTCAACTTTGAGTTAGTCACATAGAACATACTGGTCAACACGACCGTCTGTCTGGGGGAAAAACAGAAATACGAGGAGACCGCTAAAATGTAGCCAAACTTACGAGTTTACGGTAATACTGTATTTTGTTACACAGGAATTACAACACTGACTGCAAAACTTGTACATAAACTTTTCGAGTAAAATTTACTCTGGTCGTTTAATTACACTATTTTTTTCTATTATCAACGGGAAAAATGAAAAGAAAGATACCATTAGTTGAAAAGTTTTCACTATAATGTAAATATTAAAACAAAGTCATTTTGGAACTCAAACTATGAATCGTACTAATCCTACTAAAGTATGATACAAACAAGAAACATCACAGAAAATAGATTTTTGTTGTGGTTTCATGGTCCTCACACTGCAAAGCACCTTTGTGATGTTTTAAAACTGTATCTTTGTAAATATTAAACTTTTCCATGCTCATATAACCAAAATCGTCCTCGCTGGAGCCATCTTCGACGGAGTAAGAGCCTTCAGAGAAATGGTCCTCGGTGTGAAGCTCATTCCTACACCCAACTTGTCTTCGAGACATTAGCTGTGTTTTATGCATTGGTTGATTATTAAATTGATTGTTTTGACTCTGAGTGAATGAATAGCTGCAGTGGTTATCGGCGCATGCGCGTGAATGCGGTACAATGCCGTTACAGTTGGTACACACGTGGTACGGGCAGCTGGGCGTGTGGGCCATACCGCTCGTGTCATTGTCTTCCACGCAAGAGTCATTGGTACATACTATCCTCGATTTTTCACCACGCATCCAACGCGGACAGTCGTAGACTTGAATGTCATTCATGTCTACTGGCTGGTTCATTTGCGCAGGATGGCGTTGTACTTTAGGGGTACCTGGGGCACTTCTTGGCATTTGGGGAGTTCCTGGAATTTTCCGGGATGGCATTGTAATATCCTGTACATGTCTTTGATATTTCTGACTGTCGGCTACTTTTCGGTCAATGTTAGGAGTACTGGGATTTTTTCGCTGCGCCTTTGGAGTACTTTGAAGGGCATTAAATGTAGTGTGAATATCCTGGTTTGGTTTATATACAAAGTGCATGTTATTATCACTGCACTCACAGTCTGAAACGGGCGAAGAGTCGTGATCAGCTATTCCAGAGTCGTTGTGGATATTGCTATTATCACACCAATAATGATCCGACTTTGGACTTAATGTTTGTGTGTGGTATTTTGTCTTTATGTTTTCACGTGGCTTCATTGCGTCCTTGGCGTGACTTTCTTCTGTTTTGCTGTGGTCCTGCTGTAGAGCTTGTGTCACCATATTTTCTTGGCAAACTCGTTGATTCTGGGAAACACCATAGTAACCACGTGATGATGTCAGTTGATTTTGAGAATGCAATGGTTTTCTTGATGGTATCGGAGTCCTGTTCAAATGTGGGTACAGTGCCTTGCTAGCTTTACTAATAGTCTTGCTGTAAGTGAACTCGGAGATCTCACTAGCATTGTCATGCATGTATGAACCATTGAGGGGTTCAATTGACGCATAAATTGTGTCTTCTTCGCGTCGAACTTGTGACAGGCTCATGTAGCCTTGTGTATCCAACTCGGAAATATCTACCAAACGTTCCGAACTGCCCATGCATCTGTTCTTAAATCTGCGACTTTCTGGTAATCCTCGAATATTTTCTGAATTGACTAGATCAGTAAATCCTACTTGCTTTATAGGTTTGTGTTCCGTACTGTTTGGATTATAGCCGCTCTGCCTCCACGATTTGGGTGGATACATTTTGACGTAATCATTTTCATCCTGATCTGCAAGTGTACATTGTTGATGTTCTTTGGCATTCAAATCACCGTTGATCATATTTGAACATTTATTTGGGGCGAATGCATTTTGCGTGTTTGGGTGCAGCGGCGATTTGGTAAATACAAAAGTGGTGTAAGTATCCTCTTCTGCGCTTGGTGATTGGTCGCGCTGCATGTGAGAATTGCGATGTGAATTAAAAGTGATATCCTGTATTATTTGTTTACAATTTTCAGTGACGTGCTCGTAAGGAGTATTAGCAAGTGGCCGGTGGCTCAAACGATTGTCGCGTATTTTCTCTTGGTTGCCATGGAAATCATGCTGCTCGTCGTTGCCAGGGTTACCGCCTGGTTGTCTAATGTCTCCAGCTGCAACATATATTGTTATTTTGAAAATATAATATAAAATTTACACGTTTACGCTTGTGTTGTAGAATTTTTAAACAGTTATGACAAAAAAATACAATTTTTTGTTCTTCCATTCTATATATTAATAGTCTTCAGTTAGGCTTTGAAATTTACCAAATACGAACCCATTTCGTGTCAAAGATCAGAAAAGAAAATAACTACAAAGACAAAATAAAAAATTAAAACCGGACAAATTTCGATACAAGCCGTTATCAGTACGGTATGTTGAGGCGGACAGCACTTACCTTCACTATAAATGACGCTATTGAGGATGGCTTGTAAGTGCTTCCGTCGTCCTATACCATCCCGGAGCAGGTAATACCACCCGGACACCTCCTACAGCACAAACACAGCTCAAGTAATCATACATTCGTTCTTTCTAATATTCTAGTGATTGTTTTAAAAGAGAAATTAGTAAGGACTCGGTTAATATTATTTAGCTGAGGGGAGGGGGTGGAAAACTGAAGCCGAGGATCAAGGGGTCACAACGGCTACAGATCACACAATGATTTTCTGATGTGGATGCCAAAATGATAAATTTTCCTGGAAAAATAAGCAGTACAATAGTTGAGAAAGCAATGAAATATTAGTGAAGAAAAGGTTTTAAAAAGAACTTCATCAAAATTTAATCTTACAGTATTTCACAGAGTATTACAAAATTATGTGATATAAAAACGTGTTGTATGTTTTTGTGTTACCTTTGTTTCAGAAAGCACGTGATGCACACCAAATGACATGCAGCCCATGAACTCTAGTTTAATCGGTATTTGCTCTTTGCTGGGGTCCTTGTAAGCTTGCTTGTCACAGTCTCTGCTAGGCTCTTTGCTCAGGTAACAGTTCCAGACGGAAACATACACGCGTTTCTTGCAATCGTCGGGTATATTCAATTCACTGCAAAGAAAAAAGCAAATATAGCATAGAGTTAGATATCTTTAGCATTGACGTAAATAGCCTTTCCAGAAACCCTCGTAAAGTAATGAATCATCGTAATAAAGAAATGAACGCATGTAACGGCAACTCGGTAATGGAAACTCGGTAAATAAATCAGCAAAGAGAAGCTAAAAGTTATTATTATTGGTCGTAAAGGCTAAAACCAATATTCAGGCCATTGAATTAATTGCCTGACATATGATACATATAAATGGCTATTTGGAGCGAGAAAATAATCAGAACTGAATAAACAACAAATGAATGAAATGAAAGCCGACATTTTTCGAGACAGCTCGACCTCATAAATACTCTTGGCTTGGAGATACTGTCAAAAAATGCACACAATTCCGGAAGCACCATGCAATATATTTCATACACCCCAACTCCCTTTAGTGAACAACCTCCAATAACCGAACCATATTTCTGTTTGAATTCAGTCGTTTATCATAACGTTCACTGTTAAGCTTACTTAAGAATTTTTTCCATTAGAAAAAAAAACCTTCATTTAATTACCAGTTTTCCCTACTCCCAAGCGTTTGTTATAAAGGCTTTAGATTACAAATACATTCACATAATTTCGATTTTTTTTTAAACTCAACTGTGAAATGTAAGAACTAACAAAAATCTATTGACTTACAAAGAAAATTGTTCATTGAATATGGGATGTCTGTCTGGCCGTGTGTTGGTTCGGCACCGTGTTAAATTTGTGGCATCGGGCTCCAGTGAAACCTATACAACAAACAATCGCCATAAATACACCATTCTTTGTTTGGGAGTTGATGAAAACGCAGTGACCAACCGCATTTTTTTTTTTGGCATCTTGTGACCAGACCCACAGCCAATTCCTCCGAGGGAGTAGGGGCGGGCGTACTTGGTATCATATGTGTTACCAGGTGTGTCCAAAAACGCGGAGAAAGTTGGGGGGACGGGGGGATAATTTTGAGGCTATGTAAGGTCAGTGCGGAATTTTCTATTCGTTAAAAAGGGAAGTATTTCCATTCAGTACTCTGGGTTTCCCTCAAAATGGGGGGGGGGGGGGGGAATTATTTCGGAGGTTATTTCGCGGGTATTATTTCAAGAGTAATGCGTCATTTTAAAAAGTCACCTTCATGCATAGTAGCCAGTCAGTACGTGAGTGCCCCCCACCTCCACCCCCGGGGCCCATTTAATATCACTGGATCTCTTAGCTCATCTGAGATAAGGGCAGTCTCGTCTGATGTCACTCCTCCTCCCCCCCCCCCCCCCCCCCCGAACCACGCACACCCGGAACAAACCGCAGGCTTAGCACATCCAAATCTATCACGTTTCCAAATTTTACCTATTTATTTATTTATTTATTCTGACATTTATTTAATTACTTTTACGCAAGTCGCCTGTTTCAAATTGAACGGAGTACAGCAATTAATATATGTTATTACACAATTAAGTAATTGATCCTTAAAAATACTTTAAAATTGGTAATTTACCTCATTCTAAATTTTTGCGACTTGTTATTTTTCGTTTTTTTTTTCGTTTTTTGTTCACTTTCGACGACGTAATAGCCACCCATCTGTCATAATGAACCACGTCATTTCTCGTGTTTACATCCAATTAAAATACAAAATTGCTTTTCTACTTTTTTTTCTGTGGTGGGTACAAAGTGTTTTTGAAAACCGTTTAAATTATACCTCGACAAAAGACTGACAGGGTTCAGTAGAGAATGTACTTGACAGATGACGCGCTTTCAGAACTGCAAACAAAAAATACTGCTTGGTTAATAGTGACTGATTTGTTTAAATTTTCAAAGCCTGCTTTGCAATCGAAAGAAATGATATTGTTCAGCTACTGCAGATCATCAACTTTTTGATTTGATTCGTACAATAGCTCCATCGCAATCAGCACAAAACATCGTTGTTTTTGTCTACCCGAAACCTAATACAGTAAAACATCTCTGTTCTGCGACCGCATCCACAAAAATTAACTAACTCCACACATTCGGAGAGCTCTACTTATCACACAAGCAACTTCCAGAACGTCTTGGATAAATTCCAATTCACTCCAGAATTGAATACATCATTTGAATAGCTCAACTATTTTTATCAGTACTTACTACAAATACGGGCCGATATTTTATTTTGATCAGTTATTCCGTATGTCACACGAGACATATTTACAATCTATTTGGTATTGTTTCTCTTTTTATTGTTTATTTCCATATTTTCTATACGAGTATGACATATAGGTGATATGTTCAGCAAAACTGCAGCTGGCTTTAATGCTGCTGAATTCTAAAAATTTCGATATTTATTTTTCACTCACCATGAACTGTGACCATGCCATTTTCCACAAACATGTGCAGCTTCAGTATGGCTAAAAAAAATAAGGAACACGAAATAAACAGATGTATTGAAATACGCTGTAATTGCCTTGTAAAGTGGGGGCATGAACAATCGAAAAATACGCACTTTCTTCATTTTTTTCTTGAATAACACAAAAGGCTATATATATAATTTTCTACACTTACAGAAACAATATGCAGGAATTTTACTATAAATCTTTGTTTGCGAATGCATTGTTAAAAAGCCACGTACGTGCAAACTTTTTACTTTTAGGCAATAAAGAATACCTAATTTTTCTCGTGATTATGGGTTCTAAAACTTGAACAAGGCATCCGACGAATGCGTTGATCATGATGTCATCTCTTAAACATTTCTAACCACGCTGTTTTTTTTCTACTTTCATTTAAAATTCGGGTTTAGTTTCGTATGAGACGAGTTCTTAAAATGTGGTAAAAACACGACCATAAATAATACGCTCGTTTGGGGCTATACTAAGTAATAAATAAAACAACAAAAATACAACAACAACAATTATATAGACAAGATGAACGTACCTTTCCCCATTGTTATTCCTCTTTTCTTGTCCGCTTTTACGTCCATCGTGATGTTTTCAATATTTAACCATAACAATCCTGTCCAAAGTATGTAATTCTACGTCTATTCACAAATCTGAAACACGCAAATTATAATCACCTTTCAAAATGGCTTCCCGAAACATACACGCCACTAGTCTGTTTTTTTATTATAGCTTAAATAGCTAAATATTTAAAGATGTCTGAATGAGATTCCGGAAACTCGATATCGACTGTTAAACAGGTTATTCCATATAAAGTAAATAGACTCCCGTTCAACGATACAAAATGCCTTCTGTATTCCTCCTTACTTCTATTTCTGAGGAAATCTCTTCAACCCCCATCACCCTATAACATTAAATGCTCCTTAAAAATGGTGCCAAAGACTTGAAACATAAGCCATGAAGAAAGAATGAACGTTTTTATGTGTAGGGGCTTGCATTTCAAATGGCCAATAAAAGTCGCGATAACAAAGATTTGGCTTTTAAAAAAATGCTTGATTTCTATTCACTGTTTTTATGCTTCTAAACCATAAATCAATCAACAAATTGATGTTTTAACCTCGTATTTTTTTGTTCTTTTTATGTAACTCTAAAAAAAGAGCTCCCAAAAAAAGGTATAAATTAATAACGTGATTCCTGTTAGACAGAAAGTCATTTTATGGAATAAAAATGCTGCCGTTAAAAATTACATGAATCGCATTCAATGAGTAGTGAATGAAATGCAATTCTTATAAAGGGTTAGTCGATATTTGAGAAGAATATATAATCTCACTGCATGCGCCAGGCGAACAACAAACTCCTAGCCTCGTTTTAAATTCACGCATTGGCATTGATTAAATGGCAGACAAGCACACTGTGTATTCTGTTTCGTTTTTCTCTTTTTTTTTTTTCTTTTTTTTCAAAGAACAACCTTTACTTATTCGGGACGCCACAAAATTACAGTCTGCTAATAACGAGGTCAAATTTGGTGCCTGGTATAAAACAATATAAATTTGTCATTTTAAAAAAAGGGGGGAGGGGGGAGGGGGTGGAAACAGCAGTTGCGTTCAGGTGCAGCCACACAACTTGCCCCGGGGTGTTCCCGAGTACGACATATTTCATATGTCCGCAATGGACAGGTCGTAGGCGGTCACAAAAGACAGTTTTATCACAATTCTTTTTCGCAGTATTTAGGGGAAATATGCTTTCAAAAGCTGTGAAGTACCTGTTATAATCAACACACTGTAATAAGTTGCTTTGTTCATTGAAAATAAACGTAACTTATTCTGTGTCGAGCCGTAAACGAGGGACTCATGACAATGCTCCTTCGAGTGCACTTGTGAGTAATCTTATTGACAGCTGCCACTTGAAAAAGGTAAATTAGCCTTTTTATAGCTGATCGAGGCATACGCATGGCTCGAGTGTAGATTATAGCATATTTTTCAAGACCCACATCATGAATATCCGCAATAAACTGATGTGATTTCGTGGGTCACAACACCATCTGGAAACATATATATATATATATATATATATATAATAAAACCCACAATGGATCGCAGTGAACAGACTGTTTCATTATTGTTGTTATTATTATTATGATTATTTTTACACTGCCACAGAAGTGGCTTTTGCCAGGTTCGCACTCAGGTCACTGCTTATCGCAATAACACCGCTTGCTCAAGCGGGACTTTGGCATTTGGTACGCTCATGTGTTTTTAACGATTTTCAGAGTTTTTATTTACATTTTTTACGTTAATGGTGATGTCCATGTTCTTCCTTATTTATGCCATTTATATCCATTTGACTGGAGACAGTGCACACAGCATTCAGAAAAGCTATAAAATTAAGCAAAAGTATCCGGTGTCATTGTAATGCCGAAATTATTATGATCTGTTCAGCATTCAGATTTTTGAATTATTTTTTTCTGCCATATGCTCTGCTTGTGTATGTTGGCAAGCAGAGTTAGGGTTCTCGAAGCCTTTCGTGAGATGATCTCATTGTGAATGTATGACGTCACGAATTTTGCGAACAGGAGAATGGTCGCAAAAGTGCGAAATTATGCGTACGCCGTTTATGGGTGACTACTTACAGAAACATCTTCACCTCGGCGGCTTTGCCATACGGCATGCTAACATTCACAATAATTTTCTTGACTAATGACGTCAATGTAAACAAACTTCACATTGTTTGTACAGTAAATTAATTAAGCACATCACTTCATGACGTAAGTGGGTTAGATAACAAAGCTGTGAAATTGTATATTGTCAACGACACTAAGCTTTCTCTATGGCTTTCTGTCTAACGTTATTTAAACTGAAATTTGATATTTAACTGGTGTGTAAATTACACACGTAATTGCATAAAGCAAGTGATTCACTTTTTTATGTGCCGAATTCTTTGCTGGTATTTTAATTCGTCTTTTAACCTTCCCCGTCCCCCCCTCCGCCCCCCCCCCCTGCCGGGAGGAGGTGGCATTTGTCATATGTGTTACCATGCATGCCCAAAAACGCGGAAAATGGTGGAGGTTGTAATTTTAAGGTCGGTTCGCGCGAATTTTGAGGTGGCCCTCGCGGAGTGCCAATTTCAAAGGAAAGCGTTTAATTTCCATTCAGTAGGCCACAAAAACGGAGACTCTTTCGGAATTACACTCCGCGTTTTAGTTAAAAAGGGGGTATTAGTTCAAACCTAGCACTCCGCATTTAGGGGACCTTTTAAAATGTCATGGACACGCATAGTAACCCATCCGCACGTGCGCGGCCCTCGGGGGCCTTACAACATACCTCCGGTTTGTATATACAAACAATTAACATCCTTTATATCTACGTGAATTCAAAAGAGAAACATTATTTTTTAAAGTCATCGTTAATGGACGAAATGTAGCGCTTTACGGTTTCACCTGCTGTTTTTGCCCATCAAATTCCACGAATCACGTACACTTTACGGCATTAACTATTAACATAAATTAAAAATAACAATCGAAAATAATTCTAACTTCTCACTAATTCTAAGTTGGTATTTGTAAACTGACATGCAAGTCAACATGTCAGTGGTGAGCAAGTTCACTAAAGTTAGAGATTAATACCGTTTGCAATTGCAATTAACTTTGTGTAATTAGTGTAATTACAGCAGAAAATGAACCCAACTTCACTAATCCCATGTTTGTGTACAGAATTTGCACTTTCAAAAACAATATACAAATATCCATGAAAAGCTTGCTGTACAGTTATAAGCCCCCTCTGTTTAATTTTTATTTTCTTGCTCACGCATGTTACCATAGAAAAGATGGAAGCATATTGCTTAATTTGATCATTAGATCCACAACTTGTTAATGTTATATTCTGTGTTGGGAAGAAACCATCTAAATACAGGCAGTTTCGCCAAAATACAGGTTCAAGGATGTCATTCCGCCCACCTTTAGCCTCCCATCCCTACCCTCCCCCCCCCCCGGCACAAGCTTCCTTATTATTTCTTAGTAACTATCCCGTCCCCTTTACATTGTTTAATGCATATTGTTCCTTGTCGCGATGATTTTTTATAACATATAGAACTTCAGAACAAATAGTCCTTTTTTGTTAGCTTATTACACTATACAAGAGAAACTCTAATTATAATATACACTCAGATTTTCAATCGATCTTTTAAATTATTAAGTGTAATATCGAAATTGGCTGTGATGTTTGTGAATCATGTTGGTGGCGTCGACAGTTTTAGTATTTACAATGCTTAACATTTTCCACTCACCGCGATTTACCAGTATTAATATTATAATCTGAAACCGTCACTCTTTCACGAAGTTAGAAGTTTGAACGCAAATCTGCTATATTCACTTTGATGTATTTTTTTAATTAATTCATTTATTGGTGCTCTTACCGCGCAAAAATAAATAATAAATATTAATAAATAACTACCTTTACAACGGCTGTCTACATCAACTGGTTATTAATTGACTGTGCTGTTTGACAGTTAACATGTCCACGTTTACTGGTTGTAGAAATATTTAATAGGAAAAATCAATTTGCATTGTTTTTGAATTGGAAGTGAAGTTGTTGTTTGAGTCAGAATGTCATTGTTGAGTATTAACAAACTTTCACTCACTAAAGTTTGAAATCAATGTTGCTCGTAATTGCAATTCAATACAGATAAATTGTAATTAGTGTTGTGCACAATATGCTGCAAAAATCATTGATTTGAGTAACATCAGATTAATGTTTGTAGGATTAATAAACTGAAAGTATGTCATTTACTGATGTAAATGTCATGACGTGATAACAGATGACGTATGTATAAGCGCGTGTGAACTTAAGATGGCTGAATCTCGTCCGACCGAGAACTCGTTATCGCGTAGCATAAATAAAAATGGCATAACAGTCACTCAGGCTGAACCGTAAACTGAGTATACATAAAAAACATTAGAGTATAAATAGTACCTTTTACTTCAGAATATGACCATCCGTTCATCACTGTGTTTTCTTCAGTATATTCCTGTGGGGTTATTTGCTCGAAATATATTCCTTTCAATGCCGTACAGGTCTTTTTTTCAACAACTGCGGCAGTGCCGTTTTCATAAATTTCTAATTACCTTTTAAATCGAGTTTAAGTGTAATGGTGAATCTCGCGTATTGTTGTGCTGTTGTTATCCGTTGTAAAATACCTTTCGTTCACTTGTTACATGTCAACGTTCTATTTTTGTCCAGTTGAGGATGATATCATAACCGTGTATGTAGTTATATCAATCGTGTTATTATTTAACGGTTGTTCCGCACAAAACGCTCTATGCAGATCAACCCATTATGGTAATATCACTGTCAAAAGACGCTCAGTTATATTGTGCATATAATCTTTGACTCTCGTGCTTTCAGCTCGCAAATATAATCTTTGACTCTCGTGCTTTCAGCTCGCAAATATATCAAATTTATTCTTTATGCCTCGAGGTGGCTTTAGTCACAACTTAATGTATGAAGCGGGGCTATCAATTTCCTCCCGCCTCAATAGCAAACACTAATGTTTATCTTATCCGAATGCACGATAATCCCTCAGAAGAATCTCGCGTGCTTTGTTGTTGTTTGTTTCACGGAGTTACAAATTAAACAAAAAAAAAATTGTGTATAGACGCTACAACAAAGCACACCGCTATATTATACACACACTCACATCAAAAGGTAGCACATAACTCCGACGTTGGTACATCGATTAAACGACTGCGCTGATTATCAGCGCTCTGACTTTGTGATTATCAGTAGACGCCATTTGCTCTTTGTCGCATAGTTACTTATAAATACACTTTCACAGTCTAACACAAACTTGTCGCCATATAAAGGATGATGAAAAAAAACACCTTAAGGTATTTGCAGCGTGGTTTTCAAACTGACATCAATAAAATCCTGCAGTTTAGTGATCACGCGCGCCTCTACTGCTGCGTTTCTTTTTAAAAATAAAATATCCGTCTTTTTTTTATTGAATAACATCGAACACCGTGGTCTAGTTTGCGAAAACTGCCTCGCCACAAGATTTCCAGTCAATTGCACAGAAATAGAAATTCAGCAGACCCTCTGGTTAGAAGACGTACTGAAAACCCTCCCCCAGCTCAGTGGTAACAAAGACACTTTCACCATACGGTACACATAATACTACGACAAACACTTAACTTTCTTCACCTCCAAATTAGCTCGACTCATTGGTACATAAGACGAGTTTAGATCTATGTGAAGTTGCAGAGAACGGCACCCTGAAGGCGACCGATGTTTCAACACTGTTATGTGCCAAAATTTCGATAATAATTATATCAGTTTGTTGTGTAAATGGAAAGAGTGGGCACTCGAGAAATAAGTTATTTTTTTCTTTCATAAAGTAGCAAATAGTGGCTTCATACCCAGCTCTTGTTTGCTCTCACAGAAAAAAAAACCGAGAAAATGGGATCGCCGGTGGGGCCACCTACACCGCGGGTTACTTACGACCCTGGGAAAGGCTTGATTGTTTGATGTGATATGTTAGTGACGCCTAAATCTTAAGTATTATTGTTTTCATTACGATTCAATTCGTGCACAATAGCTTGAAAGATATCACCTGATAAGCACCAAAAGACATAAATATAAATTCACACTGACTTAGTAAAACATCTTTTCAACACAGAATATGCATTCTGATGATATCTTGATGAATTTCGTATTGTGGGAGATTAAAAGAAACTTTCAAAGAGTCGACAGCATGCGAGATGAATGCTAATTCAATTGTGAAGCTCGATAATAAACACACACACACACACACACACACATCTTTGCGTTCATACCAATTCGCAGTTAGCGATTTTCGCCTCCGATTCGCCACAGAACAATTGACGCAACCTGATTCCCGCCATATCTATCCGATTTTTATTGAAATTTAAATACTGAAGAAAAAATCGTTGCCAAGTGACTACTTCTTGACATCCCGTTGTCTCGTGAAGATACAGGATTTCACGAGACAACGAGATGTATAAAAAAAGTCACATTGCAAAAATTTAGGTTAACACTGGAGTGGATGTAAAATGGTAGGCAACAACGCATACTAAAACGCGGGGGTATTCTGTCTGCGGGGGAAAGTATCCACAGGGGAATGTCTTCAAAGGGGAAGCTGTCCACAGGGAAACTCTCCACAGCGGAAACTGTCCACAGGAGAATCTCCCCACTGGGGAAACTCTCCGGGTTTGTCTTGAGTTTGTCAGCGTCAACACCGGTCATATATCTCATCACCAGAATTAATACAAGATCAAACAGTTTTACCAGCGGATATTTTTGTGCCAGTTTTTATAGACAGAGATGCATCATTTCTGTCAACAAAAACCAAGAAAAAATATTTGTAGTCGAAAGGAGGACATTTTAAAACAAAGTAAGCAGTTTGTTTTTGGAGCAGTTTTGAAGGGCGACGGGGTCACATTTTAGCATTCATTCAATTTTCTCATTAATTCAATGAATTAAAGTATAGCAGCAGTTTTAAATGAAAAGATATGCATTTTGATTTGAAAAAAATGTGATTTACGCTTGAATAACATGTTTTTAAGCTAAAGTGTTGAAAGCGTCTACTGAAAACCTGAGAAAGTCATACTTTGTATTTAGCTT
This sequence comes from Protula sp. h YS-2021, assembly GCA_949752745.1. Lineage (NCBI taxonomy): Eukaryota > Metazoa > Annelida > Polychaeta > Sabellida > Serpulidae > Protula > Protula sp. h YS-2021. The sequence continues at coordinate 13,458,908 of OX457033.1, forward strand.
GAATAAAATTCAACAGACTGGTTTGGTTCCTCACATAAATTTTATCAGGTCATTCCAAACGCGTCTATTTTCTTACGGTATTTATAGCTTTAAAAAATTGCATTCACTTACAGATTAGGCACCCGGTGTGTCCATGACCTTCTTTTTAAAATGATTACTAAATGATGCCAGGCTTTACAATACCCATCCACTTGGACATGGAGACTGGGGAAAATTCATCACTAATCCGCTCAAAGTCAAGTTATTGAATTAATGAGTGCGGTTGTGGCGTAATGCTTTTCCGAAACGACCATCTTTTTGTGAGAGACACAGAGGACAGGGTAAAAGTACCCCCTGCCCTTCCAGCTAAAAGAGCATTCCGCGCTGACCGCGTCTGGGCCCTCCCAAAAAAAAAAAATCATTCTCTATTTTGTTTGGACGCGCATAGTAGCACAGATGATATCACGGGCCACCACCCCCCCCCCCCCCCCTCCCCTGCCCCAAGATAATATTACAGTTTCTGTTTGTGGTAGTTGTGCGAATTGGCCTTAATATTTTTTTCGGACCTTAATTAGTGCAGAAGCATTCAATGTTTAATTGTTAAGTACTCTCGGAAAATTCCACGAAATCGAACGAACTAGCGGAGATTGTAATTGAACTTATAAGTACATACTCCGATCTTCGGGATCGTCTTTTTGTACGGTACTGTTCATAATGGAAGTTTCGTAGAACGGGGCATTGAAGGTTGGCCTTTATGTGAGGCAGTCCTGTTTGCTGGTTGGTCCCATCCCTGGAGTATGTGGATCTTCTGGGGACTTTCTGGCTTGATAATACAGAAAGGCTGAGACTGGTTTTATTTTAATTTTTGGTATACCCTTTTGCTGTGAATCCTGCATTTTAGCTGGATCTAATGCGCAAACAAACCTGTGAATTGCCATCCTTCTCATTTAATTATCCAAATAGTAACGCACGCGGAGGGGGTTTACCGCGCGCATTATGTGGTCACCACATGAAACACAACACGCTCTTGTTGACACAAATCTATTTGCTCTACCCCAGCTGAAAGGGAAACAGGGCACATGGGTAAATACGTCGTGCAAAATTAACACATTTTCCCTTTTTTCCCAACAGCTGTTCGCCTTCAAGTGTATTTGTTTAAACTTAAATGTTTGGTAATTAGTTAGAAAAGACCAATGGTGAAATGCAATAGTAGAGTTCTAATATAAAATGCTTAATGAATTGATTGCTGAGGTGATTTAATGTCTCGAAGGGAATTATGCTTTTTGATTAGTGAATGCTCCCTTCCCGTTCAATGAATATGCGGCAGACAAAGGAGCAAGAGAGACGAATTCCCCCTCCCCCTACCCCCCTCTCCCCCTCCTCGGATCCCTCCCTCTACCACCGCCATTAAAACCTTTTAGGTCTACTGTGAAGAATATATTATGGTTTCAAGCAACTCAACCTTAAATGCACATCAGCATATGGTAAACATATATGTGCCTATTGTTTACCATTAAATCATGACAAGATGCTATTCTCATCAAGTAGCAATCATCGGGTGAAGGACAAATGACCACTGGTCATAGGACCAGGGGTCACACGACCACCAGTCATATGACCATCAGCGACTATTTGACCACCAAATTTAGTTTATTTTGTTATCGATTTTCAACCCCCAGCCACCAATAAAAACCAAAAATAATAATAATAATAAATAAAATCTGAGAACATTTGGCTACCAATTCGATCCACCCTCCCCCCTCTTAAAATAAAAACCAGGAAAAAAAACGATCGGTTTTTCATTTCGCTGGCGGTCACATGGCTGGTCATGTTTTCACCGGAGGTCATTTTGCTTGAACGGCGTAGTAACTGGATCTTTAATGGGTGAACCAATCGAAAAAGTTGACAAAAAATATACTGAATGGGTATTTGGCTGAATTTTCCACATGACAAGTTGACTTTTCACTAAATGGCTAATCATTTTCAAAAGATCCATATTCTTATGTACTTCACGAGCTTGAGATCGTGATGACTTCCATTTCCTCAAGCAGGTCCTTATAAGTAATGATTTTTTTTTTCAAACGCATAATGAGACAAGTGGCTTTATCGCAGACTGTAAATAGTTTATTTTTATCTTTACAAATCAACTTACAGGTATACTTATTTAATGTGTTTTTTTTTTGTTTTTGTAGTCGTAAAAAGACAAAACAGAACCGCTGTAGTGGTAAATTACAAGTCGACGTGCCTTTTGGGTTTGTCGCATATATTTTACGGTTTATTTTTTTATAAGGCTGGCTGTTTTGATATTGTTTTTCTTAACATGTTTGTTTTTTTTTCCTTGGGGCTTTTTTCTGACTAGTGCTTTGATGCCATTTAACGTAATTAAGTTTTATAGATCCATTAAAATAGTTTCAATTTGGATTACACGCGGATAAATGATAGGGCATTTCTTTAACACCAAAGCACTATTTTATAAAATTAGTAATGTCCATTTCTTTTCAAAGCAATTCAGTATTAAAGATTTCTTTGAAAAACCTGGACAGATTAGTAGGCTTACGAAATTGAATCCCCATGCCGCATAATACACCTAAATATACGGCGTAAGGCACCCAAAGCATACCGCATAACAAACCAAAGCACACCGCATAACACACCAAAACATACCGCATAACACACCAAAACATACCACAACACACCAAAAAACACACCGCATAACACACCAAAGCATATCACATAACACACCAAAAACACACCGCATAACACACCAAAGCATACCACATAACACACCAAAGCATACCGCATAACAAACCAAAACATACCGCATAACACACCAAAGCATACCGCATAACACACCAAAGCATACCGCATAACAAACCAAAACCCACCGCATAACATACAAAGCATACCGCATAACACACCAAAGCATACCGCATAACACACCAAAACATACCGCATAACACACCAAAGCACACCGCACAACACACCAAAATATACCGCATAACACACCAAAACATAACGCATAACACACCAAAGCACACCGCATAACACACCAAAGCATACCGCATAACACACCAAAGCACAACGCATAACACACCAAAACATACCACATAACACACCAAAACACAACGCGTAACATACCAAAGCACACCGCATAACACACCAAAGCACAACGCATAACACACCAAAACACACCGCATAACACACGAAAGCACACCGCATAACACACCAAAACACACCGCATAACATACAAAGCATACCGCATAACACACCAAAGCATACCGCATAACACATCAAAACATACCGCATAACACACCAAAGCACACCGCACAACACACCAAAATATACCGCATAACACACCAAAACATAACGCATAACACACCAAAGCACACCGCATAACACACCAAAATACAGCGCATAACACACGAAAGCACATCGCATAACACACCAAAACACACCGCATAACACACAAAGCATACCGCATAACACACCAAAGCACACCGCATAACACACCAAAACATACCCCATAACACACCAAAGCACACCGCACAACACACCAAAATATACCGCATAACACACCAAAACATAACGCATAACACGCCAAAGCATACCGCATAACACACCCAGAACACACTGCATAACGCACCTAAAACATACAACAGAATCTATTTAATATGTTAGCCTGTAACTTCTTTTTAAAATGACTAGTTTTTTTCTTGTGATCTAAGTGTGTGGGCGACATAAGCAGGTCTTCTAGCGAGATAAAAATGATAATAATAAAAGCAATGCTTTGGTGTCGATACGTGAGCAGCATAAGTTCTTTTGATAGAGTTTTATTGATTCACACGGCCGTGATTATAAAACACCGGAGTTTTGCTATTTACTTCAGTTGATTGAAGCTGCGCTCGGGAATATTTGATCACCTGGGACCGGAGTCGGCCTGTGACAGCAACAACCACCCCCACCCCTCCCCTTAAAATATGTGACGACATGAAAAGAAGTGAGACCAGAGGACCCACTCAAAACGATTTTTGTAGTCGATTATGCACGCCAATCTCAGTAACTCTAGGATAATACTGTACCACAGCTTGGGCGATCGTAGTCTCTAGTTAAAGTGACAAGCAATTCCAATTGGGCGATCGCAGAGGTCTGGTTGAAGTGACAAGTGATTCTGATTGGGCAATCATAGATCTCTGGTTAAAGTGACAAGCGATTCTTATTGGGCAATCCTAGATCTCTAGCTAAAGTGACAAGCGATTCTGATTGGGTGATCGTAGGTCTCTGGTTGCAGTGACAAGCGATTCTGAGAGTCTTCTGTAGTATATATGTGACTTAAAATCCCGACTGATAGTTGCTTGTATCAATCAAGAAGTGCGCTACAGATAACCACTGTTTTTGCACAACCTTTAACTTCCCCTAACTGATGATGCTGATGCTGATGATGATGATGATGATGATGATGATGATGATGATGATGATGCTGATGATGATGACGATGATGATTATGATTATGATGATGATGCACATTTTTACATATTACTAGCACATTGCAACTGGTCATTCAGATCTGTTGTAAGTAAAATGCCAGCCTTAAAACTTGCTTGTTATTTATTAATTCTAATGAACACATAAACCAGGATTTAAAGCATTGAGGTAAATTATTACCAGCACTAAATCCTTTTTCCCATTAATAGCCTAGATAATGACACAAACATCTATTAATCTTGTGCGTGGGTGACTTCTTTTTCAACGCTGTGTTACTTATATGCCGTGTACTGCTGTATATTTGCACTTGCTGAGATATTTATGCAGAAACAAAAATGGTTCACAAAATACAAAGAAATGCTGTGTATGCGTAGTACAATAGACTTGCTTGTCATAAATATTTCTCAATGTATGAACCAATTTCACATCCTTCTTGCTAAATATTGATTTAATTTTTGAAGCACCGAAGCGGTGTATATCTGTGAACCCCTTTTTCTGAATGTTATTGCACCAAGTCCTTGCAAAAAGCAGATCTAAAGCCCAACTTTCTAAAACAGAAAGGCCTTTTTATTTTTTGAAAATCTTATGAAATCAGAGACAGTATTTGAAACGCCAGGATGTTTCCTAAAACCAAAATGAATTGAGCATATATATATATATATATATATATATATATATATATATATATATATATATATATATATATATATATATATATATATATATATATATATGCATGAATATCGCACCAACGTTCTGCTGCACGCAGGGGACTACTTGGGTATTGAGTGCAGCATTGATGTAGCGATTTGCAGTCAAATTACCATCAATGATCAGAAGCTATGACATCCAGCCGAATCGAATGGCTCCCCATACCATCACAGAACCACCAGAACGATCCACCTGATTGATTGCGCATGTAGCGAAGCGTTCGCCGATCCGTCTATACGCGGACTGGCGGTCATCTGCGCGGTGTAATTGAAACCCCGTGACTCATCGCTAAATATCACACGTCGCCAGTTTTGCAGTCTCCACCCTCCACGATGGTGGTTTGCAGCCCACGTGCGGCGTCGTATACGTCTCCGAGCGTTCAAGACGACGCCGACATAAGGTCTGCGAGAGCGTAATCCGTGTTCACGAAGACGTCTGATGACCATTTTTTGCACTTATACGGTTGTTGGCTGTGCCTGGGATCTTCATCGCTGTGGTTGCAGCGTTGCGAAACCGATCGCGCAGGTGGATCAAACGGATCCGGCGATCCTGATTTGGCGTAGTCACTTGAGGGCGGCGGCTTCTTGGTCGGTCCCGAGTGCACCCAGTTTCATTATGCCGCCGTTGCAACTGGTATATTGTAATTCGGCTACAGTCAAAGCGCCGTGCCACTTGGTTGAGTTCTACACCAGCTTCTAGCATGACAATAGTGTGGTCAAGAAAGTTTAGCGGAAGTCGAGGCATCTTTACGCGCTCGATATTTAAACCACAATTTACGTAGAAACGTTGGAATATCTTTCTTCGAAACAACTGATAGTAAAAATTAGGAATCAACTCAAGAATTTCATTCAAATATTTTCACAACATTCATCAGCAATCTTCACCAAACTTATATTGACTGGATGGTGAAACATATGCTTAACTTATACTCACCGAATTATTAACATATGAAAGCAACATTATCGACTGAAGTGCGTTTATCATATGCAATTTACAAGTGTTAATCATATATGGCTATTTTTGTCCTAAATTACTAAACATATTTCGTTTAACAGTACATTATCACTGCTGAAACAAGAAATCAAAACTTTTATGAAGTATTAGCATAACCTGTGATTTGTTTTTGGTTGCCATGTGTTGAACTATATGGTTAACACAGATTTAATGTATGCTGTGCTTAGCATCTGGTAAACATATGTTGTCCATGTGGTGAGCAGATGTTTTCTATGCTAAGCCATATAGTCACCATACGTGAGCTGTCATGTGAAAAAATACTTAACCATATGGTGGACATGTGTTGGGCGGCGGTTTGTGATGTTTATATCTCTAAATAGTTTTCTATATAAATCATTTTGATAAAAAAATAAACATTTTATTTGAATATCTTCTGCTGATTTTATTGTTTTTTCACGAAGTTGAAATCAGTCATGGTGTCAATTAAAGAACATGGTATTTATTGTTTGTCACTAAATTAAATTATTCTTTGCATTCTAAAATATAGTTTCAAAAAGTTATAATGAATTAAAGGGCACTTTTAATTTTTAGAAAGTGTCTTCGGGTCATTGTCAACGCCCCCTTTTTAAGTGAACTTTTATTATTTTCATATTCCAATTTACATAATTATTGTTTGCAGTAAAAAATGAAGGTTAACGTGCGATGGTGATCTATTTTGCGAGGTTTTTTTTATTATTTATTGTTGAAGTACGAAGCGTGTATTTCACGGTAAAACAACGAGAGTGCAGATGTCTCCTGATGGTATTTCTATTATATGACTGTCCGCTGTGCAACGAAGTGACAAACAATTTGTTTGCTGGGTATTTCGTATTACAACCAGGCATCAATCTTTTGTTTTAAAAATAATATATGCTGTGTTGCTGTAAATCAAGTAGATGTTTCTTTGAAAATTAGTCCAAAGTGGGTCGTATGTGGAGACACGTGCAGCAATCCAATTTATAGACGTGCATAATTAAAACGACAGAATCCCACGAAAATGCAATTAAAAATACAACCTACCGATACTTACAAGCCTTGAGAAAAAAATATGTATATGCAATTCAACCCAAATGTAAAGTCAGCGAGGATTCGTTACTAAATGAGGAGCTCAGAGCTACTGAATCGGTTACTGTTATTTCGATTCCGCGGTGGAGGGAGGGGTGTGTGGCACTCAACTCAACTGGTTGCTATGCTTGTCCTAAAAGCGGAGTGCTTAGTTTGAAATGATACCCTCTTTTTGAACCAAACGTGGATTGCAGTTCCAAAAAAAAACACAAAAAAAAACACACCGTTTTGTGGGAATCAAGGAGCACATTGAATGAAAATTACCCCTTCTTCAACTATAAACTGACACTCCGCGCGGACCGCATCTGGCCTCAAAATTACCCCTTTCTCCGCGTTTTTTTTCTTGGGTACACATGGTAGTACATATGGTACCAAGTGGTCTCCCTGGCTCGAGTCCCAGCTCAAGAAAAAAAACACACAAGCAAAAAACTCGTAATAAACACCTGTAAAGCTAATTAAATTATGCATATAAAGTTCACCGCTCTTCCTGGTACAATGTAAATGAACAGCATCGCCACAATAACACTTGATGATAACAATCTTTGCACTGCAGATAAGTCAACACTTGACTGTGATTTTAACGTATTGAACGACAAAAAGAAAATGTCATGACATGCAAATTTTACACCCAATAACAAAGTTTGGGTACTTGAATAAAATACGCTCTGCGCGAATAACTGTCACTGCATGCAAAATTTTTATTATTTCACCAAAAAAGACTTTCCTCGGCATCAAATGCGGCATTCAAAAATGTATATCTCGTGCGTTTTGGTACAATTCATCAGCACCAAAGAAAGTCATCTGGGACCGTCACTTACTGGCGAAAGAAGCTTTCCTCTGTCCGTTTGATTCTCACAAACCGAATAAACACAGGGGCATTGTGACGCGATACATTGAAAACTTCCCAGTGTACTTTTAGGCGGAAGAAAACATATTTAAAAATTTCTGAAGTAGAAAATTTAAAAGTTTAAAAAGAACTGCTTTTCTTTGTCCTCCAGTATGCACTTATACACTGACAAGTGGTTTCTGTATCAATCAAAGGTTCAAGAATCTATCAGAAAATTGGGTTGTTTTAAAAGGTACTAACTTTAGCAACGACATACTACACTCAGTCGAGCATAAACTTTCTTCCCGAATGGGTTGTTGGAAGGGTTGGATCAATAATTTATAATAAATATAATAGGTGCCACTGACTGTCCACTCGGTTTTTTTTTTTTTTTTTTTTGGAAAGATAAACTTTTAGTGATTTTGAATTACTGTATTTATTGGCAGAATCGATATATTGAATTATATTAAAGAAAACCCGTTAGGCTACTTTAAAAGCAGGAATTGAAAAGTGAAAAAAGACCCCTACATGGATAGTTTTGTTTTAATTTATGCTAGATTTTAATAGCCAAAATTGAAGTATTAAACATTAACTATTAAATTACAAAAGTACATAAAATAATCCACAATAAGCCACACTTTGTCATTGAGACCAGGGTTTTGTTGCAGAACGGATTAAAGCTGTTGGGTTAAACCTTTTTTGTTGAGAATACCTTTGAAAAACTTTCCCCATGAAACGCGGAAGAATCAACGCTTCAAAACATCTTTGTTTGCATAATCGCAGAGATTCCTCATACTCCTTATTAGTTTTTTTTTTAAAATTTTTGAATAATCTTATTATATTTACAACCATGCAAACCTTTCATGAAACGAAAATGCAATTATTGAACACTTAAAACATTAAGCCTTTGAGGGCTAAACTAAAAAGAAAATTCTAATATCTTTATATAGTCAAATTTTCCAGAGCTCCGTCCTTTATCGCGAGACCCTCATGGGTGCTACCAAAAATCGCTCAGCACCATTTCTCGTTCGTTTTGCTTGCTGGATGGCTGGTTGGTTGGATGGATGGATGGATGGATGGATGGATGGATGGCTGGCTGGACCTATTATGTATGTATGTATGTATGTATGTATGTATGTATGGATGGATGGATGGATGGATGGATGGATGGATGGATGATGCATGGCTGGCTGGCTGACTGGCTTGCTAGATGGATATTGCAGAACATTTAAGTATCACATACATACCTTCAAGAGAATCATGTAGATAAACGACCACCCTCACATGAAATAACGCTTTGCCAAAGGTCATTTATTCCCCACTATTTCGTAGATGAAAATATCCTTTGTCAACTTGGCTTCGGCATGTGTTAATTTATCGACTCTCCTCACGTTTTTACTCCATTGTGTACCGGCTATCATACCCATTCATCAAGTCAGCTTTGTCTTTTGTTTGTTTGTTTATGTACTGATATTACTAAATTACACCGCTTCATACCCGGAGAGAGATCAAACACATTCCAATCCAGAGAGCCGACATTCCAGGAATTATTCCTTGTAATTCATTGCAAAATTTATATCTCGTAAATATACAACAGTGCCTGTGACCGTATTCAAGACTTCTGACGGCCCAAGGTCTAATGACATCACATCAAACCGCAGTATGACCCACCGATAATTATTCAGAATAGTTGTTTGTCTCTATACACATTTTCACTGGTTCTTCCTTTCAGTGGTTTATTTACTATATATTTTTTTTTTTTTGGTGATGGTGGTGGGAGGGGGGGGGGGGTACACCATATTTACCACCCGGTGTTGTGACACGTGATCACGGCGCATGCGCTGTCACACTGCTTCATACCATTTCTAATTAAATTCGATATGGCTTATACATGATCTTTATCTGATAACAAAGATTTTGCTTTTAAGCTTTCTCACACATTACATTCACTTTGTTTTTTGTTCACAGTTCTGTTTACCTTGATCAAACCTACTTTATCTGAGCCAGTATCTAAAAAGTAGCCGTTTTTTGTGAATATATTGATATTATATTGATAATATATTGATCTACAACATTTTGTTTAAACCTTTATCATTGTCGTTGAACAGCTAAATATGAATTAAATAGAATCGTTAGTCTCATAAACCGTTGCTTTATGTCTTAATATTTCAACAGCTAAATATGAGTTAAATAGAATCTTTAGTCTCATAAAACGTTGCTTTATGTCTTAATATTTCAACAGCTAAATATGAATTAAATAGAATCGTTAGTCTCATAAACCGTTGCTTTATGTCTTAATATTTCAATAGCTAAATATGAGTTAAATAGAATCTTTAGTCTCATAAAACGTTGCTTTATGTCTTAATATTTCAACAGCTAAATATGAATTAAATAGAATCGTTAGTCTCATAAACCGTTGCTTTATGTCTTAATATTTCAACAGCTAAATATGAGTTAAATAGAATCTTTAGTCTCATAAAACGTTGCTTTATGTCTTAATATTTCAACAGCTAAATATGAGTTAAATAGAATCTTTAGTCTCATAAAACGTTGCTTTATGTCTTAATATTTAACAGCTAAATATGAATTAAATAGAATCGTTAGTCTCATAAACCGTTGCTTTATGTCTTAATATTTCAACAGCTAAATATGAGTTAAATAGAATCTTTAGTCTCATAAAACGTTGCTTTATGTCTTAATATTTCAACAGCTAAATATGAATTAAATAGAATCGTTAGTCTCATAAACCGTTGCTTTATGTCTTAATATTTCAACAGCTAAATATGAGTTAAATAGAATCTTTAGTCTCATAAACCGTTGCTTTATGTCTTAATATTTCAACAGCTAAATATGAATTAAATAGAATCGTTAGTCTCATAAACCGTTGCTTTATGTCTTAATATTTCAACAGCTAAATATGAATTAAATAGAATCGTTAGTCTCATAAACCGTTATAAAGATAAACACGTTAGCAATTGCTTTATGTTTTAATATTTCCAAAGTGCACTCTCAGCTCCAAATATTTACGTTGTTGTACAGTCGAATCATCAAGCAGGAATTATAAATTTGACCTCCAAATTTTATGACACATTTCTATGGAAACTCTAAATATATCGTTTTATAGAAATCAATTACGTGTTTTGCAAAATAAACATAACTATGTAAAATGATGCTTTGGCTTCGACATAGTTGCAGATGTAGGGCTATGGATACACGGCAAGACCCGGAAATAGAACAGTCCATAAGGGGAGTGGTCCAGTTCCGGGATCCAGCAGTTTCTTTAAAGCTTGGATCCTACATACATATATATATTGCAAGAATCCCGGTCATCTGCCCCCCCCCGGTCAACTGCCCCCCCCCCCTGCCATCTGCTTCCCCCCTTTTTGCAACCCGGTCGACTGCCCCCCACCCTTCAAAGTGGAGGGGGGTCGCTTGACCCCTCCATATACTATTTTTTCTTGGGTTCTTGGCTTACAAAGACAAAATAAATAAAATTATATCTATTTTATTGAATGTATTGCACTTCGGTACATTGCAATTCACCAATAGGAAAGTAATTGCAATTACAATTGAAATTAGTTTTAGGATCAGTCCCTCCTAAGATCAATATTGGTGAATAGATCAATGAAGATCAATTGTTTCAGAGACGAAGTAGACGGGGACATCACAATTGCCTATTTTTTTTAAGAATTTTTTTTTCACTAAAAAAAGGAGGGCAGATGACGACCCCGTCAAATTGCAGGAGGGGGGGGGGGGGGGGGGCAGTCGACCGGGTTGCAAAAAAGGGGGGGGCAGTTGACTGGGGGGGGCAGTTGACCGGGGGGCAGATGACCGTTTACCATTTAGCAACACATCGGCACCAACGGAAAAGGGCTTATTATAAAAATTGACGCTTTTGGTAGAAAATTCCCTCTTTGATAAACTGGAGTCGTTCTAATTCAATAAATATATAGCTACATTTAATCAATGACGTCATGACATTGAAACAGAGATTTGAGTCAAAAACCTCTGAAGTGGTTTAACAGGATCGTGGTGGAAATATCCAGACGCTCCGGATCGTATTACGTTCCGTTGTGTTATTAATTTCACGCACGTGTTGTTGTATAAATTACTTCATTAAAATACTCAAGTGCCTGTTGGGCCATTGAAAGCTCCAGATAATGTGTTAGGTTTATGTGATGCAAATGGACTGTAAACGCCACGTTTATATTTGTCCAGCCTCGTGACTAGATGACACTTTTGTATGAAGAGGGATATTATTCGGTATCCGCTCTTCTTTACACAAAACACAACAAGAACTGTAGTTCGCACACAAGAATCCTTTTTTTCCAGAGGAGGGCGGGGGGAGGGCGCCTGTGGGTGGCGGCGATTTGTGTGGGGGAGGGAGGGGGGAGGTGGGGAATTGGAGGCACATACAGCCATTGTTTGAAAGATGCTCTTAATGACTTGGGAAGTAGATATCATTGCCTCATTATCAGTCATCATTTATCTGTGCGAATATTGGTCCGTAGTTCCGGATTTGACGGTTATCGACTAATCGACTAATCGCGGTTCCATTCCGCGGCAAAAATTACAAACCTGTCTGCAGGATTTGGAAACACAAACATCTTTCCTGATAACAGGAATGTAATTAAATTTGAAATTTGCAATTCTGAATTATCTTAGAAGTTTAACAAAGCACCGCCCCCACTCCCCAGTTGGTTCTCGATAAAACGGAGTTCTGCTGTACTGAGGTTGGATAGCATGTAAACCTGCGCTGGGTTATTCATGCACAGTCGTGCCTTTTTACTTTTTATGGATCACAACATACACCATACATACGATAAATTCTTGCCACACTAAATCAACATTTGCATTTAATTAGAAAGTATTTAAAATTAACAGGTTGAAAGAATCCAGAAGTTTAAATATTGGCTTCGTGAAAACAAAAAATGGCTTCACAAGCCCATGCCAAGTAATGAACGGAGCTTGCATATACTCCTATCCCCGGTATTAGCGAACCTCAAATATGAACAGATGACTGAAGGAGTCAAGACCACCAGCAGCCCCAGAAATGAGACCAGTTTTGGGTCTGATAAAACATGGTTTTATTTCCGAAATGGTCTTAATTCCGAGGCGGTCTTTTCCCTGGGTTCCACTGTAACTTGATATGCCTGCCTTGCGAAAGATCAGCAGCGATTTCCGTCAATTTATTTATTTATTTTGTATGTTTAAAATACTTGAATAATACAGTCCGTGGGTGTAGATAAAATTGTTTCTTTGTCTCAAGAGCTCAGAATAAACAATATAAAACATACCCATTAAGATATAGCTTCGATGAGTCATATAATGTTTCTGAAATCGGTTCATCGAACTAACCAATTTTATGAAATATATTACATTAAATAAAAACTAAAAAAAAAAAAAAAAAAAAAGAATTTGTAGTAAAATACTCCAGTTCTTTGGTATGTTGAGGGCATTAAGCATGGATCCTACCCAGTGATTTTTAGAGCAACCTGGAGTTCTGGAGGGACTGGACGGAGGGGGGTTGAACCCTGGGGCTCTGGTGGGACTGACTGAGGGTTTTATTTACTCTGGAGCTCTAGAGGGACTGACTGAAGGGTTTGTTGTACCCTGGAAGTCTGGAAGAACAGACTGAGGTTTTTTGCACCCTGGAACTCTGGTGGGACTGACTGAGGGGTTTGTTGTGGCCTCGGGCTCTGGGGGAGAGGGGGAGGGGTTGGCTGAGGGTTTTGTTGTACCCTGGTATTCTCAGCCGACTGACTGAGGTTTTTGTTGTGGCCTGGGGCTCTCTGAGGGACTGACTGAGGGCTTTGTTGTGACCCGGGGCTCTCTGAGGGACTGACTGAGGGCTTTGTTGTGACCCGGGGCTCTTTGAGGGACTGACTGAGGTTTTTGTTGTGACCTGGGGCTCTTGTGGGACTGCCTGAGGGCTTTGTTGTACCCTTTAGCTCTGCTTACTCCGCTCTTTAGGTGAATGGATACCTCTTAAATTTTGATCAAAATCTGTATCGTTGCTTAGACTTAACCCATATTGAGGACTACATTTTTAACAGTGTTACAGAAGGCCGTCCGTGCAAACCTCTTGAACGCACTTCTCTTATACAGTGATATCGTTTTCTAGGATGCAACATAAAATTACATACACTTTTAGTCATTTTGGTCACGCATTTAAGAAAAGAAGTGGGAACATCGTAAAAAGGGGGCGGAGGGCAACAAAAGAACATTTCATTTTAAATTTTTAACCTCAGTCATGTGACTTTTTTGGCAAGAAATTGAATAAAAAATTGCTGCTGGGAATGGTTGTGTCATGTACGAGACTATAGCACCGTAAAGACCGCTCACACATATAATGTAATGTTATATACATCACGCTCTGATGTAATAATAGATAATGATAAACATCCCAGCAGGATGGTATTGGCTTTTTAGATGGAAAATTAAAGCTTGCCGCAGTAAAAACCTTGCATGTACATCATTGATAGACAGCAGAGTACTGGAAAATTTTATCATACCCCCCCCCCCTCACACCCCTTGCACTGAGCGCGGGTGTGGTGGGCTGGGGGCGGGGGATGGCGTCAGTGCAAGGCAAATAGCGGCTTCGTTTTAAACTTGCATATGATGGTCTGGCGCTCCATAGTTCTTGAAATAAAATAAAAGTGTATCATTTCGAAATATTACATTTAATCACACTCTCCTAACTCTTTCACCGACAAATAAACATTAACGAAAAAATATATTTAAGAATTGTATCGTTTTTTGCATAATATCATAATCCTTTCGAAAAAATAATTGCAGGTTCCAGGTTTATATAAAGCAAAGTTAATAGTAAAATTATATAAAACTACAAATATGGTGCGTGTTCGAATAAGCAACAACGGCCTCTTTGTGCATCTCGCGCGATGGACCATGAAATCAGTAATTAAAATCCCCGCTTTTACAAATGTTTATATTACTTTGAAGTAAGCCAATTAACTCGTTTATCTGTCGGATGACAAGTTTCAAAGGTTGTCTATAGCTGAAGTTAAGTTGAGAAACAGACGCGTCGTTTTAAAGAAAGTTAACGTAGCGTTATCTGAGCCTCCCACTTTGTAACAATGGATAACCTGCTTCTCTTCAAACGATTGCTTACTGCATTGAGAACCTCTGTATAGCTTTAATTATGAGCCTACATGTCGTTGTAATGATGCAGGCAGCCGTGTTACATTAAGCTTTTGGAGTTGTGTGATCTTCTAGATGCTTGTATGACCTCCCGTTGACATTGTTGATGCAATATTTCTATTGGTTTATGTTATGACGTCGGCACAACGTCTTTGCAATGTCCTTGGTCAACGTTTATTAACGAACACTGGCATAGGAGAGACGCACCCAGTACACTGCACCACGAGCAAGTTCCTCTATAGCAAGCAAAGGGGGAAACAGAAACAGATCGAGACATGAAAATGTCACATAACTGGATGTCCCTGGTCTGTTTAGCTTCTCTGTAGCATCACATCTATTTTGTTTATCGGTTTGGCTGAACGACATCGTGATCGAAATTGCAATTCGCTGCATCCATATTAGAGGAAACTTCATGCACATAATGGCAGAGAAGAAGAGAGAAGAATAGGTTCATACTCAAGTAATCTAACACTGCGTGTTAACAATACTAAGAAATAATTGCAATGAGGATGGCCCAATATCCCCAGGGTGACCAATCACGTACCAGTTGGTTACCGTGCGTGTCCATGACCTTTTAAAACAATACCTAAACGTGGAGTGCTAATTTTGAAATAACATCCCCTTTTTAACTAAACGCGGAGTCAACTTTCGAAGTAACCCCCATTTTTGTAGGAAACAAAGAGTACTGAATGAAAAATACCCCTCTTTTTAATGAAATTAGCAATCCTTCAAAATTGCTCTCCTTTCTCTGCGTTTTTTTTTTGAACACACATGGTGATTTTAGTTCCCTTGGAATCTGCGAATATACATCACGAAAGTCACTTAGCGATTTGCATGTATTGAAAAGAAACATGAATTTCATGATAAATGGGAAAATTCACACCCACTTCTTTAAAATCACTTCATTAATTTAAGTAGTTATTTTCTACAAAGCAAAGAGCATTCATGTTCATGTATGTTCACTTGCTGAACAAAATGTTCATTTATCACTCACAAGTTTGCAATTTGCTTCATGGTGAGCATTGTAGACCAACTGAATTCCGATACTCTAAGTGAGGGTTCATATATAATGGGTGTAGGATATTTGACCAACCGAAATTTGACCAACCGAAATTTGACCAACTGAAATTTGACCAACCGCAATTTGACCAACCCCTTAATGAAAAAACGGACATTTGACCAGCTTCATAATTTATTGTTTTTCGTACCACTTATCAGTAAAACGAATCCCGGTCATCTGCCCCCCCCGGTCAACTGCCCCCCCTGTCATCTGCCCCCCCTTTTTTGCAACCCGGTCGACTGCCCCCCCTCCCTCAAAGTGGAGGGGTGGTCTCTTGCCCCCTCTATTTACTATTTTTTCTTGGGTTCTTGGCATACAAAGACACAATAAATAAATTTATATTCATTTTATTGAATGTATTGCACCTCGGTAAATTGCAATTCACCAATAGGAAACTAATTGCAATTAGAATTGCAATTAGTTTACGGATCAGTCTCTCCTAAGATCAATATTGGTGAATAGATCAATGAAGATCAATTGTTTCAGAGACGAAGTAGACGGGGACATCACAATTGCCTAATTTTTAAAGAATTTTTTTCCACTAAGAAAAGGAGGGGGGGGGGGCAGATGACGACCCCGTCAAATTGCAAGGGGGGGCAGTCGACCGGGTTTCAAAAAAGGGGGGCAGTTGACTGGGGGGGGGGCAGTTGACCGGGGGGGCAGATGACCGTTTACCCAGTAAAACATTAGCAATCACAAATGTTCCGACAAAAGCAACATTTAAACAGTTACAACACTACAAGTAAAAGGACTGTCCAAATGTACCGGGGTGGTAGTAATCTCATTTCCTCGCAAAACTTCACATAAAACACGTATCTGAGATGACACTAAAGCTTCCACCAGGTCTGGGTTTGTTTGTATAACGCCTTGTATAACGCCGGATTACAGAGATTAACGGGGCACGTGGAACTCAACCTTATGACACTCAGTGACAGCGAGAGGATTAGCACAACATCTCTTTGAGGCGAATGAGCACTTCTTTGAAATTACTTTTTCTTACGAAACCTCGAACTCGTAGATTTACAAGGTTATGTATATCTAAAACTGAAAGTTGGTCAAATGTCAGTTTTTCCATTAAGCGGTTGGTCAAATTGCAGTTGGTCAAATTTCTGTTGGTCAAATTGTGGTTGGTCAAATTGCGGTTGGTCAAATTGTATGTGCCCCATATATAATAGCGTGACCACCATCACACAGCGAATTTTGGTGATGAAACGGGTATTCCAGTGTGCATTTGTAACAAAAAATTAGATGATGTTATGAAAATAAGAACAAGAATAACATAAGAAAACCGCAGATAGGACGGTTGTCCCACTCAAGAGGGTAACAAATTAGTCACTAACTTCGAACATGACACAATGCCGTGCACAGTTACACAATACAGCAACCGCAAACAAAAGCAAAAATATGTATCAGAAGCTTCTTCAAACTGCTGCTACATATTTTGAAATGTATACTACAATAATATGTAATGTTGACAAGTACATTTTACCCCTTTTTTGTATATTATTTTACCTTTCTGATACAAATTCAAAACCCGGGTTTCATTTAAGGGGAGGCGCCTTAAAACTTAAAGAATGTTGGTGGCAGAAGAAAGAGAACATATACTACCGAGTTTGTTTGCCACTTCATTTTGCACACCACAAACTGCGTTGATACGGGGATATGACATCACAACACTAATTGCATATCTTGCAATTAAATCTACAAGTAACCCAGTATCATCAGCTGCATACAACTGTATGTAATTTATCATGTTTAAGATGGCACACAGCCGATTTGTAAATACTTGGTTCCGAGAAAGCCCAAAACAGACCTTACAGTTAAAGGCTGACCTGCAGCAATATTTTAAAGACTGCATTCATACATCATTTGTAATGAAATTGGAATGTTGCGAGACCTGTTGCTATGAAAGAATTGTGTAAAAAGACGAAGACTTATTAGACATAATACCGGTTACTTTATGCTGTTTTTAGGCCCTGCTGATAAGTGACATTTTGTTTCCATGTGCAAACGTTTAGAACATCATTGCGTTACTATATATTTTGGCGAAGGCATTATCTAGTTTTAAATACAAGCAAAAGATATTGACAGGTAATGCGTTAATACCATTTCTATATGGAAAGATATACTGGGATTTTTGTTTACATTGTGATTGGCGTACTAGCAATATTGCATTTTTAAATATAGAACGTTACGATACAAAAAAGTATGTTTCCGGTTTCTCTATTGAACTAACGATGGGGGACTAGATTCACAAAGCTCCTATCATCACTCAAACAATTGCTTACAGTCACTTCTCAGACATATATCGCACTATAGTCACAACAATAACAAAAATAGGACCCAAACAGAGCTTTTTGAATAATTCGACATACACGATACACGATGGCGGATGAACTAACATAGATGACTGTAACAACAATGTGCTCGTCCATGGTAACAGGTGTTGCCTTTTTGCACGGTAAAATGCCCTTTTGCAATACATGTTAGAAAATACAAATACCGAGTCGGGCTTCAGGATAACAATGGAATTACCTCCAATACCCGATTACAGCAATGCTTTTAGTTTAGTAGCAAAGTATTTCTTTCATATGATCGTTGACTTGAGTTGGCATTGTTTGATTCAAGAAAACAAAAAACTTCATAGCTGTGAAGTAATAAACTCATTGTACTTAATCCAAGGTATCTCGTATTTATAGTTGACTATGACTGTAATAAAATGATATTACTGCTATTTTTCTAAAACTGATATCAAAATTGGTAAAAATGATATCAACAATTTGTTGTTTTATAAAATATTTTTATGATAATCAACCTATATATAATAAATAAGGATATTCTGGAAATAAATAGCACATAAATTTTATGCAAGAAAGATGAAGATTTTACTTTACAAAAGCTTCGAATTCGCTTATCTCCACGCTTAGATGGATTCGCTTCCGGTGATAATCTTTCACACAATAGAAACAAATCTTTTGCTGCAAATAGAGCGAATCCATCCCGCCATTCATTCATCGGCCAGTCAGAATAAGGGAAATATCTGGTATTATGTCACTGATGGCAAAGAGCATTCCCTTTAAGCGTGTTTTGTCAATACACGCCATTCTGTGTGTTCCTAAATTTTTGCATTGGAAAACTAGTCAAAAGGTGCGAATTTGCTTTAATTTTAATTAATTCAACTAATATAGGAGTACTGTATCATATTCTAAAATCTGGATTAATTTGGTTCGAGTGAAAAACAATTTCAGTACTTTTAACTTCAGTCTGATAGATGTTGAGTTTACACGTACCAGTGACATGTCGATCGTCCCGAGAACCCTACAAATTTTTCGACGTCGGAGATGCATATAAAATGCATCGGCAATATCGGCAACATACGTCGGATATACGCATGTTTTTTCCGTTTTGCTCATCGTTTATTAGTCGTTTATGCGCATATTTTCCGACGACGTTTTTTATGCATATATTCGACGCGTATCCGACGTATTACCAACCGTCGGCTATACGTCGGTTATACGTTTATATTCCGATGCATTTCCGATGATTTCCGATGATTTTTATACGTATGAAATGCATATTTCCGACGTCGTTTATACATAGAAAAATATATGTTTTGTAGACGTTTAAAAAAATACGTATAATACGCGTTGGCAATATCGGCATCTTTTTTCCGACTCATTTTCGATGCATATACGATGTTTCTAAAAATGCGTATATATTCCGCCGTATATCCGACGTATAAACGATGTTTCAAATCCGCTGCCAACGCTGCCGATGCAATTTAGAGATTAACGACGTCGTTTATGCGTCGGCAGTTTTGTAGGGAAGTGAGCCTTTTATTCTCTGCAAGAAGCTTCTAAGATATACACGCGTAACCATTTATGTTATCAATAAAAATATCTTTCATATTGTCAGTCAGAGTAGAAAATACAAAGGATCGACTGGATATCAAGGTGTTATCGACTGGCTAGCGACTGGTTATAGAATTGCTATCGACTGATTAGGGACTGGTTAGAAAGTGGTCAAAAAGTGGTTGCAATTGATAGTCCTGCCAAATATTCTTATGTTGGTGCTTTAATTCATGCCGTCGGCATAGCTGAACTCAAGAGCATAATGAGAATGGTGCTAAAAGTTGCAAACTAAGGAGTTGTGTTCCATTAGAGCTTTTCTCTATAGCCTCATGACGTTGCAAGTCAAGCATTATTCTGGAGAATCATTCATTGCTTTTCTTGTGCTTTCAAAAGGCAATTTGTGTTGCCTGGTTTATTTGCATGCTCTAAAACCATATAATGTACAAAAAATATTTTCTTTCTCATTTTAGTTCAAATGAATCGTCGTCGCTGACAAATCGCAGCATTAAACCTTGCTACAAGTTGTGTTAGTAGATCTAACCAACCTCTGTAACACAACGCTAAATAGGCGTTGGATAAGCAACCCTGTGTAGATATTGATTTTGTTAACAACTTTTGCACCACTAAATCTGGTTGCAATTTTGGTAATTGATCATGCCCATATACCAGCATCTTCTTTGACACAACTTTGAAGAACATGATAAATAACGCTGCATAGACTTTGTTTTTCGCCATCAAAAATCGGATGGGAGCTACTCGCGTAAACACTGGTTACCATGCCTGCCCGAAACATTTTAAAACGGTCGCTAAACGAGGAGTTAAAATAAGACCCAATTTAACAGTTAGAAATGATCTCCTAAACGCGGAGCACTTAATAAAAATTACCCAAAATTTAATGGGTTCACGTTTGAGTCAAGAAAGGTCGCTCTGAAAATTAACTAAGGTTAGTGTGTAAAATATAGCAAGTTTTATATAGCCAACATTTGATGAGTGTTCTGGAAATTTGACTTCATACTCATCCTGTTTTACCAGAACACCCAAAGATACGGAGCGGTGACCACAAAAACTTATCATTGGCACTGTTCAGATGATAAGTTTGTGAATAGTTTTGTGGCTTCTGTATAACTTAGCTCTCCCGAAGCTTAAATAACTTCTGTAGGTAGATGCAGGCGGAAAAATTCCCTTTTTGAAAAATCTACCGGAAAAAACTCTTCGAAAAACAAAGTCAAACCAAATAAAATAAGACAGCAAATAAGGGATAAAAGAACATAGTTGGCAAACCAAATATTCGTAACTGTCACTTATTTATAAACTAAAAAGCAACTTACAGCAAGCGTTATTACTTGCCAAGGCTGGGGGTTAAAAAATCCTCGCCGAAAAATGCTGTGTTCAGCCTTATGACAAGCTTCAGCACACACTCTCACAATTCACAGGCACAATGCGTTCTCACTCATTGCTGATAGTGGAAAGACCAAGTGGTATTACATGCCAAGGTTGGAGGTTAACATCCTCGCCGAGAAATGTTATGTTCAGCTTTATGACAAGCTTCAGCATACATGCTCACAATATACACGCACAATGCGTTCTCGCTCATTGCTGATAGTGGAAAGACCAAGTGGTATTACATACCAAGGTTGGAAGTTACCGTCCTCGTCGAGAAATTTGGCGTTCAACTTTATGACAAGATTTAGCACACATGCTCACAATACACACGCACAATGCGTTCTCACTCATTGCTGATAGTGAAAAGACCAAGTGGAATTACATGCCAAGGTTGGAGGTTAACATCCTCGCCGAGAAATGTTATGTTCAGCTTTATGACAAGCTTCATCACACATGCTCACAATACACACGCATAATACTTTCTCACTCGTTGCTGATAGGGGAAAGACCAATTGTGGTCGCCGTAACCCTAACCGCCTCAGAACATATCTTTTTAGCGCTCTAAATGCTTCTGTCTTTCATTTTAGAAGCATTGACAGTTTTTAAAAATAATATTTTGCTTTAATGTAATCTACGAGAGAGAATTTTCCGCTTGGATCTACTTAAGTGTCTTTCTTATGAACATCAGCTGGATTAGCGTTGTTTCCATTGCCGTTTTGCCTTTAACTTATTACCATTATGCCATTTACACAAGACGGATGTTGCTAGCTATCTCTAACTTACTTTTTCGCAGTTAACTGATAGTCATCATACACCTTCTTTCTCGGATTTTATTCGCAGTGTTCATAACAACATTGTGACGGTGAACTTCAGGTTGGACTTTCTATGTACTATTTGTCTAACATATTTGTCGAACCAAGTGGCCTACTTCTCTACATAAATTAACTTGCTTTTACCGTTTTTTACTTCTTTGCTGTATGATTTTGCATTTTACAGGACCTGTAATACTGCCACGAAATTGTGTGGTTTTCCGTTTCTTAATTACCATTTCTCCATAGTTATTGGCTAGAAAAAAGTGTCCGCTGAGGCATCTCTATTCGTCTTGATACGTCTGTGGACCTAGTTGGCTCTTTTCCTGAGCTATGTAGTGTCTTAAGACGAACTCTCGGTTTGCTTTACCACATTATAATTATACGTGTACGTTTGGGTACATTCGTCTCTTTGTATGCGTACATTTATCTTACTTCTTTACAAATGTATGGGCTCTGGTATTTTTCCTGCGCAATGCAGGGACTTAAGCGCTATCAGACTTCTCTTATATTTACACTGGAAGATTTTTAATTCCCGCAGTTTATTAAATAGGTACGACACGATTCGGTAGTGTGTTTCAGTATAATTTCTTTTTGATTTTCCACCAGAACCTTGTCACAGGAACGCCTCTGAGGTGGTTGGAGCTAGGGATTACATATTTGGCAGGCATACTGTAGCATGTGTAGTTTGCTCACCTCAATTATTTTAGAAGTTGGCTCACCTCAATTATTTTAGAAATTCATTAACATTTTATGTGCCCACAATGAACATTGAAATTTGGCCACTGAAGGCCACATGTGCTGTTGTATTTTGCCGTGATCTCAAAAGCAATGTTTGATATTAAAACCCCAATTTCGTTCACTTTACCAGCAATTAATATTTACATGCATTAAGTGAACCAATTACGGATGACGAGACCTGCTGCTATCTTGTTTTATATCCATTGTTCAATCGGGGTTGTAGTAGCTTTGGCAACAATCTCGTATTCTCACCAGTACCCATTTTCCCGAGGATTTCTAAGTTGATCAAAGAGGTTTTGTTTTTATGGGTTTTTTCATGCAGCGATTTGTCACGTGATTTCTAGGCTAGATGTGCGCATGTGAGACTGGGTGGGAGCATTCGGGCGACAACGAAACTTTTGCGTACACTGAATGAAGGCACAGCTGAATGGCAAATATCTCAGCGGTTGCTTATGACACGTATTGGATCGATGCTGAGCTCAAGTCTTGCTATTTAGTGATATTCACAATATAAATCAATGAAAGTAATGACTGTTTGGTTTTGAAATATAGTTTGAATAATTCTTTCAATAATTCAAATTCAATAATTCTTTTTGTTCTTTTCATAGCATTTCTTTAACTGCTCCACAAAAAATTCCCATGTGTGAAGATTGTTCCTTCCATTTGTTACAATAGCATTGCACTATCATGTAACATTAATGTTTACACCGTTAGTATGATTTAAACATTATGACTTTTGACTCTTCTTTGGAAACTTATATGACAAAAATCCAGTAGTGGCAAAAACTATAGCGGGTAGGGGTAAGGGGAGGGGGTCTTTCTTCTGCAAGATTCTTTGCGACACCGAAATTTGGACGCATGGATAAACCGTTGATTTTTTATCCAATGGACGTTAGAGACGTTGGGTAGATGTCGATCTTTGGCCCCAATACAGCGTAACTAAATTAGAATCAGATTTAGTATTGAGAAAGTCGTTTGCTCAAAAACATCTATTCAACGTTGTCAAAGATTAGTCTGTGGTCGCCACTAATCAAAATCAACTTACAACTAGGCTTGCTCTTGCGTTATAGTCGGAGTCACGCAACCTCGATTTGACGTTTAACGACATCAGCATGTTTACACGGATCTATTTGGCATGATTTTAACAAGATTTTAAAATAATTCTGAAATCTTAAATATTCAGAATCCTATTTATGTGGCCCAAAGTGTAATTTTTCGAAAAGTAATCAAGTTTTATAATGACTGTGTATGTTTAGGTACTTAAAGTCTAATTTTACGTACATGAATTAATCAGCGATTGTTTCAAACAAATTGTAATTTTAATTAATTTGTCTTATATCTGTTAACCCTGTGCAATTACTTTCTACATCAACATGTTCTTGTTTGTTTTTCTTGTAGCCTTACCAAGAACAGGGATTTTCTGTTCCATTACAATATCTAGATCATATATAAGCCACATAAATACTTTTTTTTAATTGTCTGTAGTAACAATTTACCTTCGAGTGCATTAAGCCACGTTAATGGGAAATCGGAGAAGCGGGTCGAAAACAACAATGCGTGCATGGGCGCCTACAATGCACATAACCTTATCGTGCATAAACTGCGCTTTGCCGGTGTGCCAAGTTATGACTTTCGGAAGTTCTTGAATCGCCTCAACATTCACAAAGATTCAACTTTATTTTTCTCTGCAAACATATTTTGGAACGTTCACGCATTAAGGATCTCCTAGTCGGAACTAAAAAAAAATTAGAACGAGCCAGGTGATATGAAGTAGAAAAATAAAATCACTCGAACGGAAGAATGAGAAGCAGGAAGAGCTGCGTAAGAGCTATGCTCATTTTTGTCAAAATCAACATGTTCTTAATGCCCTAAAATATTGAAATATGCAAACAAATTTCTAAATACGTCATAAAATTTTTTTAGAATATTTTGTTGCCTATGACGTGTTAATGAGGACGTTTTAATTTAGCAATTATCTTGTCTATGTCCTTTTGCAGAGTAATTTGTAGGGTTACAATAACTTTGTATTTTTGATCGGCATTCTACAAATTTCAGGGGCTTGCTCTGCTCGGCAGTGCCTAAATCGACATATTAACAAGGTAAGTAATTCCTATAAATACGGTGATAGTTAAGAAAACAACCCCTTAGAACAAAACTTCAGACTGGGTCTTTCAGGTTGTTCTAAAATTCAGAATAAGTTTTTATTACTAATCTGATAAAATCACGCATGTTAAACTGCATGTTTGTTGAACTGCATGAAATGATATTTACTTTGCATACTAACCGGTACTATTTGTTTTCTTTGATATTTGAAAACCTGAGTCATTTGAACAAAAAAAAAAAAAAAAAAAAAAAAAAAAAAAAAGGCTGGAATTCCGCGTTTGGAAAATAGATGAAAACACATAGAAAACATATGTTTTTATAACAGAATGGAGGATCAGCAACGGGTAAATGGGACCTCTGAAACTAGTTTGAATCACAGTTTCGGCTTTAATTCCCACCGGTCTGGCAATACATTTTGCAATTTTACACGTGCAATCATTTAATCGTGATTGAAAAACTAAGATTAAGCCTCAAGCACACCCACATAGAAAGAAGAATGTGCTCAAGATAAAGAGGTGTCCTTCTAGCACCACATCGTATGCTCTTGCAATGGTTGTTAAAAGATTTGATAGCGAAACTGGTTCCGAAAGGTGTGAAACTAAACAAAAAAGAATGATACTTTTAATATGGTTGATTTATAAAAGAATCTAAAAGTTATTCAAAACGTAATTTCAACCTAAGCGCTAATCCAAAGCGAAAGTTTGTGTGTCAGATGAATTTGGCCTTAACTAGATGGATTCCTCTTTTTTAACTTGGTAAGTATCTACCTTAAGTAGTTTTTTCTCCATTTGTGTTTTTGATTTCTCAACTGTAATCACAAAATTATAATTTATCTTGATATTGTACCATTTAGTAAATTATCACTTAACTTAATATTGCACCTTAATATTTTACTATGAAACAAACCTGTTCTGATTAAAGATCATGAGGTAATATCAGTCTTGTGGATTTCAGCACATACTCTGTATGCACACATTCTCCAACACTTCCGGTATTTGTCACCTTCTGTCAAAATAGTTTAGCAGGGGCTTTTCCTCAGGCTTATTTTTGTCTTGAGTTTAATGACCCCATTATTCTAAAGCCTGTGCGACAGTCTACCAAACACTGAACTGTCTTAAGCTATACACTATATTATCTCTACAGCAATGCTTCCATCAGATTATATTATGCTTCCAAGGTAGCAACAATTCTTCACAGAGCTCAGGTTAGTCTCTTGGGTATATACGACAGGGTCAGTGTGCCTATCATCATGAGGTGTACTGTAGTATTGTACCATCTGTTGGTTATAGCACAATGCTTCGGTGGGTTTCACAGCCGGATCTATTCCCTTTCCTCTTGTGTAGATGTATTATGGAGGCATCTTTCATGTTTTGGGGAACCTCTCCCTTCTCATAGAACAAAAGAATATTTTTGTCGGTTTGGTTTTCATATATACGCCTCCATTCTTGTAAATCTCGTTTTCTTGTTTGCTTCTGAAAAGACGATAATAATATCACAACTGCATTTCACAAGCCATCTTGACATCCCTCCTGTAATGCTTTCTTTCTTTCGCGAAATCCAGTAAGTGCCATAGTTTAGATTTTTCTCCATTTGTATTTTCCATTTCTCAGTTGTAGTCACAATATCATACTCTATCCGAATGCTTATCTTTTCACTAATCATAAGTTATCTTAATGTTTTACTTTTTCGTGACAAAACAAATTTGTTTTAACACAGAACAAACTGGACTAATACACAATAAACAGAAGCCCTGTGGAGGTTGGCTGTTGAACATATACGGTTAGAAGTTGTTATTCGGCCATTTGTGTATAACATTTTTTACTCCACAAACCCACGGAATATTCGTCGAAAGTAGTTTCAGTTAAGCGAGGAAATACTTTTAAAATATGTTCAACAACAATCTCGACCACCTTTCCGTCTGTTGTGCTTCTTAATAACTTTTTTAATCCGCAGACCCACTCGGGACTCCGCGAAAATAATATTCGTAAAAAGGCGGAACTACTTTTAAAAATATCCATCTGCTCTATGTTTATTCATGACAGATATATTTGCTCCCAAAGCCACTCTAAAGAAGCTTTGGTATCGGCTAAGTTTTCCGTCAAGTCGTACGAATAAAATCAGGTTGGAAATGCAGGTAAAGGAATAAAACAAAAAGAAAGATATGGAAAATTTAAAGAGAAAAAATGAATGTGTTCTGTTTGCATTTATTGTACTTAGAAAGCACTGACATTTTGGAAATACAGTAATATTACTCAAATGCTGTATTACCGCTAATATCGAAAAAATACCCTACTGTCTCGGCTTTTTTTTAAACATGGATAACTATGTCAATGGGTTTTTTGTTTATCGAGCTCATAAACTGCAATTGCACGGGGTCTCAACGCTGATACTAGCAAAATATCTGTTATAAGCATTTAACACCCGTGCTCAGAGCTAGCTCCTCCGAACTGCTACTCCGTATTCTCCTTGCCAGAGCCTTCCAAATTCAGTGATTAATCTAGTGTGGAGGATTGGGAGATCCTCCTTTTTTAAAAAAATAATCCCCTTTTTAGCAACACTGGACAAAATGGCCAAATATTATTTTTTTCGAAAATTCACCCTTTTTTCTCAGACCGGGGACAGTTTAAAATACCTTAATTTGTGTGAATTCCATGAGCAGCTGACAGAAAGGTAACAACATGAAACAAAGTTAGTTGTTAATGTACTATGGCCAAAAACAAAAATTATGGTGCGTAAGTGTTCTTACTGACTGACACGAGTACTTGTTCTTACGTTGGTGATTCTACAGCCGAAGTACACTGATGCTAATAATAAATTAGTATTTTTTCAGTTATATTTGAGATTAACTTAACTTGTAGCATAATACAGAGTTGTATTGTTTTAAAAGCATTATACCTTTTACTCACGAATGTGTGTTTTTTCACTATTTAACTAGAAACCAAACATATTAATAAGAAAACACAGTAAAAAATCTTCCCCTTTGCTCCGAAAATCTGGGGGAATAGTTACAGCGATCCAAATTATCGGAAAATAAGATATATTTCAGCCGAAATTTGTGTCAAATTTCCAGGTGGCCTGATCTCAAGTGAAGGTGTGCACTCATGTACCCACTGGTTACTATGCTAGTCCATAACTTTTTCAAACAAATCCTAAAATGGGGTGGTGCTAGTTTTGAAATATTTTGAAACTGCTTTCTCGTTTTTTACAAAGGTATATGATACCAAACGCCCCCCTTTCCGCTGCTTCTAGTGGATAATGTAAAAATTTTGTTGTCACCAATTATGATCTACTGAAAAACCAATTCTATCTCCTCTCCCTCGTATAGGTTTTTTTGCCAAGCCGTTGGTGGCTTATATGCATCACATTTGGGCCATCCATCGTACCTTATGTGTGTTTGTGTATGTAAACAATTTAAAAAATGCTATTCCTCCAACATTTTTGGTCCAGCTGTTTTGAAATTTGGCAGCAATATTCTCTTGGTAGTGACCCACATGGATCTTTGTTTGTTTTTGGGAGGGGACTCGAGCATTTTGGCAATTTAGACAACAATATTTTAGTTCTGCCAAAACTATGCAACAATTTTGCACTTCAAAATTAGTTTGAATCTCTTTCAAAATGTTACTGCTTATAGATGTTTAATCGGAACTCTAACACATTTGTTGTATTTCTTACTGAAATCAAAGTGTTGGCAAAGATAACACAAGCAACTAAATAGTTTCAAAACATTCCAATACTCATCGCTGTTTGCCATTGTGGATTCAACTTCCAAAGGGTGCTTGCATAACGATTTTATGCAAGGAATAGGCGCTCTCCCGGTGGTAACACAGCATGCGTTAATTTTGCTCATTTGTCCTGTGCACTAGATTTCTAGTTAATGTTTACGGTGGTAAATCTGTAAACTGTAACAGGTAACTGTAACTGCTTTTTAGGCGGCCTCTTCCTCCGGCTGGTCTCATTACATCAGTGTGGGTGGGGCGTCCATCGTTTGTATTTATGTGTGTACGTGTGTGAACTTTTACTTGAAATATTTCATCTCTGGTAGTTTTGATTAGACTCTTTTCAAAATATAGCGAAGATTCCTTAAGTGATCAACTCTTGAAAAATTACCTCATTTGACGATTCGCCAAAAATTTGCCAAACTGGCAAAGTCTTAAAACTTTTTGTGAGTTTTTTGTCAAGAAGAAACAAGAAACCACTATACAAGCAATAACTGGGAGTCGATTCCACAATAGCAAACAGGGAAAAGCGCTGACCACAACATATATTTATGACCCTTTATGATCCATTCCATGTACCATTTTGTGATATGCCGCCATTTTTAAATATATTCAAGACAGATAATTTGCAAGGAAAAAATTCCCTGAGGAACATTGTTCTAAATTTTGGAAGAAATCCAATCCAAATTGCAGCAGAGGCACCTTATTTCGGAAAAGGTCCACAGAAACTTTCAAAATGCTTCCATATAATCAATTTTTGCTTTTCATGTAATTATTCTATTTTATGTATATTGTAATCCTAATGAAAAGGGTCACTTGCGATTCTAGTTTTAAAAAACGTGCAATTTAGCAGAATCCCTATTTAATGGGGACGCTTATCAGCTCGTCTCCATAAAATCAGTTACAAAGTTTCGTCTTTAAAGAAGGTTTTAACGCATAAAGTGAACTTAACAAATCGTCTCATTACACATCGCTGGGCTCCATATACAAGGTGGGACAGTTAGATTAGGCGACGACTTACGGTTTTGTTATCTAAGGTTTTTGTATGTCGCAGCACAATTTCATCGAACAACATGCGAACAGCTAACAAGGCTTATAACCCTACCTAATAAGTTCGTGCGAGCGTTGTCAACTTATACAATGATGAAAAAAAACAATGGAAACTACAGTGAACGGACAGGTGAATTTGGCAATGAATAGTCTACTTGCGACTGCGCCGACACATCGGACTTGCTGGTTTGAAGCAGCACCTTATGTTTTACATTTTTTACAAAAAAAGCTTGGTCCCTCTGATAACAACATCTTAGTCCGAATCAATGCAATCGGCTTATTTTCGCTTGATTTCATTTATTTCAGACAGGGACGCTTTTCATTTTTCCCCATACTGATATGGTGACTGAAGGGACATAAATGTTGACACTCATTACATTAGTATCAACAATCAAACAGTAATAGTGAATCAACATCACGCATTTGTTTATGCATTGTCAGTCATAATAAAACATTATTACAATTAACAATGTAAAGATTGTCCTAAAAATATACATACTTGTCTACTACACGCGACATAATTCATAACATAGCGTTATCTCTCTCTCTGTTCTATGTTATTTTTTACCATTTTTACTTTCCGTTATTTTTACCTTTTTTACTTTTCGGTTGATTTTACTTCGCTGCTTTCGTGTCACTTTTCTCTCATAAATAGGCACCAGAAAAGTGATGAGGAAATGGTACAGCTATATCTGGTGCGTTAAATCACAAACGGTTATGTAGTTCCAGGTGACTCCCCCGCCACAGATTCTGGGAAGGAGAGGTGCCTGGACATTTTCATGTAGGCATTATGTAAAATATGTGCAACATTAACTTTCAATGACGCATACACATACAGACTATTCACCACTTTTGGTACATACTATAGTACCGTACAATTTAAGTTTATTTTAAGTGAAAAATAACACAGTGTTGACAGTCAACACTAGAGACGAACAAAAAATTTTTTAGGCAGAGTCCAAAAGCAAAGGACACGTGGTTTACTCGAGGCCGGTCGTTTATTAGCTATGCTTGCCGGTCTAAATGACAGAATTATCTTATTAGAGGTCAGCTGTTTTATAACAGCGCGCTAAAAGTTGGTATCAGACCTCAATTAGTTCCGCATTTGTAGACCAACATTAGGAAGTATTTACGCAAAATGAGTGCCCTACTTTGCGAAGTCATTAGTTACAGGTGTGTGCATTGATTGGCAATATAATGACAGTTTTTAGTAGCTAAGATATTACTGTTATATCTGACTGAAAATGTTTGTTCTAAGTTATTTAAAAATATAGAAAATATTATTTAAAACTCGTTAAAATTTTGCCAGGGTGAGTCGGTAGTGGGAATTCCGAGGGTACCCCTGTTGTTTTATTTATAGTAAAAAGTCCAAACGAAAGACCCCCATTTAATTTGACATTTTTGACCAATTACAAATGTAATGGTGGATCAGTGGCTGTCAATGCTGTGGAAGTGGCGATATTAGAGGATGCTATACAGTAACCCTATGGCAAATAACTGTGGTCTGAGGCCTGATTTGAACGCACTGAAAATGGGGAGTGGGTACTTTTTTTCTCTCATAGTTTCTTCATTTTTATGATTTTTTATGATAATTGGTAGACATATTAAGGACACATGCTTGTACAATCGGCATAGTTTATCTGTGGATAACTCCGTGATTTTGGAACTTATGAACGAATATGCATAAATAGGCACACAATACAACGTTATATGCCATCGTTCAGTCTGAGCTGCAAAATAAGGCAGAGGAATATGGGAATTCCGCCAGAAAAAGTCTCCTTAAAAGGAAAACCAATAAATAATATGACTGGATAACTTATAAGCCAATAGAAACTACCTGAACTTTCTCCCAATGCTACACATATGTATTTCTATTTGATCCCCACTTTTCTCGACTTACGTCAAGAACATCTAAGGCGGCAGTTTAAGTCCCAAGAGGCATGCAGCATAGCCTTCGAGTCCCGTACAATGTCCCCGAGCAAACAATGCAGTCTTGACTGACTTATTTGGTGAAGTTCTTTAGATGGTCTTTTGAAGTGCTGAGTTTATTATGGCACAAATGGCTAATGTCTTCCTCTGGATGAGAAAATTTTTTGATGTTAACAATGTAGCTAAGTCTGTGCACGTTGATATTTGTCCATTGACCAGTGTGTGGGCATTTGTAATTTATACGGCCGTAGCCACTTGCTGTTTGACCTTTTAGCCAAATACGGCATCCAATGTTCATTAGCATAGTGTGTTCTTTAATTTTGTCACGATATATTGTAAAAAAAGGCTTCCATGTTCAATGGCGGCAGGATAAGATATAAATACAAATTAAATTCTGGTTTTCAAGAAATAAATATATATATATACATATATAGCAACATTTCACAACGCAGTTTCAAGCCATTATTTTGCATAGGCGTGGTCAAGCTGACCTTTCTTATAATCCCCCTGGCCCCCTTTAACTCCCGCGTGTTCGTAAATTGCGTCTTTTTTGCGTGGAGACCTTCTTTGCATTTTGTTTTTGATATTCACCCTCCTTGTCTATGCTTAACAGACTGCTACGTGTGTTCGTCGCAACAAATTGCAGCCTATTGCTTCGCACTTGGCTATGGTTTACTGGCCTTGATTATTGTTTAAGCGATGGATGGTTCAGTATACACGGCCAAACACGTTTCGGGAATAATTTACATTTTTTGGAAGTGACACACTTCCAGAACGATTCGCTGCTTCACATTTTTAATTTCATGGTCTCCATAATATTCGTACTTAGCCGCATTTTCAGAATTTCCATGAGAATCGTTTTATCTTCTTCTGTCATATTCTGTCAAGTTATTTCCTGCCAAACAACATGAATCTGTTCCACCAGTTACTTCTCACACCTCCGCTACACACTACAGCATGATAACGGCACTTATAGCAATCCCCAGAGTAGCACTGCAAAGTTGCCTCAAGTACGTGGGGGAGGCATTTGCAAATTAAGTGGAACTTTTCTTGGTGCTTCTTCATCAGCTCTTTAACTACCATATTGCACCGCGATTTGATATATTGACTTAACAACCCAGTTTTGCACGTTTCTTTTGCTCTCGTGTACTGCATCCAGGAAACATTCCAGGGCTGAAATTAGCTTTGTGACACAATTTAAACTGGGACTGGCTACCTTGTATTGAATCTGCTTGTCGTTTTACCTCCCATAGCGGCTGCAGCAGCTTCATCTCATCCTAACACCTTCAGCAGATTTGCCACCACCATCTGTCATGGTATATTCTACCAAAATTTGCTGCAAATAAAGCTGTCTTCCTATCACTTTTCCCATTTCATATTCTGAAAGAGCCGTATGGCTGCCCATGTTTGCGGTTAGGTCAGCGTGTCCCCCAGGGCATGAAACATCTATTCAGCGATTTTTTAGCCAAGCACCAACCTAACACAGTTTATTTTGCACAACTGCAGCATTAATATATTGTTTGTCAGCTGCTGTTTCACACGCGAGACCTACCGCTTGTGATGCATTTTGACCAAGTTTTCTCCTCCTTGCAATTGTTGCAGAAGTGTATCACGCATCCATTGCAATATATATCCGGCCTACCGGAGTTCCTCGCCACTTGTTGACATTCTTGACTACATACAATTTATTTTTCAAGTTTGCTCTCCTTCGCATTGATGATCGAGCAGGTGCGGGTACATCTATCGAAGACATAAGTACGCGTGCACGAGTTGAACTCAAAGGCGTATCCTGTAAACCTATTGCAAGTCCGATATTAGGACCAGCTGGATTTGGTCCTGGTTTTGTGATATGATCTCTCTATGAAACTTTGTCTCTGGGCCAATAAATCCGCACACCTTGCATCTCATCCTGAATCTCCAGCACAAAACCCATTTTCCCTTGGAAATCTCAAATATTGGCTTTTTGCATTCGGAAGAATGTTCAAGGTGAAGAGAAATCATAAATTACATCCCTCAACCATTGCATTTTTATCCACTAACCGAATTCCATCTTCACTGCCCAAGACATTATCCTGTTCTTCGTCTTTTTTTTTTGGCCTCAACATGCGAACAAGTGGAGCCATTTCAACCGGTTTTCGTTCTATCCCTGCCTTCGTTACATGAGTAAATTCTTTCTGAGAAAGGTGCATAGTTTTAACTGTATTATTAGCAACATTTTTGTGCACTTTGTTACTCGCTGTTGTTGCAAAAGTGTTGCGTTTTTTTTAAAACTTGTCTTAACGTTTTTTTGCGTCCCTTCATCTTTTGCACGTTAATTACTAGTAAATGTGTGCTAAATGGACTGAATATAAATGCTCTACCGGTCTTATATAACACCACCCCACAAGATGCTACAGTAACGGAATTTAGCAATGAAGCGTGTCGCCTTTGCTGATTGGTTGGTTAATACATGTACATACATTATGCTTGCGATCCATTATGTACCCGTCCACTTTGGCCATCCTTAGAAAACATCGTATGAGAGCATTATACTTGTTTGTTATATAAATTTTTAGAGGAAACATTGGTCCTTATTTAAGAAGTACTTTTGTGAAAATACCTCCTTATAAAATATATTGTTTTTGCAAAAATGTTTAAAAATTTTGGAAAAAGATAATACATTTTAGTTTTTTAGATTAATTTTGATCAAAGGTGTGATTTCAGAAAAATAAATATTGTGCTATGCTTTTTGGGCATAGCATACAAGTATTCCATATAAGAATTTTAATTGTGTTTCTCATAAAAATTTAAAATTTAAAAATTTTGAAAAAAAAACAAAATAAGAAAAATCATTAACTAAATTCATAGTGCTTTCCAAAACTTGCTCATATTTTACCATTTCTAGGCCGATGTAATTAATTTTTTCAGTTAAAGCTAGATATAGATTCTTGTTGAATAAATATGTAATTAACATGAAAAGACAGAAAAAACTTGTGTGGCAGGTGTGGTAGGTATCAGACCACAATTACTTCCGAATTCGTAGACCAACATTTGGAAGTGTTTACGCAAAATGAGTGCTCTACTTTGAGAACTCATTAGTAACAAATGCGTGTATTGAGTGGCAATGTAACAGCAATTTTTAGTATCTGAGATATTACTTTTATAACGGACTAAAAATGATTGCTCTAGGTTATTTAAAAATGTAGAAAATATTATTTAAAAATTTGTTATAATTTTGCCAGGTTGAGTCGGTTTTGGGAAATTCCGAAAACCCCCATTTAATTTGACATTTTGAGCTTCTCTAAGGCCCGAATACAAAATATATTGGCGGATTAGTGGCTGTTAATGCTGTGGCAGTGGTAGACCGGCAAGCGTCGTTAATAAACGACCGGTTTCGAGTAATACATGCGTCCTTCACCTTTCGACCATACTCCCAAAAAACTTTGTGTTCCTTAACTTGTCGGCTTCAGTGCTGAATGTGAACAGTTGAAAAGTGAACAAAAAATAGTGTTTTATTTTTCAATCAACAAGAATTTAATTGTAACCTTATCAGTTTATTGAAAAAGTGTATCAAGACCCGTTTCAAGAAGGCGAGGTCTTTGTTTTTTATGCAAGCGATAATACCGTTACTGGCTATAATACCGTTGTTATAAACAGATGACCTCTCAGAGATGTCGGCGATAATATAGTATTTGTGTAATATTACAGTATTTCCAAAATGTCAGCGCTTTTAATAAACAATGTATAACAAACATAACGCATTCCTTTTATCTCTTTAAATTTTCTATCCAATTCTTTGTGTTTTATTAATAGTAGGGAAATGACAGTTCTACCACAACCCCCCTACCCCCCTCCCCTACCCCCCTCCCTACCCCCCGCCCCGGGCTAAGAAAATTTTGCGATTTCAGCATAGTTATCCTTTTCAGGCGATTCTAAGCAACTTTGGTTTTCATGACCCCCCCTAGGGCTAAGAAAATTTTGCATTTTCAGCATAGTTATATGTTTCAGACGATTCTGAACAACTTCGGTTTTGAGGACCCCCCCCCCCCCCCCTAGGGCTAAGAAAATTTTGTGATTTCAGGATAGTTATATGGTTCAGACGATTCTGAAGAAGTTTGGTTTGTATAACCTCCCCCCCCCCTAGGGCTAGTAAAATTTTGTGATTTCGGCATAGTTACATGTTTCACATCATTCTGCGCAACTTAGGTTTTCATGACCCCCCTCTTACTTAAAATTGCGATAACTTTCGTTATAGTTGACCGATTTTTATGAAATTTTCACCATTTGATTCAGTGTTATGTAAAGTTTTGTTATAAAATAGTCATGGGCTACTTGCGCAGCTGGTCGTATACATATGTATAGCATGTAGCCATTTTAACTTAAAACTGGGATAACTTTTGTTATACTTGACCGATTTCAATGAAAATTTCACCATTTTATTCAGGTTTATGTAAACTTTTGTTATAAAGTGATCATGGGCTAGTTGTGCAGGTGACTGTATGCATTGTTATCACCATTTTCACTTTGTAAAAAAATTGGGATAACTTTAGCTATAATTGGTCGATTTCAATGAAAATTTCACCATTTGATTCAGTTAATTACTGTGCTATTTCGCGGATGAATACTGTTTAACTTCATCGTCAGATGTCTCTGCTTTACAGCTGTACAGCAGTACAACTGTAAGTGAGACATTCATATACATAAGTAAAATTCTGCTGAGTCAACATTTTTAACAATTTTTGAACAAAGTTACACACCATATTTTGATTACATGGAAGTAGTATAAAAGCAAACCTTTTTGTTCTGCTTGGAAAAACTTGGACAAACTTTTTGTTTTTGGTTTTTATGACTCTGTGACATTATGTGACAACATGCGACTGTGACATTATGTGACTTTATGTAATCTATGACATTATGTGACTCTCTGTGACTTTTTTTTAACATAATAGCCATATTTCTATGTCTATTTTCACTATTATTATTATGCTAATATTTAATTAGTCATATTTCAATGGTTTTATTACAATAACCACACGCACACACAGCATAGGAATAAGTACATGAAAGGTCTCATAGTGTGGGGAAACCGATCGATAAATTTCAGAGCGCACTCGTTCAGAGCGTGGGAACGATAAATAATTTGAGAAGGAATGGGATTTTCCCTACGTTAAGTCCAATGTTATGTTTTATGTTATAGTAGTTGGAAAATGGTGCAAACTTTAGCAAATGTAGTTTTTGACAACATATGATATATAAAATAAGTTTTTCAAATATTCTAAAGTTATAGTGGTGCAGAAATGGTGGTTCTAGACCAACTTTAACAAATTTAGTTTTTCACGTTTCAAACAATTCTACCACTTGGTTGGTGGGTTGAATTGTTGGAAAAAATGGGAAGTGAAAATGAGAATAGTTATGTAGGAAAACTGCGCCCATTCAAACATGTGTTCGAATGGCAAGCCCATTTAAAAGACGTGTTCGAATGGCAAGCCCATTTAAAAGACGTGTTCGAATGGCAAGCCCATTCAAAACACGTGTTCAAATAATTTTTGGAAGATATTAGGTCGTGGTATTGTTCAACAAATTGTTCAACATGTTCAACATGTTGTTGTTCAACATGTTCAACATGTTGTTGTTCAACAAGTTGTTCAACATGTTCAACATGTTGTTGTTCAACAAGTTGTTCAACATGTTCAACATGTTGTTGTTCAACAAGTTGTTGTATATAAAGCTATGCTTAAAGACTTTCTCATCATTTGAATAGTGTAGGTTGAACCGAAAGGATGTATCAATGCAACATTTGTTCAAAATCTTACAACTGGCCACAAAGGCAAACGTGGTAAAGTTATTTCTAAACATATTAAGTCAACTCACTATAAAGTATAAAAGGCAGCCGCCCTCAGACCTAACACACATTCTGTATCAAGATACTGAAGTGTGAACATGTCTGGAGTGAGCGAGCAACAACTACCATCTATGACAATGCCTGTAGAAAAGTCTGAGACAATGCCTGCAGAAAATTTTATGGTAAAGCCTGAGACAATACCTACAGCAAAGTCTAAGGCAATGCCCATGGTAAAGTCTAAGGCGAAGTCATGTCAGCAGCGTCAAAAGCGACCACATCTTAGAAAGAGAAAAAGAGATGAGTTACCAGCTATGACGCCGCCGTGTAAAAAGCGAAAAATTAAGACAGAGCCTAAAATGAAGCGAGAACCAGAGTGTAAAGCTGCTACCACCATGAAGAAGATGGGTGTAGACGATTTACCGGTTATGATACCTATTAATGGAGAAATATATATTAAATTGGGGAAATATCAACAGAAAGTGATGGTAAACATTCGTGAATATATTACGGATCATACATCTGGGAGGTTACATCCTACCAAGAAGGGAATTTTGTTGTCATTGAACGATTGGCACATGCTGAAGAAGCAAATGACATCAGTGGATCTCATGCTTCAGCAAATGGATTTTTATAAATGCAGTGACTGTCAGAAGATTGTTGAGTAGACAGCGAGATGACTGTATACATTTTAACTGCATAACGAGCTTAGTGAATGCTATGATTTCATCACCCTCAGTGTAGAAGATTGGACAAGAACTTGAAACTTAGCTTTGACTCATATGGACATATACATTTGATATGTAGTTCAAATAAAATTGTCTTCATATGTAGGCTATGAAATTAACATGATGTATGTTAATGTGAAGTTTTTGTGAATCTGCACATGTATTAACATAATATGTATTTGAAATAGTTTTGTTTGTATCATAATTGTACATATTTGCGATATTCAATAAAAACACATATGATGCTTTTCAACTTTTTATTTTTCTCATACAATACTTGAATATAATACATAATAATACAAAATTAACTATAATACCTAATATATGATATATGGTTTACGGGTCAATTAAAACCACGTCAGGAACCTTGCGACTTTACATGTTGCAAAGCAAGACATATATTAATACACAACGCTTAAGCGAATAAAATATTACAACATTTATAAAGTCTTTATCATAAAGTTTAGTCAAGTAAGTCTATTTTTCTTCATCTGTTTCACTCTGCTCACTCTCCATGTCACTTTCTTCATCACTGCTGTCATACTCCTCTTCCTTATCTAGAAGCTCTTCAAAGAATGCATTGTTTTTCCTTATAGCAGCCTTTACTGCCTTTGAATACTTGTCATGTTTTTCATCCACAAAGTAATTAAAGTCCTTTAAAATCTTTTGATAATGTTGGCTTTCTTCTAGACGCTGGGTATATTTGAATAGTCTCATAAACAGTTGTTTAAGTCCATGTTTATAAATGGGTCGAAGGTCATAGCTTGCTATTTCACGCGGATCTTCAAGTCCTTGTTCTTCATATTCTGAAACCTTTTCTTGAAATTTGTCATCATAGGCATCGTAGACTTCTTGAACCATATCATACCAGACAGAGTCTATTTCTGACTCACTTTCAGAGTCTGTTTCTGACTCACTTTCAGGGTCTGTTTCTGACTCACTTTCAGAACTCCTGTCATCGGCATCCTCACCACACTGCTCCATATGTTTGAGCAAAGCTTCTTCGCTGTTGTATAATGCACCACATTCTGCACAAGCATGTGCATTCTTTTCAGCCATGTTAACGCTTTCACTTTCCATAGAAGACTCATCGAAAGTTTCCGTGAAAGGTAGTTTTACAGGGTTCTCCATATCCGATTCTTCATCCACTTCTGACGTGTGAGCAACCTTTAAGTGTCTTTTAAGACTTTGTGGCCAGTTGTAAGGTTTTGAACAAATGTTGCATTGATACATCCTTTCGGTTCAACCTACACTATTCAAATGATTAGAAAGTCTTTAAACATAGCTTTATATACAACAACTTGTTGAACAACAACATGTTGAACATGTTGAACAACTTGTTGAACAACAACATGTTGAACATGTTGAACATGTTGAACAACAACATGTTGAACATGTTGAACAACTTGTTGAACAACAACATGTTGAACATGTTGAACATGTTGAACAACATGTTGAACATGTTGAACAACATGTTGAACATGTTGAACAACATGTTGAACATGTTGAACAACATGTTGAACATGTTGAACAACATGGTGAACATGTTGAACATGTTGAACAACATGTTGAACATGTTCAACATGTTGAACATGTTGAACAACAACATGTTGAACATGTTGAACAATTTGTTGAACAATACCACGACCTAATATCTTCCAAAAATTATTCGAACACGTGTTTTGAATGGGCTTGCCATTCGAACACGTCTTTTAAATGGGCTTGCCATTCGAACACATGTTTGAATGGGCGCAGTTTTCCTACATAACTATCCACATTTTCACTTCCCATTTTTTCCAACAATCAACCCACCAACCAAGTGGTAGAATTGTTTGAAACGTGAAAAACTAAATTTGTTAAAGTTGGTCTAGAACCACCATTTCTGCACCACTATAACTTTAGAATATTTGAATAAGTACCATGGTAAAATGCTAAAACTTATTTTATATATCATATGTTGTCAAAAACTACATTTGCTAAAGTTTGCACCATTTTCCAACTACTATAACATAAAACATAACATTGGACTTAACGTAGGGAAAATCCCATTCCTTCTCAAATTATTTATCGTTCCCACGCTCTGAACGAGTGCACCCTGAAATTTATCGATCGGTTTCCCCACACTATGAGACCTTTCATGTACTTATTCCTATGCTGTGTGTGCGTGTGGTTATTGTAATAAAACCATTGAAATATGACTAATTAAATATTAGCATAATAATAATAGTGAAAATAGACATAGAAATATGGCTATTATGTTAAAAAAAAGTCACAGAGAGTCACATAATGTCATAGATTACATAAAGTCACATAATGTCACAGTCACATGTTGTCACATAATGTCACAGAGTCATAAAAACCAAAAACAAAAAGTTTGTCCAAGTTTTTCCAAGCAGAACAAAAAGGTTTGCTTTTATACTACTTCCATGTAATCAAAATATGGTGTGTAACTTTGTTCAAAAATTGTTAAAAATGTTGACTCAGCAGAATTTTACTTATGTATATGAATGTCTCACTTACAGTTGTACTGCTGTACAGCTGTAAAGCAGAGACATCTGACGATGAAGTTAAACAGTATTCATCCGCGAAATAGCACAGTAATTAACTGAATCAAATGGTGAAATTTTCATTGAAATCGACCAATTATAGCTAAAGTTATCCCAATTTTTTTACAAAGTGAAAATGGTGATAAAAATGCATACAGCCACCTGCACAACTAGCCCATGATCACTTTATAACAAAAGTTTACATAAACCTGAATAAAATGGTGAAATTTTCATTGAAATCGGTCAAGTATAACAAAAGTTATCCCAGTTTTAAGTTAAAATGGCTACATGCTATACATATGTATACGACCAACTGCGCAAGTAGCCCATGACTATTTTATAACAAAACTTTACATAACACTGAATCAAATGGTGAAAATTTCATAAAAATCGGTCAATAATAACGAAAGTTATCGGAATTTTAAGTAAGAGGGGGGGGGGGGGGTCATGAAAGCCTAAGTTGCGCAGAATGATGTGAAACATATAACTATGCCGAAATCACAAATTTTACTAGCCCTAGGGGGGGGGGGGGGAGGTTATACAAACCAAACTTCTTCAGAATCGTCTGAACCATATAACTATGCTGAAATCACAAAATTTTCTTAGCCCTAGGGGGGGGGGGGGGTCCTCAAAACCGAAGTTGTTCAGAATCGTCTGAAACATATAACTATGCTGAAAATGCAAAATTTTCTTAGCCCTAGGGGGGGGGGGGGGTCATGAAAACCAAAGTTGCTTAGAATCGTCTGAAAAGGATAACTATGCTGAAATCGCAAAATTTTCTTAGCCCGGGGGGGGGGGGGGGTAGGGAGGGGTAGGGGGGAGGGGGGTTGGGGGGGGCTGTGGTAGAACTGTCATTTCCCTACTGCTTTTATTATGTTATCTGCAACTGAAATCCCCTACCTGATTTAGCTCGTAAGTGTCGTAAAAATTACCCGATACCAAAGCTACTCTAGACTGGCTTTGGGAACCAATTTATGGCAGTGGAGGGAGTAACCCTATGCAAATTAATTGTAGTTTGGGGCCAGTT
Source organism: Protula sp. h YS-2021 (assembly GCA_949752745.1). Lineage (NCBI taxonomy): Eukaryota > Metazoa > Annelida > Polychaeta > Sabellida > Serpulidae > Protula > Protula sp. h YS-2021. Next base: position 13,500,886 of record OX457033.1, read on the forward strand.
ACATAGCGGGCTAAATATGTTAACGGCGGGAATGTGTCCTTTTACGGTAATCTTCAGTGCGGGGTTTCAATTTGGCGTTGTTGTTTATCAAACAACCTCTGCAGCAATTTGATGTGTTGTATATAGCACCTTTTTATTTAAAAACCCAGTAGTATTCCACTAGCGTAACACCCATAAAGAAAGGAACTAATCTTTAAAATATCCTTTCTCTATGTGTTAATACATAGCAGACAGATTTTGTGAGAGGTCAGCTGTTTTATAACAACGTCAACATGGACGATACAGACGATTTTTGTGTTTGTTTTTTATTTTAAACACCAAATTTAATTAGCACTTGAGTGTATAATGGCGTTTTGATAATATGGCAGAAAGTCTAAGTCATAAATTAACAGAGGAGGACGAGAAAAGATTGGCTGATTTGTTTAATCGTTTAGATGTGGACAACGATGGGAAAATTTCTGTGTCTGACCTCACGAAAGCAATTAAATCGATGGAGCTGGAGGTGCACCATGTGCCAGGCCATGCCCAGGTTGAAAATAAATAATATTAATCAGTCACTGATTTTGTGTTTTTCCTTCTTTTAGCAAGCCTTTTGGTGCAGGTGTTCTTTCAGTTGTTCGACCCGAAGCAAATAGGAAACCGTACAAGTAATGGAAATTATAGTTCTAGGTGACTCTACGAGGGAGAGGAGATAGAATTGGCTAGAGTAGATCGTAATTGGTGACAACAAAATGCTAAATTCCAACTCCACCAAATAAGCCAGCCGAAAGTTTTGGAACCCTATCGACTTAAATATGCATCATTTTGTGATATTTGACAAAAGAAATTTGTTTTGAACCACGGAAGATGTTCTTTTTCATTTCACCAATTTGGATCTACTGTAACCATTCGTTCTCCTCCCCCTCGTAGTCCCAGCGGACCCTTTGTATCTTCCTATGACAGAAAGGGTCACAGTTCCTGGAATAGAAGTGGCCATTGATATCAATTTTCAATGCTCTGGACCGTTCGGACACCGAGGCCCGAACTGGCAGGCTTTTTCTGTAAAAGCACGCTGAAAAGTACCTTGGCGCATTATTTTCGACCTCAGCGAAACTACCAAACTAGAGTAAAGTGTGGTTTTACAACTGTGGATTCACTGTTGTTGTTGGCGATAATGGGGGATTCGATATCGCGACCTCAAGAAAACAAATATTTTTCTCAGTAAAAAATTGTTATCTGCCCATAAATCTTTTGCACCATAATTTAATTTATGGGCCATTTATGTGATGCACCCTTTCTAAAATAGCGCCGTTGGCCCCAGTCGTGCGACGAGATATGAAAATTGACATCAATGACATTTCCTATTGTAGGACTCTTGCTGTCATGGGAAGACCGCAAGAGTCATCTAGGACTAAGGTGACTCTTGCGGTCTTCTTATGTCCTAGGAAGATAGAAAGGGTCCGCTGGGACTATAATGGAAACAGAGCTAGTTGCGGGTTTTAATGTTGTTTTTTTTTGGGGGGGGGGGGAATTGTAACTTTTCCCGAAAAGTTTCTGTGTTGCGACTGATAACCAATGACAATCTGATGCACCAGTGCAACAGGATGCCTGCTTCTTTCGATCACGCAACCTTTCTTATTTTATAGATGTTCTTTCAAAAGTCATTGGCCATAATAACCTCAGTTTTCAGGAAGAAATTATAAGCTAAATACTATTTTGCAGAAACTGTTCGAGAGGTTTGACCTGAAGAATGATGGGCATATTGACTTCGCCGAGTTTGTGCAGTACGTTACAGAGCATGAACGCAAACTGAGGATATCATTTGCAGAGCTGGACAAGAATAAAGATGGTATGTCTGCCATTGTCGTTGGAAAATAACGTATAGTTTAATGTGCATAAGACAAAATAATGATACTTTTCCTATATCAAGAAACCCAAAACCTGAGAAAAAAAACCAAAAACTACATGATTGAGCTTTTAATGCGATAAGCACATTTCGGTGGTAATCTTTGAAATGATCAGTTTTACATTGGCTCTAGGTTTTATTGATGTACACGAAATCAAAGACGCCTTCAACAACCTGGGCGTGGACATTAACCTAGCAGAAGCGAAAACAATACTGCACAAGTGAGTAGCAGGATGAGCAACAATGGTCCTCAAAAACTGAATTATTTATAGGAGTTGTATGACGGTACAGTTAAACGCTTCTTAAAAGAACAGGGTAAAGAGTGGGCGGAGGGGGGGTTGGACCGGGCTTCTGGGCATTATGAAGTTTTCTCATTCGTCTGGGCTTTCACTGAATATAGACATACCCTCATTCATACGTCGATGTGACCTTGGTTTGCTGTATCGCTCTATCTGGCTGTCACACTTCAAAAGTTCACACAGTTCTAGTTTTTTTTTAGCTTCTATGAATATTCTGCTGGGTAGGATTATACTTCCTTATGTCAGTTATAAACTATTGTCCAAATATCTCCTGTGTGCTGTTTGGGAGCTTTATGTAACAATTGTGAGTCTCAATTAATATCGATAATTTTTGAACCTGAAACATAGGTTTGAACCAAGTATGGGGTAAAAGGTAATTTATATCATATGAAATCCCCGTTATTTTAGTGTGTTTGTTATTTGCTGCGGTTATAGAATTGACAAGGATAAGACATTGCTGATCAACTGGAACGAGTGGCGAGAGTTTCATCTGCTTCACCCGGTATCAAATGTGAAGGAGATTGTACATTACTGGCGTCATACCACGGTGAGTTCATCCTTTCTTCAAACCCACCCACCTAACTAAAAGAAAAGGAGAGAGTTAATAATAAAACTGAGAAACATATTTGAAAGTACGCTGCATTTGGAGTATGACCTGTAACTCCCCTCCATTAATCTCATTTCCCTTTAAGTCTTTACTTAACCGATGAGCCAAGAGCTGTGTTCGCGAACAAAACGTGGTGTCGCCACGACACAGCTTTATGTGTCATTATGTAACAGTTAGTATTGTTTGCAGCACCTGGAATATTTTTCATTTACAATTTGCTTCATCTGATATCTTGTGACAAGCAGCCCATCGTTTTGGCACCAAAATGCCCCTCCCTCCATCTCCCAATTAGGTAAATCGTCTGTTGCGCAGTTATGAAGAATGCCCTTCTAGTGCTTTTTGACCGATGGGAAAGTATAAAGACAGGGTTTATGTCATGGCGAAAAGCAGCTACACGTAGGGTACCGACCCCTGTCCAAAAAAAAAAAAAAAAAAATCGCCAATCAAGTAGTGTTATGTAGCAACCAATTGTAAGACCCAGGTAAAAAAGACGTAAAGTATAACCTGTTAAGTAGTGACCACCTTCCAGATTCGGATGAAATGACGTACGGTAAAACTTGCCTGTCTTGACCAACTTCCATACCCGGATAAGGACGTACAATAACTCTGCTTTAGCGACCACCTTCCAGATTCAGATCAAAAGGACAGTAAAACCTGTTCGTGGTGACCACCATCCGAAGAAAAATAGGAAATGGTAATTGGGGAATTATGTGTTTAATCGGGGAGGCATTTGTTTTGTTTACATAAACAAGGAGCTAAATAGGTGCCGATTGAGAGTGTGTGATATAAACCTGTACTGTCATATTGTGTGTTTTGTGTGCACTGGCCGCTCTAGTTGTGGACGTGTTCTACTCTTCTTAAAAAATTATGACACCTCGAATAAAACCGTGTACGATATTTACATTCATCATGTATGTGACCATATCTGCAGTATTTTGTGAAAATAATCACTCTTGTGTGTGTGAAATGTTTATCAAAGTTTGTTCTTGTTTGTAAGTGGTTAGTTTGCCTAATTTAGCTTGCATTACATTAGTAGTAGCCACAGAAGCGAGACTGTTTTTATGTATGAGAACTGTGATCATTTGCATTACACTGAAGATCGTCCTCAGTGTTTTATGTAACTCATTTCTGACTTAATGTATTGTATTCAAGAGCGGTCACGGTAGCGAAAGTGTGATTGATCACATGGTATGTATAATGTTCCGGAGTGGATCCAACTTATGCTCGTTTTAACGCAGTGAGAATTGTGTGGACCCTTTCCCATTTTTGTGATTGCTTTGCTTTTGCGTGTGTGTGTGTGTGGACATAATCGTGTCAAGTTTTGTGACTTTTTTTTAAGTGTCACTATATCTCACAGCTCGAGACGTGTGCATGATACAGACACACATTGGTTCCCGCCGATTGTATTTACCGTTTTCGCCTGTGATTTATTTATTTACTTTTTTTTTTGGAATGATTTCTTGTAGAAACCTAACCAGTTTATATTTGATATTTGTTTGTAAAAAAAAGATATGTTTGAATGGTCGACTGCCACAAGTACACGCAGTTGGTAAAAAGGTAGGTGTGATAGCTCACGCTTGGCCTGGAAATAACCCATGATTTTGTTGGCATTAATTTACTGCACCAGTTTGGAGCACTCTGTGGGTGTGGATCTGTGCAACTCTATATGTTATCATAAATAATAATATGATTATAGACTTGTCCTTGTAAACAAAAAAAAATTCACAATGCGGAGTATCTGGGGACATGAGCCTCTGATGTACTTGTAGCCGGGAACATGGCCTCTTGAATATACTTAACGCTTTGACGCAGGGGTGACTGTGGTTGTAGGTTAGTGGCCTTTTAGTTGATGTTTTACTTTTGGATTTTTTCTTAAAATGGCAAAGTGTAGGTGTACAGAATTTTGGAGAAATGCTAACAGTGGGATTTTTAGTGGTGAGAAGAATGCCTATGTGGCACTTGTAAAACATACCTGAAAGTGTTTGCTGGTGTTAGAAATGCCCTTTACTTGGCACGGCACAACTGTTTGTTGCGATCAAACAAAACTGTTTCACAGTGCACTCTCTTTCACTGTTGACCTCACTCAGGCTTCTTAACAACCATTGTGTACTCGTACCACAGTGCCACAATGCACTTGCTGAATTAAAAAGAGCCAAGGACATTATGATCCGCCAAAACAACACTGGGAGTTACCACATTCAAGCCAAATTTTCATCAGGTCATATACACTCAAAGGCACGGAGATATGTGGGGCAATCGGCTGGTCCATTTTGAGCGGATTTGCCACAGGCTGTAGAAGCCTGCCCGGGGCGTTTACGTCATAGCGGTTATTAGGCCCAAAGATCTTGACTGCTTGTTGTAACAATCCAGCCCGGCAAAGATTTATTCTGTCGCTATTGCATGACTTTTCTTGGGTGGCCTGCGAAATAAGCGAAAAAGGGGATCTCAGGGAAGCGTTCAACAATCCAGGACTTGTATTTTGGTTATGTTCTCAAGTTTCAAACATATTTCCCACTTGCAAACTTCGTTTGCAAATGGGAATAAGTTTGTAGTTTTTCTCAAAATTTCTGCCCTTTTTTTCCGCCACGGAGGTTTCCAGAAAACTCCTCCTACGCTGTTTGACCTAGGACGATGAAATTAGGCACAGTGATAGAGGGTGACGAGTTGTCGTCAAATCCGCAAAATTTTTTGACCTTAAAGGTCAAGGTCTAATTTAGGTCAAAGTTTTTCTGACCTCAAAGTGGTTTCCAGAAAACTCCTCGTACAGGGTTTGTCGTAAAAAGACGGCATGTGGCAGAGACATAGAGGGTAATGAGTTGTCGTCAAATCCGTAAAATTTTTTGACCTTGCACCTCAGAGGTCAAGGTCAAATTGAGGTCAAAATATTTTTGGCAACACCTATTAATCACGAAAAGTAGCCATAAAGGTGCTCAAATCCCACCATGATTGCATAAAACGTATCCAGTAAAGGGTAAACTTTCATCACTGACCTTGACCTTGAGGGCCAAGGTCAAAGGTCACGTGATTTCACGCGTCCTTAACGACAGGCCGACTCATCTCGAAAACGGTGAGAGATAGAGCGATTTTGAGCTCATTTTCGACCCTTTGGGCCTAAACAACGTTACATAAGAGGTACCTCGGTGACCTTGACCTTCTGGGTCACGGTCAAGGTCAAAAACCGGAAGTTGACTATTATCTCGAAAACGGTTAGAGATGGAGCGATTTTGAGCTCATTTTCGACCCTTTGGGCCTAAACAACGTTACATAAGAGGTACCTCGGTGACCTTGACCTTCTGGGTCACGGTCAAGGTCAAAAACCGGAAGTTGACTATTATCTCGAAAACGGTTAGAGATAGAGCGATTTTGAGCTCATTTTCGACCCTTTGGCCCAAACAACGTTACATAAGAGGTACCTCGGTGACCTTGACCTTCTGGGTCCCGGTCAAGGTCAAAAACCGGAAGTTGACTATTATCTCGAAAACGGTTAGAGATAGAGCGATTTTGAGCTCATTTTCGACCCTTTGGGCCTGAACAACGTTACATAAGAGGTACCTCGGTGACCTTGACCTTCTGGGTCACGGTCAAGGTCAAAAACCGGAAGTTGACTATTATTTCGAAAACGGTTAGAGATAGAGCGATTTTGAGCTCATTTTCGACCCTTTGGGCCTAAACAACGTTACATTAGAGGTACCTCGGTGACCTTGACCTTCTGGGTCACGGTCAAGGTAAAAAACCGGAAGTTGACTATTATCTCAAAAACGGTTAGAGATAGAGCGATTTTGAGCTCATTTTCGACCCTTTAAGCCTAAACAACGTTACATAAGGGGTACCTCGGTGACCTTGACCTTCTGGATCACGGTCAAGGTCAAAAACCGGAAGTTGACTATTATCTCGAAAACGGTTAGAGATAGAGCGATTTTGAGCTCATTTTCGACCCTATGGGCCCGAACAACGTTATATCACAGGTACCTCGGTGACCTTGACCTTCTGGGTCACGGTCAAAGTCAAAAACCGGAAGTTGACTATTATCTCAAAAACGGTTAGAGATAGAGCGATTTTGAGCTCATTTTCGACCCTTTGGGCCTAAACAACGTTACATAAGAGGTACCTCGGTGACCTTGACCTTCTGGGTCACGGTCAAGGTCAAAAACCGAAAGTTGACTATTATCTCAAAAACGGTTAGAGATAGAGCGATTTTGAGCTCATTTTCGACACTTTAGGCCTGAACAACGTTACATAAGAGGTACCTCGGTGACCTTGACCTTCTGGGTCACGGTCAAGGTCAAAAACCGGAAGTTGACTATTATCTCGAAAACGGTTAGAGATAGGGCTATTTTGAGCTCATTTTCGACCCTATGGGCCCGAACAACGTTATATCACAGGTACCTCGGTGACCTTGACCTTCTGGGTCACGGTCAAAGTCAAAAACCGGAAGTTGACTATTATCTCAAAAACGGTTAGAGATAGAGCGATTTTGAGCTCATTTTCGACCCTTTGGGCCTAAACAACGTTACATAAGAGGTACCTCGGTGACCTTGACCTTCTGGGTCACGGTCAGGGTCAAAAACCGAAAGTTGACTATTATCTCAAAAACGGTTAGAGATAGAGCGATTTTGAGCTCATTTTCGACACTTTAGGCCTGAACAACGTTACATAAGAGGTACCTCGGTGACCTTGACCTTCTGGGTCACGGTCAAGGTCAAAAACCGGAAGTTGACTATTATCTCGAAAACGGTTAGAGATAGGGCTATTTTGAGCTCATTTTCGACCCTTTGGGCCTAAACAACGTTACATAAGAGGTACCTCGGTGACCTTGACCTTCTGGGTCAAGGTCAAAAACCGGAAGTTGACTATTATCTCGAAAACGGTTAGAGATAGAGCGATTTTGAGCTCATTTTCGACCCTTTGGGCCTAAACAACGTTACATAAGAGGTACCTCGGTGACCTTGACCTTCTGGGTCACGGTCAAGGTCAAAAACCGAAAGTTGACTAATATCTCAAAAACGGTTAGAGATAGAGCGATTTTGAGCTCATTTTCGACACTTTAGGCCTGAACAACGTTACATAAGAGGTACCTCGGTGACCTTGACCTTCTGGGTCACGGTCAAGGTCAAAAACCGGAAGTTGACTATTATCTCGAAAACGGTTAGAGATAGAGCGATTTTGAGCTCATTTTCGACCCTTTGGGCCTAAACAACGTTACATAAGAGATACCTCGGTGACCTTGACCTTCTGGGTCACGGTCAGGGTCAAAAACCGGAAGTTGACTATTATCTCGAAAACGGTTAGAGATAGAGCGATTTTGAGCTCATTTTCGACCCTTTGGGCCTAAACAACGTTACATAAGACGTACCTCGGTGATCTTAACCTCCATCATGGTCAAGGTCAAAAACTGCAAGTTGACCAGTATCTCAAAAACGGTTAGAAAACTGAATTTGATTTTTTGTGCCCAAATAAGGTTACATTATATTCACTTCGATGGCTTCGTTCAAGATAATAATCCGGAAGCAGACAATTATGTTGAAACACTGAAAAATGTGTCTTTCACCAAATATGTTGTGTCTCTGCCCTTGCAAGTGGGTACTATTTCGCTACGTGTAGCGAAATTCGGTCTAGTTTATGTTCGTCATTGCAGTGGTGTGTATGTTGGGTCGACGTATGTTGGTGACTCAACGCCGAAAAAAAGTGTAAAAATGAAAATTCCACAAGTCTCTCGCCTTAAGCGGTATTGTACAGATCTGTAATACAAAAGGGATCTTAACGACGGGCCGACGATTACATGGTGCTCTTTGAATAGTTGTCTTAATGCAGACGTGCGAACGCCAGACGAAAAAAAAAAAAAAGAAGAAAAATGACGATACTTGGCAGACCCCAGTGATATCGAAAATTGGTCGAATTATGCACATCAGTATTTATCTGTTTGCACAACTCCAATCTTTTCAGGTCACATAATAACATATTTTTCAATGGAAAGTATACGGGATGGGAGGAGTGTGGGGAGGGGGGTGGGTACATTGCATCTGTTAAAAATGCCGTTTTCACGTTTAAGAAATAAATATGAGGTTTCACACTTCAGTTGTATCTTGGCTGTGCGCATTTTGCGCCATGGCGCTTCGGTTTTATGCACAGCGCACGACTTTACCAGTTGGCTGTCAAGAATTTTCAGCATGTGCCATACAAAAAGATGGGGGCACTGTTACTGCACGCTAATTTCAAGCGCTGAAAAACATGGTCGGGATTTATTTTAATGGAAAACAACTGTTTGCGTTCATTCTGTTATAATGCTATGTTTTACAATGTAAAAATATTGCGTGTTTCACCAATATACAGTTTGAGCCGTTTATCATTTGTTTCAACATGCAAGAGTGTTGGTGAACTGTTTCGAAGAATTGTGGTGCATCACAGCGGTAAAATTGCACGCAATTTTATTTCTTTTCACGACATGTCATTGGCAAAATTATGCCTTGTACGTGTATGCAATATCTTGTAGAAAGTATTCAAGCAAAATGCTGTGTGGACCATTAGACATGGTGCGATTCAACGCTTGATGATAACTGGTGTTTGAACTTAACCAGGATGCGACCTGGTCAAATCCATGCCTGTCGATAGGGACCACTCGTATTAGACTGATATGACAGGCTGCAGACCCCCCCCCTTAACATAGATCCCCTCCCACCCCCTCCCCCCGGCATCATCCCTCATGTTATCGGTGCTTACTGATCAGCACCTACTTCCTGAACTTAACTTAAAAACAAGTGCATCCTGAATGTGGGTCTACAATGGAGAAAAAAGACAATGCGACGGGGGATCTTCTGGTCAAAGTGGACAAACAAAACAAAACTGGTATAGCTTATAAGGGTGATAAAGTAAAATTATTTTCGATTAGATGCAGTGAGATTGTGCAATTGTTGATAAGAAGATCGCGATAACCTATCTCGTGTTAGTTTTTTGCCTCTGTGATAAGGGACAAGGACTGGCTTAATTATGAGACAAAGCTGTTGTTTTAGAATGTAACGGTTTCTCATCTTTGTGTCATGACCCGCGTCTCTAATGTACACACCAGCAGCTCAGACAGTGCCCCATATCAGGTCCTTCGTGATTGAATTCAGTGGTTACGATAACTGAACCCATCCCTCAGGTTCTTCTCGAATGAAGTAGGGGAGAGTTAGGCGGGCGTAGAGGGGGTGGGGGATATGCCTTCGACGTCACGACAGGACCCGTTTTTTAGTTCTTACTGTTGAGTAAAAGCAGTTTGGATCCGGTGTACAAAATGTACGTTTTGATAAGATACACATCTCTCATTGATACGAAACCGCTGACTCGTAGAATAATAACAATAATACTAATACTAATAATAATAATAATAATAATAAAATAATAATAATAATAATAATAATATGACAAAAGCACAGCAGCGGGTGGACTGGTAATTTTTGAGATGTTTTCCGTCACTCCGTTGTGTTGTTATGGTGATGTAAAGTCAAATTTTCAGCAATGCTTAGCGTGATGTTTTTGGTATTGGAAGAACAAGAAAAATGGCTGTGCATACCCAGTCGTCATATGCACTGCAAAAATACACAGGTATGCGGCATTCACGAAATGAATGACATTGCTTCACAAGAAAATAGTTTTGATTCGTGGGGTACCACCAGACTGACTGGCCAAGCGGTCTGATGTGGCCAGTGACCTTTATATTGTGAAAACATTCTAGAGAAGGCTATAGGCACGGCATTTCATTTATGGCAGAGCAGATTGTGGTGTGTAAAATGTGATAAACGTGATATTATTTCGCACGGAAATCTCGTTTTATTTGGCCTACATGAAGGGAAAATGGTTTCAAAGAAAGGTACGTTCATTGTTCTCTCTGGGCTGGATGAAAACGGAGCCATAGAAAAAACTTCAGTGAAAGAACTTCAGTAATGAATAACAAGGCTACATACTTAAAAACTTACATTCAGTAATATCTTTCATGGCGGGAGTGGGGGGGGGGGAGGCCGGGGGGGGGGGGGCTCACAAATGGTAGAGGTAAGGTATGGCGAGATAGTGGTCTGATTAGTACATTGTCTTAGTTATCTACTGAAAAGGTATGATTGGAAAAAAAACATGCGATCCTTGTTATTGACAAATTTCCTGAGGTGGAAAAAAGTTGTTTACTAAATTAGAATAGACTAATTCGTGTATTCCTTCTCTTTATCCCACTCAGCCGCGGGGCAAGGAACTCTAAATTTGGGGGTTCGGGCGAGGTGAAAGGAGAAATGCAAGGTTTCATGAAACAATTTTTAACTTTAAACGCCAGGGCGTTGATTTCCAGTTGTTCAAAGGGCATTCAAAACTTGGCAATCAAAACCTGAAAACATGTTTGGTTATTCACCCAGGAATCTGGACGAAAAATCCTATCGTCCAAGAAGCACTGCTGTATATGCACTTGAATGTGGGATTTGGTGGAACACTTTATTTATGAACCTTGGTTGTTGTTTATGACCATTGTATTCAAATAACCAACTGGTCGGTCAATAGCCAAGTTCTTACTCAACTGTGGGATCGCATGCCCAGTCTAGGGACAGATCATTCAATATAGAGTGACTGATTTACTATAATCTGTCTAATTTTGTTTCCGTAATCAAACAAGCTCACACAAAATCGGCATGGTGTTATATAATTATTATGTCTCTTGGGAGGCTGCCAGCAAGCGTAAAAATAGTGCGCATCGCCTGTGTTTGGCGCGGTACTCTGCTAACCTAAAAACTGGCAAAACTTCGTGTACCATTTGTTTTGCCAGTCAGATGAACATACTGCTTAGATTTCTTGGAAACCTTGCTTCTGTTTTTTTTCGCGAGATTTCTCTCAGAACGCCGTTCACGCATGCGTACTCTGGTTTTCTGTAACCCATAATCTGCCTTTGATTTCTTGGTGATTGTTAGGAAGAATATCCCACCAAAAACTCGCCCTTATAGACGGTAGCGATTATTTTATTATCTCTTTCTGGCGGCTCACAATATTAACGATCTTATAAACGTCAATCCGTTTCAGACAAGTTAAACGGTTTGTGCACTTCGCATTGCGGAGTATCACTTGCAATTAAAACCTTTATTGTTTTTTGTATTATGAAATTAAAATGGATGTGCTTGCTACACATGTAATGTTAATGGGGTTAATTGCAATCGGGTGCGAACGTTTGCAAGGTTCAGTTGCAATCAGAGGAGCGGACGCTTACTGTGATGCCTACAGGTGGAGCCGCTAATAGCGCTGTTATTCTTCAAACATAACGTTTAATGGGTATTTGAATTCAAATTCCTATAACAGTATTATCCAAACGTAATGTTTAATTGGCTTTTGAATAAAACAATGTTACAGCAGTATTATTCAAAGACAGTGTTTAATGGGCGTTAAAATGGGATTTCTTCCGTAGAAAGCCACATTTTGTAAACGTATCACGGTTTCCAGAATGTTGGGATCATGAAAAGATCAGTAAACCAAAGGATTTTCTCAAATAACATTTTAAGTTCCAAAATCAATTGATCTACAGAGGGAGAGTTTTTAAAAAGTCAACTTCTCGAGTAGGAGGATAAAACAAAAGCTTGGATTTGAAAGAACATGTTTTAAACTGGATAACGTTCATAATTCATTTGTCGGTCTTCTTCATAAAACTGCGGGTAAGGCCAAGGCCAAATATTTCCTCAATTCTTTGCGAGAGGAGAGGCTTCGAAAAACGCGCAGTGAACACATTGGTTGTGCTGGTCACATATATTGTACAACAAACCCATTTCAGTTGCCGTTTTGAAACACTTAGGATGCTTTATGTAGACATCCTTTGTTCAACTCGATCAAAACTATTTCACTAACTATTTCACCAACCCCCGCCGTCTCATTGTGGAACATGTGGTGTGCATGCAGTTGGTGTTATTTATAAGGCTATACAGTCATTAACACACCTCTCTGTGGGAGCCAATGAAAAGACAGGAATGCGGGTCAAGTTCAGAATGACGAAATGGTAGTTTACGATAAAGTTTCTTCTATAACAGGATACAAATGAATGAACCACGGGGAAATAAAACCAGCAGGGGAATATTCCACATAATATTACATGTTGTGCCGAACTAATCCACACATATTATTTATAGTAGAGCTGCCTGTGAAAGCAGTGACGAAAGTATTGTGCAATTTACAACAATTAAGTACATTTTGAAAACAAACCGCATCTGAAAGGCTTATTTGAACGGACAACGTGTTAATATAACGTATAATATATAATGGAATAGCGTTTAACATTCGTTAACTTGTGTAACAATAAGAGGAAAACATTGGTGATAAAACAAAGTGGATTAAATACAAGAAAGCACAAAACGTGGATAATACTGAGCGATAAAGGGGAGAAGGTAGAGAAAAGAGAAACATTACAACACGTGGAGCAGTATATTTGTTCGGACATCACGACTGGTGGGAGGATCTGTAGGATGCCGCTGCTTATATCTGACAATATGACTAGGACCAGTACGGGGCAGTTCTTGCTAGCGCATCAGAATCATTTCAGTAATAATATGACATATGTGACGGATATTGTCTCTACGCACGTGCCTGTGGACTCACCCCGTATTCATCATGTAAGTACAAGCCCCCCCCCCCCCCCCCCACCCATGAACTCTGCGTGACCCCCCTCTCAAGGAGTTATACATCGCGCATTCTTCATTTGTGTGTTAGTGTATCGAAGATTTATAATTACCAAGTCTTTGTTAGAGTGACGAAGGTGTGGTTTACACCTGTCATTTTCACGACCTGCATCGATCTGGTGCCAAGGGGTACGATCTGCGTGGTCGTGAACGGCCGATCGTTCGTCCCGTGTGGTCAGCAGTGTAGTTCTGCTGGAGTGGTATTCTGCTCTGTCCTTATTTTTTAAATATGTCCTTATTTTTAAAAATAAGGATAAAAAAGCTATTCTGCTCTATCCTCAAACTTAACAAAGTCTTTTAAGAATAACAATTAAGGGTGAACCATGTAATCTCAAGAATAAGGACGTCCTTAAATATAAGGACAGAACAGAATACCACTCCTGGTCACGATTTTACTGTTCACTTTACAGTGTGAGACAACTTTATGCGTCCGCATTGTAAATGAATGCCATTCACACGAACGCACATAATCCACGCCTACTTAAGACAAACAAATCGCTGTGCCTTTTTTTTTACTTCGCATGTTCAGTCGTGTTTTGTCTAATTTGTTTGCACGATTAATTTAGTTTCATAGCACCGTTTAAGACATAGCACCGTTCTTAGTTGTTGTGTGATGTGGTAGGCTGTGTACATGCGATTGAAGGAAAAAACATTTTTCATCCGAATTGAAACAGCAATAAATGTTTTTGTTGAAGTTACTATAAACCCTCCTGCCTCCCTCCCCACCCATTAGAAACACCCACTCAGATACCCGGAGTAGCATTGTTTACTGGTAGAGTTATAACAACGCAGTGTGTTAACTGACAACTTGGATGAATGTCCGTTGATAGGTATTAGGCAGTATGTGGTGTTCTTGATGTACAGTTTATTTCTTATTTAAAAATTTCAAAAAATGTGAAATTTTTGAAATTTTTACAGTGAAATATTTCATTCGAAATATTGGTTTGTTCGTGTTCTTGTCAAAAGTTTTCACTTCTAAAAAAAATGGCCCATGCCTTGTGGCGTTTTTATGTGTTATCCCTTATCTAAGCGCAGCAAAATTGGCGGACTTTTTTGAATTGGATGACAAGGGCTTTTTTTGGTGCTCCTGTTCTTGTCAAAATTTTTCACTTCTAAAAATAAAATGGACCATGCCTTGTGGCGTTTTTGTGTAATATCCCTTATCTAAGCGCAGCAAAATTGGCGGTCTTTTTTGAATTGGCTGTGTAGGGCTCTTTTTTTGCTCCTTGTTGAATTTTTGTCTACTACCGAGTTCAGGTCAGCATAAAAAAAAGTGTTGCTCGAAAGCGAAACAGGAAGCAACAAAATTTGGTGTGGTTCAAATTGAAGTGATTTTGCACATGACCAAACTCAAATGGTCAAAGCAACGACGTGTACCATTTACTTGCTGTTCAGTTTTAGTGCTTTTCTCTGCAGTCTTGGCCAGACATTCAGCACAGTTATGCCTGTGAAAATAAATCTTAAATTCATTTTGTCAAAAAAATTAACTGTCTGTAGGTGTAGAAGGTAGAAATAAGAAAGTAGAAAAAAGCTGATTTTCATTTTTTTTTCTTGACAGAATACGGTCCCTGAGTTTTGTTTTGAGTTTACTTGATCAAGCCGTACAGCTGTAGCTCTTTATTTAAATGACTTCTTTCGTTAAACCTGGGAAGCCGTACTCACACTGTCTTTGTTTGGGCGAGCACTTCGTTTGTTGCGTAGAGTTTTGATGCACTTGCTCCTTCAGCCGAGTTCTATTTTTAGCCACTCTCACACCCTGTTCCGTGGTTATGTTGACAGATCATAGACGTGGGTGAGGACGCCCTGGTACCGGATGACTTCACGGAAGGCGAGATCAGTTCGGGCATGTGGTGGCGCCACCTGGTGGCTGGCGCCGCCGCTGGTGCCGTGTCGCGCACCTGCACAGCACCCCTCGATAGGCTCAAAGTATTCATCATGGTAAGAGATTGTGATGAAATTTATCCAAAACATTGACCAGAAGCTGTTTGGCAGATATGTGTTGTAGTTATTGTTTTTGAAGAATTGCGGGGGTGGGGGGAGTAGGGTGCGGATGACCAGACACAATATGCCACGTTAAATGCTCTCTGTATTGATTAATAGAGATACTCTCCTCTCCCCTCCTCCAAATTAGAACTTTGTGGTCATTCTTAAAGTTGTTGTTCACAAATTTTGTTCCTAATTGGGATGATGGGAGGGTAAATAGTCTGAAAACGCTGCTTAAGTGCATTGTGGGTGATTTCGAAAGGTGCTGTTGCTTACAGGTGTTTTCTAGTCGTCAGAGAAACCTGGGCGTGGTGTCGGCTTGGCACCAGCTCGTCTCTGAGGGGGGTATGAAGGGCATGTGGCGGGGCAACGGCGTCAACGTCATCAAGATCGCCCCCGAGTCCGCTATCAAGTTCATGGCATACGAACAGGTAAATGCCTATCTTGTTCCGTGAACATTTCAGTTTAAGTTTACATGTCAATAAATTGAATAAGTTTGTTTCCGTTATTGATGCTTTATTTAGCCTGTATGCGACTTGAGGGTTGTTGACTGAATGGTTAGTTTGACCTAACAAACTGTTAAAAGGTAGTTGCTGTTTTTGCTGTTTTTACGTATCCTTATTCGGAGATTATTTGTTAAATTAATTGATATTTTAACAGTTTCTGCAAATCATACCGAATAAAACCGAACCGAGCGGAACAGTTGAAGTGTACCGGCCCGAACCGTGAGCATGGCGTATGTCACATCCCTAATTGTTTCATATAAATGTTTTCAGATAAAGAGGGTGATACGGCAAGGCAGTGACCAGGAGCTGTCCATTACACAGAGGTTTGTGGCGGGATCCATGGCCGGGGCCTTCGCTCAGACCGTGATCTATCCCATGGAGGTTAGTGTGCACAGTGACAGCCTCGCAGAGAGAGAGAGAGAGAGAGAGAGAGAGAGAGAGAGAGAGAGAGAGAAAACAAACGACTCGTTTATGTCGTCATTTTTCTTCTAGTTTTGGTTACAGACTGTATAAAAACAACACGGAAATAGTTCAGAAGTTTTATACATGTGTTCTTTGTTATATCAACATATGCCAGTTATATGATATACAATATATGATGTGCTGTGTTGAAACTTGATAACAGTTGGATGTCAAACCTCATCTGATGAGAAAATAATAATAAAATAAAGCCAAATGCAAAATAAAAATAAGGTGTAAAGGAAAAAAAATAAAATTGAGAAATAAGTTTCAGTTTAGAATGATCCAAGGAGATAATAATAATAATAATAATAATAATAATAATAATAATAATAATAATAATAATAATAATAAATGCGTAAATAAATATAAACACAGCATAAGAAATAATAAAATAACCGTTAAAATGTGAACATATGACCTAAATGATGACAATAAAGTGATAAAAGCAGACAGAAGAAGGTGCTCGGTGTGCTTGCAGGTGTTGAAAACGCGCCTGGCGCTGCGGAAGACGAAGCAGTACAGCGGCATGTGGGACTGCGCCTGCCAGATCTACCGGCGCGAGGGCGTGCGCAACTTCTACCGCGGCTACGTGCCCAACCTCATCGGCATCATTCCATACGCCGGCATCGATCTCGCCATCTACGAGGTCAGGTCGCGCTAAAAGTGTTGTTGCATTGAATACCAGTTATAGTTTTTATTTCTTCGTTTTTTTCTTTTTTCCTTTTCTTTTCCTTTTTTTTTTTTTTTTTTTTTTGCATTTTTTGTGTCATAGAAGCTTAACGTTTTTATCAAGTTGCACTTCTGTAATTTCCCCTTTTCATAAAACGTTGAAACTATTCAACGTTGGAAATGATTTTTTTCTTACAAGTTTTGTATTGGATTGGAGTGTAAATAAAATATACTGTATTACTGAATATCATTTTATTCTCAACCAACGTGCAGAGTGAATAGGTCCTTATTTTAGGGTGATGTAATTCAGACTCAAGTATTACATGCGTCTGAAGTAGGATTTCTTTATGCGCACTTGAAAGTAGGTTATTTGAGTGTAAGCATAGAGAGCGCTTGTTAAAAAATAGGCCAACAAAATAAATAAATAATAAATATATAAATAAAAGAAATAAATAATAAATAACTGAGTTAGCCAATCAATATACAGATACATGGAAGCATACATAGAGGTTTGGTGTCTTGGTGTTGCAGACGTTGAAGCGTTGGTACATACGGAAACACGCGGGGAGCGAGGACCCCGGGGTGCTGGTGCTACTAGCCTGCGGCACTGTGAGCAGTACGTGCGGGCAGATTGCCAGCTACCCGCTCTCTCTAGTCAGAACGAGGCTACAAGCAAAACGTGAGTGGGGGAAAAAACACGATGAGTTGCTCTGTTATTTTGTTACGAGTTGTAATTTTATTGTAATTTACTTGCGAAAAGGGCTCGAAAAGTATCGCCAAGAAATAAAGAAATGAGTGATGGAGACTTCAAAATAAAATACTTCTGCTAATAATAGTAACAGTGAGAAAACAGAGTAAACATACAAATAAATATTTAAAAATAAAATACGTATACTAATAATAGTAACAGTTAGATACAGATGAAATATACAAATAAATATACGTTAACAGTGAAAAGTGGGAGGGAGAAAAATTCAAAAGTGAAAAAGTGTTAAAGAATAAATGAATAAAATTTTTATGTGAAAGATTGAGATGTTAAGTTGTAATGTCAATTGCTTGCAGCGCACTGGGACGGCGGTATGTTAGTAGCTTTCCAAAGCATACTGCGGGAGGACGGACCCAAAGGACTGTACCGGGGAATCGTGCCCAACTTCATGAAGGTGGCCCCCGCCGTGGGCATCAGTTACATTGTTTATGAACATGTACGCAAATTGCTGGGCGTGACTATGACGTAGTGCATGCACACATTAGGATCTTTGAATTAAGCATTGTGACGTCACGCGGTGCGTCCCGGGTCAGGCGGTGCCACGTGGGTGAGGGAGGGCGGCGGTCATGTCACGTGACCGTGTCACGTTTTGGGCGGCACCGTACCAGTATTACATCCGGGTTACAGACGTGTGTTTACCTTTTATGACCTCGGCGGTTTTTTTTTGCGGTTGGCCTGTCCCAGCGTCATGTAGTCGCGATGCGTTACGTCACGACGGCGTAACTGGGGCGCAGGTGAGGTTCCTATGTTGCTCAATTGTTAGATCGTCACTACGCCATAGGTAGGAATATTTTAGTGGTTAAGTATGAATCTCGTTCATTTCTTTGTGTTTGCGCACTTGTACCGGGGAGTAATATACACCCTATAAGTGGTAATTACGGTAATCCTATAGATTCCGCTCTAATACATTTTTAGCACAGTAGTTCAAACGTCATTCTCGTCATTAGTGTATTTCCCAACGTTTGATTTAAAATATGCCGAAAGGTAGCTGTTAGTAATCGAGTACATTTTATATTCAGCTATTTTATTGCTATAGATGCAGGCTGTTTTGAGCCTGAACATTGTTTCTGATTGTTGTTAGTGCTGAAATTCGGATCACTGTTAATGTGAATTGTTTAGGAAACCCACTCTCGTCTGTTGACGTCTTTGGTCCGCAGTTTGGGCTCGAGACTCGCGAGTCACCAAGCATGTCGTTCTGCTTTAATTTAAAAACTCATAATTGTTTCTTCCCTTTTCTTCAGCCATGCGCATACTTTTATAAACGCACTCGTTCTAGCCAGTGGCCAAAGCGTGACTTATTGCTTCGGGGATTTTGTTAACTAAGCTCAGTCTGGCGAGAGAAGAGCGTGGTGGTGCCCAGAATAAGGATCTCAGTGTAATCGAATATCGGTTTTCAGTCTCCAGAAATTGTGATAGAATCTGCTGCTTTAAACCAGAAAAGGTTTGTTCATAGCTTGTCAGTGTCCATATCAGGGCTGGGAGGATAGTGCGGTAATAGCTTCGCTTTGTCCCCTCCAACGCATGTACTTCCTTTACGAAATAAGCGGAGTAGGTCGGAGAGGGAACAGACGGAACAGAGAGAGGGAAAAACCTTAAGCGCATATTCATAGTTCATCAACTGTGATGAAAACGGGATGATATTGTTTTTAAAATGTATTTGCATCAAGAATCAGTGTGAAACCTTGCTGTAGGTGGATAATCTTATGGTGTTATTTTCACGTATTACGTGAAGATGACCCAAGCGAGATTATTCGAAATATTATTAATAATAATAATAATAATAATAATAATAATAATAATAATAATAAAAAATTAAACATCCTTGGCTATCTGACTTAGTATTTGTTACGTGCTGAGAAGTTTGAATAAGAAACTTTACGTAACACCTCATTGGCCAATACTAACTTAAGAAAAACTAGCCATAGAACAATCATGTAAGTATATGTGCTGGATGTCGATCTGTGACGTCATATGGAGCAGTTCAGGTGAAGATGAATGCTTTTCTATGGTGATAGAATGATCCCCCCCCCCTCAAAAAAAAAAAAAAAAAAAGTGAGAGGACGTTTCAGAAATCACATCAGTTCCCGCCTTATGATATTGTATTCTTAAAAAATTGAATTACCCTTTCCAAAAAAAAAATAAATAAATAATAATAATAATAAAAAATATAGGTATCTGAAAATAAATAAAACATTAAGTCCATTAGTGAAGAATACAGTGTTGTTTTGTGTACTTTGTTCGTCTTAGTATTAACAGAAGGGATTTTGATGAAAATTATCCTATGTACTGCCACTTGCTTTCTTAAAAGAGAGAAATACGAAACTTAATATTAACCAAAGGTTCGTCTCTTAACTGTCACTGAGTTATTTCTAATTATCAGATATTTACTAATTTGGAGTTCAAACTAAAGTGTTAGTAACAAATGAGAAAATATTGATCATCAGGTCAACATTTTTGTAACTGGTCAATTACATTTTTATGTTGACTCGAAATAAGTCAACATCTGCTTTGTGACAGGGCTTAACCGGTGTTTTGGTTACAAACATTTTCGTTCAGGCCGCCATTAAAAGATGACGACTAGGGAACTGACCAATGAGATTGCAGAATTGAGCCAAGTGTTTCATACCGTACCGTACTCCTTGGCTGTTGTAACGTGTAGCGTTTGTGTGCGTGCTTTGCCCCAATCTTAGCTGTGTAGCCTTTAACTTAAGTATGTGCGTCGTTGTTTTGTAAATGTACTCCCCAGCTAATTGTGTTTTATGCTGCTAACCCTTATTGATGTTAAGGGTTATTTCCTTGGATGATTCAAGAAGAATTGAACGCGCCGAATGAAAATTCACAAATTTTCTTGGATCAGAAATGTTAGTGTGTTCATATTTTTTACGACGTTTACCGCAAATCAGCCAGCTTTAAACGTTCTTATAAGCACCTATTGAAATGGGGTAGGGGGCGCTTTTTATGACACGCGCTATTATCGGTCAGATCAGTGATGTGTATCCGTTGGCACCATACGTGTGGGTAAAGACGCTTTGACCCATCGTCCTTAGGCAATCGTTTTTCTTTCTTTTTTCTTTTTTTTAATTTTGCAATGTCTGTATTCACTGTGATATGTTCTTTCATATGGTAGTACCTTCAGTTAATGTATGTCGTGTTGATTGGTGGAAATGTATAGAACACATTGTACGCTCAAATACTCGACGCTGCCACACAGAAACCAACTACGTCATAAATACTTAAATGTAAACAACTTGAGGAGTTCAGCAACGCCGATAATGCAACATAGGACTTGCTATAGAAAATACTTGGGTGTATATTTTTGTCCGTTTGCACTTTCACATTCTTAATCAAAATATACTGTTGGTGTTATCTCATGTATAGGGCATTTAGTTCTGTTTTGCTGTCTTCTGATTGGATGACGATAACGAGTGGTTAGTAGTCGAATGCTCGTTAAGGATGGGAATGTTGAAGGATTTTTGTTGTGAAAATTTAAACAAATTTCGAGAGTTGTCGAATTGGCATGTTGCTTTTTGTTGATGTTTTTTTGTTTTCCATTTTTAAAGAAAGTTCATAATCGCAATTTTATTCAACACGTTGCCTTTTTTCGTTTAAAAAATGCGCAATGAATAACTTCTGCAGTGGATACTGTTAGTTCGTGAAATTCCTAAAGTAACAATACATTATACTCATTGTTTTCGCTACGTCAGGTGCTGTTTTTAAATAATAGGGGAGAAATAAAATTTAACAAAAACTTTCGAATGTTGTGAGGTACATCGGAGATGTTAGCTCAGAAAACATAATCATTGTATATCATTGATGACAAAAAATTATAGTTTGGAGCAGATCGAGAGCAATTTGAATAAAGAAATTAAAAGAAATAGTTGCATTTTTTTTATCCTAAAAATCCACTGAGACCATGAAAAGAGAAAGGATTGATGGAATCATGAGGAAGACTCCCACCTCTGGCAGTTCTCAACCCATCATGCTCTACACATAGTTATAACACGCACCGAGTGACAGTGAACTCTCGTTTATGGAAATGATAAGGAAATTTTTACATTTTCTAACCACGTACATTACATTCACTCGAGCGCCATTGGTACGAGTCTCAAAAGAAAAAAAAAGTCAGGGTCTGTCGGCTCTATTTTGGCTGAGGCATGACTGTATTTCCTGCAAGGCCTTTCACGCGTACCCGAATACAATACAATACCCATCGCCATACTCTTGTCCCTGTGTTATAGCTGAAGGTCATTGTAAATATTCGCTTGTGAGCTTTAATACATCCTATATAGTCGTTAGTTTGAGAAGTCCGCCGTAAGCCTCACAACCTCGTACGAGAATGTTTACTGTCACTGCGCAAGATTTCCCCCAATTTTACAAATTTTAAGTTTATAAATCAAAGCCTTCCGTTAATGGGTTCCTTTTTCTCTCCACTGAAGAAAACAATAACAAAACAATAATAATACAATAAGAAAACGCTGCATTGAGAAGCAATGTTGATTACAGCTTGGACATGTTTTTTTTCGAATATGTTGTAAATTTGTGTGGATTCTTTTCAACTAAAACTACTGTCTTTTATTAATTCTATACGGACTTCTAGTTCAGAAAAATGAAACGATCACATGATTGTTAAACAAAAGTTTATCATCAACAACTGAAAATATCACAATAAAATATACATGCAGCACATATGAAAGATTCAACATAATGCATAAAAGTGAATTGCCGTCATAATAAAACATTCAAAAGTTTGTTATGTTTTGTGGGGGTGGTTGGGATGTCTGCTGTTCTGATGCTGACGGGCTGAATGAAGGAAATTACACTCGTTTCGTTCAAATACATCTGATATTTTAAGTGCTAAATCTTACAAACGAGCCTTGCAAAAACAGGGCAATACTTTTTACATCTGAAGCACTTCAAACAGACATAACAATGCACATCTAATTTGTTCAGACAACATAAATTTCGAATTGAACATTTCTCGAATCACATTTTGCAGGCTATATACTATCTGAACCTTGCAATCAAAACTGCATATTTTATGAAGAAAAGTGATATGGAATATTTTCGGAAAGGGGGAAGGGGGGGGGGGGGGGTTGGGGTGTGCTTAGATTTATTATGCATCACCTACGAAGCGAAGTGTAGGTTAACACCAAGCGCGGCTCCGAGATTCGTGCCGAGGAGGAGATTTGTCAAGTCCGTATAGTTTGCCGTCTGCGCGCTCGGCAGCACGTTCAGCGGTTGTAGTGTGACGTCACTGTTGAGCAGAGTGGCGGCGGCGCGGAATTCGTGCAAGGGCTGTATGTGGATGGGCTGTACGGCCTGCATGTCCGCTTGTGGTGCATTCATCTGCACCAAGTTTGCACCCATAAGCTCTCCCTGCGATGCAACCTGAAACACGTAACAGAAAGTAAATAAACAACACGTCGAAACCTTTTACAATGACAATACCTGAGGGTCTGTTAGTTTTGACGTCAAGTGTTGACAGAGACTAAATTTTCCAAAATCTGGTTGGGCACGACTTGACGCCATCACCCAAAACGGACAGGCCCTGAAATCAATCAATATCAGGATCAAATACTGTTCAATAAGGATAAAAAAAAGGTGCAGCGTTAGATACAAGGCAGGTCAGCCGTACGCGAAACAATACGGGTGTAAAAGTTTGTCCGTTCCAGATAAGATTAAACCCACGCGAAGGAGCAATCGCACATCGATAACAAGTCAGTCGTAAAGCAAAAAGATAAAAAAAGAATGCATAATAAAAAATAAATAAATAAATTAATAAATAAAATAAAACTGTTCAGTGCGTTAAGAGAAGACGTTGGCATCCTATCCTTCACCCGTCAATTACAATATGCAAATGAGAAATGATAGGCTTATTATGTATTTCCTTACACATAATTATATATCTTCGCTTTGTACGGTGCTGGGACTAAAACAGCTGAATTACAATACCATGTCTGATAAGGGAGTGAAACAAGGAAGTGAAAAATAACCTGAGAAACGGCCTGTGACACTACTTGGGTGACAACCTGCTGCAACTGAGACAGCTGTGCTGCCGGAAGTGACGTCAGCTCCTGCTGCTGCTGCTGGAGTGACGCTGCCAGCTGCTGCTGCTGTACCGGCATCACCGGCTGCTGCTGTTCAGTCACGTGGCTGTGTGTCATCACGTGGTCGTGTGGCGACGGTACGTCAGGCGCCAGGGATGTCACAACCGGAAACACCTGCCGTGGAGTGACGTCACCGGGAGGCAGCGGGAGCTGAGCATGCGGCGTGACATGCTGCTGCTGTGGGTGGGCGGGAGGGATTGCTGCCCTTTCCGTTTTCTTTTGGTTTTTCTTCCCCAAATCTTCTTCCTAATAAAGTCAATTATTTTCTTTCCATAAATCTTCTGACAATGTATAAATGCACACTATGTAGACAGACTAATACTTGTCTCTGTAGCGAAAAACAGTCAAATACATTAAAAGATTTACCTCGCCACCATGCACATTCCCTGAAATTACTTTCAGTAAAAAAAATCATATCTCGTTTTCAATTTGTATTTCACAACATTCCTGGCAGTGCATTTGCACTTATTTTTGCATCATCATTATTATTATCGTCATTAATATTAACTTATGTTTTTGGGTGTGGCTTTTTGCTACTGAGTGGAAGCGCTGTGCATTTTGTAGATTCTGTTAAAAATTCCACTACAGACTAACACACGACTCACGGGTTTTCCGCCAGAGGGCGCAGCTCCGGTCCCAGGCACGCGACTAAGTCTCTGCGGTCTTTTCGAGCGGACTTTGCCACACTGGTGATTCTGCACAGATAATTTCATGACTTATACACTGCCTCCTTTTCAAGCTATTAAGGTGAGCTTTTCAAATGAAAACACATTATCGAATACACACAAAAACGCAGAGCAGCTACTTCTTTTCCTTTTATTTTGTTTTACGTTTAACATTTAACATCGCTATGTTTCAATATATTCATGATTCAGAAGGAACAGGGTTACCAAAATAAATAACTATATAAATAAATAAAAAATAACAAACTGATAAAAAAAGTTATAAATGAAATAAAGTAAATACGTAAATATACAAATAAAATCAATAATAAATAAATAAAGGAAGACAGAAAACCGGAGATCACCTGGAACTGATGCCTTTTGTTGGTGCCGTGGCCGCACTGGAGGCAGTGGAAGCGGTACACGTTGTTGTGCTGTGACCTCACGTGCATGCGCAGTCCGTCCAGGCGTGTGAACGACGCCCCGCACACGTCACACATGCACCGCGACACCTCTGACGTATGACAGACAGAAGACTCACATTGAACGATGCCCCGCAAACGGGGAAGAAATTAAGGGTTGCTGCACAAAGAGGTCGTAACCGGTGTTGGGGAAAGTTGAGAAATAGCGGGGCATTTGCGACCACTAAATATCCCTCAACATATCACCGTGTGACCAAGAGCACCGTGCACCAGACCAGGTCTTTACTTAAATGTTGAGAATTGCAAACGCCGAACAGTCGCAAAGATGAGATACTTCCTTTATTCGTATCATGCTTCTTTAAGAGTATAGTTTGTCATGGTGCTATAGCAAAGTTAGAAAGTACGACCAAGGCTTTTAACCTGGGAAATCTGGGGCCCTCAAAGTCCTGACAAAAATACAGGTTTATATCATATAACAAAACATTGTATTATATTATAACAAAAAAAAATGCGAACCCAGAACCGAAAATTTGGGATAAATCGCGAAGCGTGGGGTTTACCACGAGGCGAGCGATAATAGGAAGATGATATACTTACCGGAGTGAGTATTAGCGTGGCGTTTGAGGCGACTGGGCGCTGTGAATTTCTTGTCACAAACAGGACACGGGTAGTACGTCATGGTGAAGTTCTTGCCGCACAGGCCGTGCACTGCTCTCCGGTGATAATACAAGGACGCTGCGATAATGTAAGAAAAAGCTACAATCATTGTGGTTGGGAGATGATATTACGATGAAGCACCCACGCCCCTCTTCCCCCCTCTCCCCCCAGTCCTCCCTCAGGATGTGTTAGTTTTTATGGGTAACTACGAGCGTTCTGCCAATGGAATACGTAGTTTGCATACTTTTGCATACCTATTCATCAAAGTTATTTATGTTTTAACCAATTGGATTTATAGTGACAATAAATGCTATGACTTGGATGCGACGACGGTGGAACACCGAGGTGCCTAACTAGGATATGTGGACGGTCCCCTGAACACCAACATCCAGACGGTCCCCCAGAACACCAACATCAAGACGGTCCCCAAGAACACCAACATCCAGACGGTCCCCCAGAACACCAACATCCAGACGGTCCCCAAGAACACCAACATCCAGACGGTCCCCAAGAATAGCAACATCCAGATGGTCATATAACGGCATCAAGATGGCCGCTGATATCCGTGATTGTATTCATGTTTGATGTATTTCCTGCCTATATAAGAACCTTACAGACTAAGTACACCTAAAAGTGTCACCGTAATGAAAGATACAGGATTTTCGTAGGAGGGCAGAGCAGGATCTGTCACGACCAGGTAAACCTTTTTATCTCACAGTTAAACAGTTTTTTTGGTTGTAATCCCGTTTTTTTGTGGGAGTGGGGAGTCATGACCCGGACAACCCCGAAAAACATTTTGAAAGGCACCACTCCATATTTTCTCGGCCAGACCCCCTCCCTCTTTCGAAAAAAAAGTCATCCACCTCGACGAATACTTGCGGGGGGGGGGGGGGCGAGAGGCATGCGGGCAGAGCGTCCCCAGCATTAATGGCCCTGGCATTTTGCCCCGTATTCGCTGGAAACAACGCAGACATGTGCCAAATTCGGAGTCTTTTTTTCTGAAGCAGTGACAGTGGTTGACATTTAACGTCTGATCACCTCATCCAGATACATTGTCTGTTATAATCACACTCTAGACCTGTGCAGTCATAGGGATTTTTTGGTGTATATCTACAGTAAAACAGCACCAATTCTATAGCAGCAGATGACAAGAGTTGAAGGACCATCCATAGAGTAGCTTACGTATGCATTTTTCTTTTTACTTTTTGACCCCGTCCCCTCCCCCCGTCCTCGCTCTTGTTAGGGAAAAAGCCGACAATCTTACCAGAAATATTTAACTATAATCCTACATTATTAATGATTTCAGACTGTCACAGTTTAGGCTCAGGCATTAATAGGAGAAACAAGATGATTTGGAGCATCAACTTACGTTTTTTATTGAAGTTTTTGCCGCAGAGGTGACATAAGAAAGTGGCGTTCTTGAGTCGACAGTCCAGCTTATGAGCCTTCATTTGCTCCAGGCTTTGAGTCTTATAACCACAGACACAGTGTTTCAGTACAATACCGTCTGGGTTATCCCGGCAACCGCGCATGTGCGAAATCAAGCTGGCACGCTTGCACAGTTTGTGACAGAAGGGGCACTCCTGCATGGCGATTTGACCACCCGCGTCTTTCGCGCGCGCCTCCTTGTATTTGGCGTCGCGCAATTGGCGCGTGACTTTGCGGTATTTCTCAATCAAGTCCCTGACATTCTCCTCGCCTGAGTGCTGCTGTTTCAGGTGAACCAAAATGGTAGCATTGGGGAATTCCCCATTGCATAATTCACACGGTATACGGGTCGTCCCTAAACCAGGACTGTTCACTCCATCGCACTTCTTTTCCGGAGGCACATCGGTTGATTGTTCCTGAGGATTACCTTCATTTTCCTGACTATCCGCATAATTTGACAACTGAGCAACTTCTTCTTCAGCAGCAGACTCTGTCGGCGGGCTTTCGGCATCGCGGGACTGAAATTGTTTTTCAATATCTCCCAAAGCGGTATCTATGAAAGTGGGGTGCACCTTCGCCATATGTCTGGTGATGCCGTTCGTATTGTGTTGAAAAAATAGACCGCATACAGGACATTTCACCATATTCCTACGCCGCTTGCTCACCCCCCTACCAGCGTTTGAACGATCACCTGATACGGATTTGGTTTCAGGTGTGTCTTGGTTTTTGTTCCGATGCTCACGAGACATGTGTATTTTGATTGACTTTAGGCTTTTGAAAGTACGGCTGCACTCATGACATTTGTAAGGCAGACTGGTTTCTGCAGGGCTCTTTGTATTGCGTGAAAGACGCCCCAGACTGCCTTTCGTGGAACGTTTACAGCTTGTTGATGCAATTGCTTTTTCAATCTAAAAATAGAATCAGGAGGAAGTATCCTATATTGGTATGTAAGTTTTCTTTCCTTTTTTTTTTTTTGGAGCTAAAGGGCTAATATTTGAGGCCAGCAGTAAATAGGACACTCACTTTTAGTGTGTACTTGCTACCTTACCCGTGTACTTGCTGCCTTACTCGTGTACTTGCTGCCTTACCCGTGTACTTGCTACCTTACTCGTGTACTTGTTGCCTTACCCGTGTACTTGCTGGCTTACCAGTGTACTTGCCACCTTACCCGTGTACTTGCTATCTTACCCGTGTACTTGCTACCTTACCCGTGTACTTGCTATCTTACCCGTGTACTTGCTACCTTACCCGTGTACTTGCTACCTTACCCGTGTATTTGCTACCTTACCCGTGTACTTGCTACCTTACCCGTTTACTTGCTACCTTACCCGTTTACTTGCTACCTTACCCGTGTACTTGCTGCCTTACCCGTGTACTTGCTATCTTAACCGCGTACTTGCTGCCTTACCCGTGTACTTGCAGGCACACTGGTAAAAATTTGGTCGCTACACCACGGCTTGACTGTGCGCACACTTCACACGGCCCAAAGTATATGACATTTACTTCAAGGCCAAACACACGATTTTTTTATTCTCATTTTCAGTGCACATTGGCGAGCTGTCTCGCTGTCAATACAATGAGGTAAATGATTGCCAGAGTGCATCTTTTTTTTGTAAATACCCTCATTATCTTTTTTCTAAACCACAAAAAAAAAAAAAAAACATTGATCAGGCAATATTGCATAACAAGAAAGCACGTGACCTTGTGGATGACGTCAGCAAAGCGGGGGTGCTGAGAGTGCAGCTGCTTGACGTGTAGCCGTAGGTTGAACAGCTTCATGTACGACTTGCCACACAGCTCACACGCGGCGCACCTGTCGCCTTGACGTCATCAGGCATGTGTACAAACAATGGCTACGTCACGCACTTGATGTCACAAAGATTTACCCAACTATTACTACACAATGCACTTTGTATTTATCAGCCCAAACAGATCCTACTTCCCGACCCATAATATCCAAATTTTATCCAAAACAAGTTTTTTAATGGGGGTGGCAGATCGCTTTCAGAGGTGTGTTACAGACGTGACTCGGTCTACTTTTGTACTATTTAGGTCATCGTGCTGCGACAAAAGAAATGTCTATTCCATTCAGTTTTTTTATCTACATAAAACACCGTATTAAATTAAATGAGAATGAATGATGTAAGTGAGAGTATTCTGAAATTTCGCTGTGTGATTTTTTTCATGTTTCCATTAACTAACTTGAAAAATATCTTAGTTCACCTAATGCACTTTCCAAGTTGGTTAGTTAAATTAAGTAGCTTAATAAGTAACCAGCTACAGTTAAGGTACCTGCAAAGCAGCTTAATTAAATTTCCTTTAAAGATAAATAAACAAATAACAGCAGAAGTTGGCGAGGGTGGGGGGAGGCAGTTAAATGTGTTGAATCTACCGTTTTCACAAGCCCTAACCCCCCTCCCCAACCCCGAAAAAATAAAATAAAATAAATAAATAAAAATAAATATATACATAAAAAAGTTTAAAAGTTTTAACTTACCTAAATACTTGCTCGTTTAAGTGCCCGAATTTAAACAATGGCGTTTCTTTTAATTTGTGAAACCGCGGTATTTAGTAACCTCAACTTTGGAATATTCAAACTTGAAGTTTTTTTAAACCTTTTTAACTATTAAACTATTAAAACGTAAAAAAGTAACAAAAAGAACCACTTTCGTAAACAGCGCGTACAGCTTGTTAACGGGAAAATGACGTCATTGGTGAAGCACTGTGACGTTTTTCTCTCAATTACGTAGAAATCCTTCAATGATTGACAGCTGTTATCCGCACAACGTCAGCTTCTCACCCATTAACGTCATAACTCTCCGTTACCTGTGACACTATGCTTTAAAAACTGTTGTACTCGTCGTTAAGTTGATTGCAACAGAAAGTGTATAACAAGCCAAACAAAAAGATATTTTCCCGTAACTGTAAAAACCGTGGTTTCTTTCACAGAAGTAACAAGTCCGGTCAATTACATGAGGTAGGTAAATCAAAATAATTTGGTTCTTTTTTCAATTTTTTTTTTTTCATTTTTTTCTCCTGTTTATTTAGAGGGTGGGGTCGAGCAGCAGTAGGTTGGTCATCTCAAATAAGCACCGCTTTTTTTAATTTTTATTTTACTTTTTTATTTTAACGAAGTGAGACTTAGTTACTTTGTAAGTACCTTAGCTGTTGTTTGTCAATTATTAAGTTACTTAGTTTAACGAAGTTACCAAGTTAGTGAAAAGGGAAACTACAAAAGTGTATTCAAAATCCTTTTTCTCTTTGTTTTCGCACCGGCACAGATACGCTTTTACGTTGCTTCGAATTCTGAAATTGACTAGCAATCAACTTCTGCTGATGTAAACAAACATGTCCTTGGACACTGCAATAAGTTGACGATCTGAGGTAAGCTGAACTAGTTTTCGTTTAAGAGGAAAATTCAGGCAAAATTTTAGCATTTTAAAAATTTTGATACACATCGAAGAATGTTTGTTTTTTCCGGAGGCGTAATTCAAAAATCATTAAGTGAAGTATTGAGATCCTGGGAGAGGCAGAATTTTGAAAGATTTCCATTCTGTTTTCATTTGAACATTTTAAAACACTTCTTAGTTTTAACTTTTTCCCCAAATATATACATGTTCTGGTACAGAGCCAACTAAAGAACAAAATAAACAAAGATAAACAAAACCATGCAACAAACTTCAAAACCCAGTAATGTTACTACCTTATCTGAGCGATTTTTGCTTTATATATTCATGCCTTATAAATTGTCATTAAATGGGAAATACCGGGGTTCAGAATAAGCTCCTCTGGGGTGTGGCGTTTTAAGTTGTGATGTTTGCCGTTGTTTTGGTTTTCACTTGTGACGTCAGGGGTCACATGTTGCTCTTCTGACCTATCAGCTCCTCCCACGTCATAATCACTCATTTCTGTCTCGCCATCACTGCTGATATGAGTATTCTGGAAAATATCCTCGCCTGAAAAGATACGGACAACAAAGCTTTGCCACTCCAGCACACTGTGACAGGATATTTATCAATGATGTTCGTACAGTTTGAACAGTTGATAAGTCAAAGCTAATTTTGGTACATAAAACTCAAATTAGATAGGGGTGGGGTCGGGGGGGGGGGGGGTAGGGGAAGATGGAAACAACAGGCATAAACCCCCTCAACCTTTGTTGTTCGGTATGCTTCAAAGAAAGTCAAGATATGATTTCACCAGTTTATGTCTTTTAATTTCTTCAATTGTCAAATCCTAACTGCTGTACGAACGGAACAAAGTAAACACAGCCTTACTCCAAAAATATTACATTTCAGCAAGACGGTTAAAGCTACCAATCCACACACTGCTTTAAATCTAATCTCATTGCTAATCATCACCACGCACCTTTCACGACATCAAGAGAACTGGTCTCCAACTCGTTTGGATGCGGCACACTGGTACCCGCCTCCACAATAACCCCAATGGTCCGGCCCGCTTGACCGGCAAGGCCACGCTCCTCAGTCTTAATGTCAAGGTCACGACTATAGTCGAGTGAAAGGTCAAAGTCCAACGACCTGTCTTTATTGTCAGTACTTTGGCATAATTCGTGTGGCAAAACAGTTTGATCAGTATTGTTAAGCTTTGGACTTAATGCAGTACACTCCTGTGCCGACTTTGGTAAATTTGAGCTTTCAAAATGTGAATTACTTGAGCCGTCATTTTCTCTATCCACACTACTTTCTACTTCTTGTTTTGTGCGCGGCTTCGTCGCACTCTCCGAACAAGTATTCCTAAAGTCAGGCAGATCGTTGGAGAAAAGTACTGTATTGATATCACACGAGGCATCGCTCCAGCTGCTGTGAATGTCAGTCTTGCTGCTTTGGTCCTGGGCAGGTTTTCCACTGATGACATCAAACGTGTTAGCCTTGACCTTTGAACCGTTTATGTTTATGTCTTCTGGGTTGTCAACCGCAGGGATATCCAGATCCGTGTCCTGTTTACGGGGATCCGGACTGGGCGCTGCTGGGTGCATGTATGACAGCGACATGGCTGCGCTGAAATCACTGGTGAGAGTGCAGGAACACGTGACCGGATGCTCCGCCCCTGACACAGACACAAGTACACCAAACACTCATTTACGCGCAAATTTTATCCCACAACGTCCTCTTGTCATATTACGCATGCACACATAGAACGAGAGCAGTTAGCTACTTTATTTTACCCCATCTACGTTACTAAAGGACACGTCAAATGCATCAGATACAAGAACCATTCCTAAATTTTCTATTTATAATAACAATTACATGATTTGAAAACCAGTTGAAGTTCTAGTGTTATTGTTTAATTCTGTTTTAATTTTTTTTTTGGGGGGAGAGGGGGTGGGGCATTACACAAGAAGTAAAAAGCGGCGTTTTAGGTACAGTTGTACCGGATGTGACACTGCCAATTACCTTCTGGGATACTGCGCACATGGATACTGATATCGTCTGCTTGGCTTGACACTTCCACACGCGTATCCTTCACTGAATAACAACAAACAAAGGCTTTTATTAAAAACAAAAACCTGGCACCGCACACGCCACTTCTGTACAATGCCCTGCTGGCACTTTTATAATAGCTGATGCAACAGCGGCCGCACAGATAAACTGTTTTCACTCATTACTGTCGAAAAAATGAATATAAAACGAAGGTAAGATACATTATGAATGAAACGTTACGGTATCACGCACCTGATGAACGGACTTGTTTTACTTCACCCTTCTTCAGTGACAAACATTCCTCCATTATCGCCCTACTCATTTGCAAAGTCAGATCGGCTAAATATAATCTAGCCTGAAGCAAAGAAGATAAATACAGGAATCACAAATCCAGGAAACACTGTCACATCTTCTGAGACGCTTTTGACCAGGCGGTAACCTACGTCCTACTTACTATATACTGATTTTTGAGGAGAGCGGGCGAGGTGGGGGGGGGTATTTCTCTGTAATCAAAATAAATCTAAATCCTCAAACACTTAACGGTTTTCGATTAAAACAGAAATTTAACCAGGGTTCGCGCTGGGTTCTCAGGAAAGTGAGTCAAAAAAGGAAAATGTGACTCGGTTGGGTCCAGAAAACTCGGTTGGTTCTGAAAAAGTGAGTCATTTCGTAAAAAAAAACGCCCAAAAAGTGGACAAAAACCAAAAACTACAGTCGAAACCGGATAATTACATGATCAAAATGCGATTATTCGGTAACACAATGGTAAGCGATTCCCAGCTTTATGTAACTGACCCGTTTACGGGATAAACCATCTTGCGATGCAGGCGGTGTCACATGCACAAGGGATTACCTTAAGGTCTTGTCGATCCTTGCCACGGCCTGACCCTCCGCTAGGGCTGCGCAGGCCTGGGCAGCTGACATGGGCTTCACATCTACAACCACGAGGCTCTTCATAGTTAATGGTTCGACAAAATTCAGAAAGATTTCAGACACTGCAAGTATTTATAAATATTCCACCCTGATAGGGATCATGTTTAGACAAGATGCAGCTATGTTTTAAAATTAGGAGCACGCCCAGGTTACGGTCCAAGATATCTACATGAACGCTTCTTACAGCAGTTCATTCATCGCAATTATCATTCGCTTAATTACTCGTCTGTATTTTAGTGATACATACAAAAGTGATTACACAGTGGTTGTGGAATCCGGGGGGGGGGGGGGAGATTAGAAACCATACCTGTAAATCAAACAGTCTTCTTTTAAAACGCTGAGGAAATCTTTTCGTTTCTTTTCCGCATTCGTGCTTGCGACTCTCCACTTCCGCAATAGCAATGCGCACGACTCACAAGCAAAGTGGCTTTTGAGACACTCTGTGCCCATATCCACCGAGTAACCAAGAACATTCTACGTGAAAAAAAGAACGAAAATTAAGCTATGGATTCATTAGATCAATTTAGAAATCAAAATGAAACACTGCATAAACACCTCAGTTTTAAACTATGAGTTGGCAGGCAAACTTGAATCACTTTTAACTTTAAGAATTCTATTTACAGATAGGTAAGACATAACAGTTTGAGAACCAAAGGGCATCGGCTGCAGTTATTCCTTTATGAAAACAAGAATGTCCACGGACGCTGTGCCCAGTCGTAGAAGCGACGACATCACAAAGTTGAACGGTGAAAAAGGTGATCACCTGAAGACTCTGCAGCCACGTATCACTGCTGCATTTGTTTATCTTTTCGCCCAATGCTTGTCGTTGGAAAGTGCCATTTTTCTTTCTAAATTTATTGTTGCAAACGACGCATACATTTCGTGGAGACATTCCTCTCGCCTGCCACTGCAACACACACACAAAAATAGGATTACTGCGGTGCATGTTACCTTAAACGGAATGATCGATGAACACCACAGGGTGAACCCTTCCCTATCGATTTCTTTACAAATTTCTTCGACCACTAATGCCATGGCGGTTGTACCCTTTTCTCTATTCAGACGATTTTACAAACCTAGTATCGATAACTTTTATCTAATATTTTGGAAAATTGTGACAAAAATGCCATATTTTCTGACAAAACCCCTAAATTTCATTTCCTAAATATACATAATATATTTATGCCCGAAAATAAGTTTTTTTTTATTTTGAGTATTATTCTTAACAATTTCTTACTGCATACGATCTTGCAGAGCAAATCATGCGGAAAATTAACATAAATTTTGAGAAAACATTTAATTTTGTTCATATGCAACAACACTAACCCATTGTTTACTGGGGTCTAGAGTTGTTTTAGAGCTTTAAAAACTAGTCTAGTTCACACGCAGAAGCAACAAGAAATTGAACAGGAGGAAATTGGTGAAAGTGAAAATCCGCCACTTGAATGTGAAAACAGCATATAGTCCTGGTTATACATCTACGTCACATGAGCAGATCATCCAATCAGCACCAATGGATTCCCAATGGTGCCGAAACCGGGGCAAAACATATTGGGTTAAAACGTGTAAAGAAATTATAGGGGAAAAGGCTAACAAATAAGCCAGTTCATGGCTTTGAGTACGCATGCTCAGCAGAGGAAACTCGCAGGATACCAGTGGTGGAATGAAGATAAAGAAACAAAGAGAAAAATACACTAAAAGTTTATTAGTGCATATATCAACTAACAGTTTTGGCCAATTTGTTCTTGATCGTATCTTTTGATCGTTGCACATAAACCAACAGATGTTTCACAACAATTTTTCCAGAACACTCCAATCTATTGTGATCATTTTAGAACAGTACAAGGCAAGGAACATTCAAATTGACCAGTACATCGTAATTGGTTATTTTACAAACTCGTCTGTTGGCTGATGACAATTATTATGACCCATAATAAGAATGTAATAGTGAATGGCATGGCTTAAAATTTGTAAATAAACATGGAACAACCTCCGCAAACGCTGTTGTCGCATTAAAAGAACACATTTTCAGCTTTACCAATTACGATGTGCTGTTCAATTTTATGTTTCTCTCCTTGTAACGTTTATTTACTGGCTGCACAAGTTATATAACAATACGGTATATTTATTTATATTTATATTTAATGTGTACTGCTTTTTTATTTTTTGTGTGTTAACGATCAACTAGGAAATGTAATTAATTGCAATTTATAATTTAACCTAAACATTTGGATTTTGCTGTCGAAACCGCCATCGGAAATATCCGAAAGTATGAATTGGCTTATCGGTTTGTTAGTAAAATTCCACCTTACTAGAAACATTTTCACAAATATGTTACAATGCATGCAGAATTGCAGAATAACATGCAAAAGTTTCTTATAATTTCTTCATATTTCAACCCAATGAACTTGCAGTCGAACCATAGCTACCGTTGGAAATTTTGGAAAGTGTACACTGGCATATGTTTGTCATTCAAATCTTTCATTATCGCTCAATTTATTGAATTATTTCGATTGGTTAGAATGACTGATAAAGAAACAACTGTGTTTAACCTACATTTAGTATGCTTTAATTAAAACTTCTACTCTACTAGCATATATCTACCTTGAAGAAACAAAATTAACGAGTGGAACCCAAGATCCAACGTTAGCTTCCGGGTTATCAGCTAAACGCCTACACGCTGTATGGATGCGTTCAGCAAGGGGCTAGCCCCACACCGAGATAACTGGAGGAAGAAAGCAATGTTGTAAAAGGACTACATGTTGAAGGCTTCTATGCTGCTGCTGAAGAAGTTTGAAAACAAAAAATTAAGTAATCATGTACACTTTTATCACATTCGATCTTAAAAATAAATAGATTGAACTTGAAGGTAATTTCTATTTCAGAATGAAAAGGGTACATCATCGTCATGTAAAACACAACAGCATATCATTCCACTTTCAAGTTGAAAGATAAAAGTTAATTTTTCGATTGCGCAGAGTTGATGGTAACTGACTATTTTCTGCATCGTTTTGAACAGCCACGAAACCACTATTACACAACAGAAAAAAACAACGCCGAATATTTTATTCCTCGTCCATAGAAAATCACAATTATAAAACCATAGAATCTACAATTAAGCTTAAGTGTGTATGTGTTATACGGGCGTCAAAAACATCAACAATTTACTAACAACTAAAGAGAAACAAGAATTTGAAATATTCACCTGTTTCCTTTCGGATCTTTCAGAGGCCAACTGGTTTTTAACTGCGATTTAAATTTAGCTGCTCGATAAATAGTAGAAATAATAACAAACCAGTGAATATTGATGTGTACGATCTTATGCATTTTGTGGTTGCAATTTGATGATCAATTTCGTTAGATAAAGGAAGATGTATCGCTTACACAAATAAGGTGATGAAATGTGTGGTTTTTGCAATACAAATAGTCGTTTGAATATGTCACTTATTATCGCCCATAAACACTTGGAATGTGTTATGCGTGTCCGAAAATTCGGAGAAAAGGGGTAATTTTGAAGTCAGACGCGGTCCGCACCGAGTGCCATTCTCGTTAAAAGGTGGAACAGTAATTTTTATTCATTGCTTTGCATTGCCTACAAAGGAGGATGGGGGGGGGGGGGTATTTTGGAATTTTACTCCACGTTTCGTTGAAAAAGAAGTACCTACTATTTCAAATTTAAATTAGCACTTCGCTTTTAGGGGTCGTTTTGAAAGTCATGGACATGCCTGATAGCCAGTTTGTACGTGAGTGCCTCTCCCTCCATCCTGGTTATAAACCAGACCACAACTGATTACTCAAACTGATTACTCAAACTGAAATTCTGTCTGTTTTGAGCCAAACCAAAAATTACATGAAGCAAATCATTACAAAACGAAATTACAAAAATTGATTTTTCTCAAAAACTTTGAAGTTTTGAATTATTTAACCACTTACGAGGGAGAGCAGATAGAATTCGTTACAGTAGATCATAACTGGTGGTAACAAACTGTTAAATTCCAACTCGACTGGATAAGTCATCTGCAAATTTTGCAATCCTTTGGATTCAGATATACTTTATTTGGCGATACTTCACAGAAAATTTGTTTTGAAACACGCAAGATATTCTTTTTGGCTTCACCAGTTTTGATCTACTGTAACCATTCGTCCTCCTCTCTTTCGTATACGACTGTGGTGTAGAATATCACAAAGAATCCGAATCGGTACTGATGGTTTGGCGTACCGCGTCAGTTCATCGCTATGAAACGCTTATTCAAGTCTATCGCGCTCGCTTTGGGCACCGATGTGGTAATATGTTGCGAGATTAAACTATTCCTAACTTAAAAAGTCTTTATTAGCCATGGCCGAAGGCCCTCAAAGCGCTAAAAAGGTAATGACGTACAACTTCTGTGTTACGTTTTCTGAAAAAAAGGAATTTGGAACTAAGCCACAAATCTCCAATGGAGATTGAAGTGGAGCTGTCAAACGTTTAGTTATGATCTAGGTATTAAATATCACGTGATCAAAGTCAAGAGACAAAAATATTGATAAATGGGGTTATGTATTCTCTATTAAAAATATACTGCTAAATGCAGAAATGGACATAAATTTAATCTGCATCCCAATAAAATTTAACCTGTAATTTGTTCCATGTTCTTGATATATCACGAATTTGGTCATTGATATTGATATGAATATTTCTGTGTTAACAGGCGTGCAGATATTCCAAAAAGGATCCCAAACGACGCTTGTTGAAATATGGAGGAATTAACTGGACCATATCCTTTTGAGTCCGATCATGTAGCTCTAAAGGGTAATGCTGACTATCACAACATGTTGACAGCAATAGCCATGCTTGAAGCACAGAAAACAAAAGCTATTAAAGATATAGATATTCTTTTGAAGGTAATGCTAACCGGAAAGAAATTGTTTGTGTTCCTTGAGGGATAGGAGCTCTGAAAAGTTCGCAGAAGAACTTGGTCATTAAAAAATATGGCTTTTCATAGACATTTGTAAATTAGAAGCTTGTGCACGCAATGCATATACACATTTTATGTTTTTGATGACTTAAAAGTATTATAAAATGCATGGCATAATCTTCTAATGCTTCAATTGGTCAGTGGGAGAAGCCGACGCCATTTGAGCATGCAGAGGCTGCTTATTGGAGAAAAGAATACAGACAAAGCCAGTAAATCGCATAACCAATTATTCAAAGGATATTATGCGTTTATCCGATATATGCGATTATCTGGAGTTCTCCCTGTTGTGCTTAAATTATTTCCACAGATGACACCCATGTATTCCATATATGCCGTATCCCGACATTTAGCCGAGCCACATTTAAGTGTCATTAAATGTCGTACTCCTCAATGTGCACGTACCCAACAACCACACTGTTTGCTGATAATTTTACGGAAAAATAAAATATTGGCCTCTTCCTGGTTTTCGCTTTTGAAAGCCATTGGCCTTGTTTATTTACATCACCTAAATTGTTTTGATCAATGCTGAGCCATAAATATTCAAATTGAACTGTTTATTCTACTTAATGACATTTTTGTGCTCACTGTCTGGTGCGGCTACCACCTGGATGAAATGAATAACCCTTTTCAACATACAAAAGGTGGCATTGGACTTACAAGTCTCACTATCCTCTCTGGTTATAACTTGTCCTTTTGTTTAAGAGCGCCAAAATGCAGATATAAAACCCTGAGGGGAGTAGGAAGGTTGAATATGCACACAGCTGGCCAAACATCTGGGAGGCAATGCCTTTGATAAATATACGAGGGCACTTCATGTCACAAGCCGTAATGTGTTCATTGAGTGATTTCGTCTCCATTCACTTCAGTGCAGGGATGATGCCCTGAAGGACCCCATAGCCTTTGCTCACAAACTACAGCATGGTGTGGATATGGGCTTCCCAGGCCGTCAAAAAGTGACCGAATTGCCGCGCATTGATTGGAGCCGGTACAGCGAGCAGACCGACAGTTCTAACCAGGGACATCGCCATGCCACGAGGCACCAAAAACAACAGAGCAACAGCGAACAGAATTCTGCTAGAAGTAGCATTTTATGTTTATTTTATTGAAACGCGCTGTAGTTCTTCCAAACGCCACTTAAATATGCTTCGAATATGTCTGTCTATTTCAACAATAATATATAACGATGAAAATTTATTTTTAAATTTTTCAAAAATATCTCCCGAATTGAGAGACCTATCTTCGGCAGTTTGCAATGAGTTTGTTATGTCTGAGTTAGCGTGTACACCGGATGACGTGTTAGAGCGCAATTACTACCCCCATTCCCCGGGTCCATCCACGTTGTGAACGTATACTTGATTTTCACCCTCGAAGGCTCGCGCTCAAGTACCCCCGTGCCGCTGGGGTCGGGTGCTGCAGCGTCCACGCCACAGCCAGGGGAGGACAGCGACCAGGGCGCCCTGGCGCTGGTGCGGGGCAAGCGCCGGGACGAAGCCAAGCCGCCCACCTTCAACAAGCTGTGGTCAGTAGAGGAGCAGGCACGGCTGGAGGAGCTGCTCGTCAAGTACCCGCCCGAGGAGGTGGAGGCCAGGCGGTGGGAGAAGATCGCTCGGGAGCTAGGTAGCAGAACTAGGCAGCAGGTGAGTGTATTGTAATGTTGTATTGGGTGGTTTTGGTTTTGCATTTTGAAACACTCGCAATGTTGTAATTTTTTTACATTACTTTGTGGTTAGCCTCAAAATATCTTTATTGAAGCTTCATGCCTTCGCCCTCCCTAAAATAAATCCAGGGTGTCATTTTAATTCATATTTCATAATATTTCGGGTATTTAAAACCATTATTGCCTTTGTCAGTTAAAATCGAGCGAGTTGAACAATGAGATTAGCTTTGCAACATACGAATTGGCTGAAATGCTTGCGTCATTATCTGACCAGGTGCAGAGTCGTGTGCAGAAGTATTTCATCCGTCTTGCGAAAGAAGGCATGCCTGTGCCTGGCCGAGTGCCGTATAACCTGCACCAGAGCAGACGGCGCACACCGGCACACCACCGGAGTCAGCACCTGCTCTATCCCTCGTCCACTTTCTGTGTATCGTATAGGTAGGTCAAGGCTTTTTTTCAACGTGAAAGTTTTTGGCCCTTTTTTACCCTGAAATTTGAATTGTTAAATCAGAGTTTAGAGTCATAGCTTATGTTTTAATATCTTTTTTCGCGACAATCTTCTGACGGCGAGTTGTAATGAAAAAAAAAAGAAACATCTCAAGGACCGGAGGAAATGATTATTGTGATTATTGTGATTATTGTGATGGATGTTCCAGGCCCCCTGTGTATATGTCCGATGATGACGAAAGCAGTACGAGTGCGTATACCCCGGATACATCCTTTACGCATACGCCAGTGACGTCACAGAATGCCACCGTTTCCGTAAGTCAGCTCGTTAGAGAGATCCACTTTGGTTGCGTACTGTACATTCAGTGGTCTGACAAAAAAAAGTATTCAGAAAACTTGATTAAATTTGAAAAAAAAAGATATCGTTTAACGTGGAAATATCCTTCAAGTTAAAAAAAAATATTCTCGAGGCAAAAAAAAAAAATGTTTTGGTGAAAAGGGATGCAACAGTCTTTCACAATTTAACACGCTAATTGCCCGGATGTTTGAGACCCCCGCCCGCCCCTCCTTCAGCCCCCCCCCCCCCCTCCCAGACAACACCACCGCACGTAAGATATAATGGGCGCGGTTTTTAAGGATGAAGAGGACGTACCGGAAGAGCTGCGAGACAGCGAGGAATACGCGGAAATAATGCGACTCAAGATGGTGAAGAAAGACGCGGAGGCCGGGGCCAGACTGCAGCGCCATCTGGGATACAAGGTAATCCGTGCTGCTCTTATCCCGTGCCAAAGCGACCAGCCGCGGCAGTGTCCTTGGACAGCATCTTGGGACATTCTTATGTGAGACAGGGTTAAGATGATTTGGCCGATAGTCTTTATGGGAGGAGAAAGCATTGTCTTAGACTGCAGACTTCAAGGTGACGAGAAATGTAGGGGCGTGCTATAGCAGGGACGGTGGAGGGGGTGGCGTGGGGGTGTGAAAAGAACAGTCAACTAGACCATCCTTTCGCTGGTGAGAGAATGTTTTGAAAGAAAAAGAAATAGAGACATTTTTGCCTGTACAGGAAGAGGGATGGGGGTGAAAATGGGATAGGGGTGGGTGAGGGTTGCTGTTGAGTCTGGAATAAGAATAGACGCAAGTAGAAAGAAAATATTATTGTATTTAGTATTATACGTTTGTACCACAACTCTGTTTTTGTGCGTGTTTAGTGTGATAGGTGCGGTGTGGAGCCGATAATGGGCACCCGGTGGCACTGCCAGGACTGCCCCGAGCACATGTCCACGGACTTCTGTGACGCATGCGCAGACTTGTGAGTCATTCTCTCATAGCGTTTTTTTTTTTCAGCCATGTTTAAGTTCTAATCTGGTGCTTTCAATAGGCTTGTGAAGCGGAAAAGAACGAAAAATGCCGAGGGGAACTCGTGCCTGGGTCCTTGTGAAGCTATTAATATCTGTATTTACACTGGTCGTCAAATCAACATCTTGTTTTCTTAATTGAGGAGCTTTGCATCTTTTGAAAATCGCTTTTTA
The DNA here is from genome assembly GCA_949752745.1 of Protula sp. h YS-2021. Classification (NCBI taxonomy): domain Eukaryota; kingdom Metazoa; phylum Annelida; class Polychaeta; order Sabellida; family Serpulidae; genus Protula; species Protula sp. h YS-2021. The sequence continues at coordinate 13,542,965 of OX457033.1, forward strand.
ATGTTGCTGATTTCCTCTTGTAATCGTTGAGCCAGGCTGACACATGCAGCAACACTTCGGTGCAAGTGGCTTGGCGTAGGAATATCATAATGACTTCCGGTTTGTGAAAAAACGTCTCGGCAATTTCCGGAATATGTCAGAGATCGGTGATGACCGGTGCTAAATCGTTAGTTGAGGAATATTTGTGTTGTATGGAGTCTGTTCATTGTCGGGTTGCAGCACGTACGAGGCAGGCGAGCATAAATCGTGGCACACACTGACTGACGTACACACGGCGGGACGCCACTCGCACCTGGATCACGACTACCGCCATTCACAGTTCCTCAGCGGCGACTACAACTACCTCGATCCCAACTTCCTGCCTGCTACGTGACCCCCCCCCCCCGCAACAACAACCAAAAAAATCGCGTCGGCGTAGTAACCTCTGGTGGTGTTTCGAATGGACATTTTCAGCGGTGCTTGTTCATGCGTATCCTGAGGACTGGTAGTTTTGAAAAGTATGCGGGGAATCCTAGCCCTAGCTAGCCCTGTAGGAGTGCGGTGTGATGGTGAAGAGGGCACACGTGGCCATTTGTAAAGATTGGGGCGGCTGGAGTATGGAGGGGGGTGGGGGGAGGTTGAGTGGAGAGGACACGGTATTGTAATAAGGTAGCAAAGGTGTTATTTGAATACTGTTTGTTGTTAATGGCAATTTTTGGGAGAAAAACCTGTAGTTGTGTGTTAATAAAAACCAAATGCCAAGGATGTCATTTGTGTATTTGTTTTTGTCAAGCCATGCAACGCCTCCCCCACCCATGCTTATATATCAGAACCGTGATAACCCTGGATAAGACTAATTGTCCTGTTGTCTGCGTGGCCTACACCTTTCCAAAACAACCGGTGACGTGAATACAGCACGTACCTGAAACAAAAAGTACCTGGAATGTTCGGGGATTATGGAGATGTCCTTGGAAGGGAAAGGTATATGGAGGAGGTGAGGGGAAAGAAGGATGTCCTTGGAAGGGAAAGGTGTATGGAGGAGGTGAGGGGAAAGAAGGATGCCCCTTGAAGGGAAGGGTGTATGGAGCAGGTGAGTGGAAAGGAAAGATGTTTGGTGGAGGTGAGGGGAACGAAGGGAAAGGAACAGGTACGGTGAAGGTGTGGATGTCCAGGGAAGGGGAGAGGGAAGATATGTTTTTGAATGGATGTCTTCGCCCTCCAAATATAATTGAGGAAGACAATGTAGACCATGTTTTGTAAACTAAAAAAGTAATGGATCCCTGCCTCTGAATGTCTAGTTCACGGAATCTCACCAGATTCTTCATGTGTGCAAATAACTCGCAAAATAACTCAGTTATATTTTCAGTGCAACCACGTTCGAATTATGACGCTGAAAAAAATAGAAAGCTTGTACTGTCTTCATAAAAAACTTGTTTGAAGAAAACATAATTATAGCAAAAGCAAATAGCATAGTCCTTGGTGTTTCTTTACTGGTCCAACTCGACAACCGCTGACATTTTGCTCAGTTTCAAATTCGTGGAATGTCCTTGGTGGATTCCCATTGCCTTTGTGTTCTGCGTAATGAGAACCAAAGGCAGCGACATTTACTATAAATAAAATATGAGGATGATGAGCTTTTCTGTGAAACGGAGACAACTCTTCCGTGTATGGGTATTTTTTTCTGCCTTTTACAAAGTCAAAAGACAGCTTTTTTTGTTGAGTCTGAAGCAAGTGTTAATGTTTCGGGATTTTTTTTTTGGATGGGGGGGAGGGTTAGATATTTTTGTGGAGGAGAAATTTTCGTCTAATACTAATATCAGTTTATCGTGTCTGTTGCAGCATTGATTTCTGAGGATTAGTGTCTGAAATTTTGCAAAAAGGGGCAGAAATTGGGTTGGTTTAAGAATGAACAAAATCTCGCTTATCCTTTGTAACAATTTAATAAAACTGTTTGTAAAATTGAAGGAAATCGCGAATTTATTTTTAGGCCATTAATTTTAACTATTACTAAAAAATATGACCTCGTAAAATATATATTTTCATAAAAACATGATTTTTTATTGCAAAAAAGATGAAACATTAAGGTTATAGAAATTCATTATCACCACTCCTGGCAACCCTCAGAGGAATGTCACACTCATTTAATTCCGCAGTGAATATCGTGTCTCTTACGAATTCATATCCTATTAAATTAAGGTAGTGATCCAATTTTTGTGGTGACCCAGATGCTGCTGCAGGATGTAAGTATTCTGATTATACTTTTACCAGTAACTTTACAATAGGTCCCAAAAGGGCCCAAAATACAAAAAAGTCCAATTCAATTTAATAAAAATTGAAAACGGATATGTTTCAACGACAGGTAAATTAACCTTCAACAGTGTCTTATTACCTTTTTCAGTTGCAAAAATTTTACAGTCTTCAGAGAGCCTGCGAAAAAGTACTGCATTCATTGCTGACTTTAAAATATTTAGTTATTCTATTAGAAGTAGAAATTTTGCATAATAAAATGTGCGTTTTTTTTAAGTCCATAGTAGCTGTTATGGTAGAAGTTTGTATCAATTTCTGGATGAAGAAGGTCTAATTTCTGAATCTGAGCGCCATTTTTGATCTACTTGCTGAAAACCTCTATAAAATAACTCGATTATGATTGCATCCGGGGACTATGGGAACTCAAAGGGAAGACATTAGCACCCATAATTGTGTGGACAACGTGATTTTAAGGGGGTGAAAATAGCGGTTAAACTCACTAATTTGATCCATAACTGGATCTAAAGGTCTCTCAAACTGAATGCGTAAACCCTGCTTTAGCGGAATCTTGGCGACGAGAGCTCCTCCCATCATTAGCCTCATTAGCAAAGGTAACATGCGCGGATCCAGGAAAGCGTTATCTCTTCTCAGTATTAATTATGGACAATGTGCCCTATGCTTTTAAAGGAAAACATATCTATATTGGGAAGGAAAATGCAAATTCACATGCAATTTAAATAGAAATTGGCATTTTTTTTAAAGCAGTATGTAAGATTACAATTTCAGATGCCCTGGCCGTTTAATTAGCTCCATATAACGGCCAGGCTATAGCTAAAGCAATTTATAGTTGCCTTAGTAAGAAACAAAATGACAAGGAGCTGAGTTTTGAGACGAGATGCCTCAAGATGGTAATGCAGAAATGGAAACTATCTCATGTGAAGATTTTATAGATAGATCAATGCGGTGTATTCCGTCAATCTAGTATGTAATATAATCAATGAAAGCGAAATGGAAGCTGGGGGAAAACTTTGATAGATAGGCTATCTTTTGATTGATGTGTTACCATAAATGTAATGGAATTTGGGGTCGTCTCTTAAGAAACAATCCACGCAAAGGCTATTAAAAAGACAGTTGCAATTTAAGATGTAATCTAAGGAAAGGTAAAACGTTAGCACATGCCCTCAGCAATTTGAATACTAAATTCACATGTTTGATGGCAATTTGTCTACATGGCTTGGGGAGGCTGGGCTGGGTTGAGGGTGAAATGGGGGGGGGGGGGGGGAGAGGGTGGGGGTGAAGGTGAGTGTACTATCATATTGAGAGGTCATACTTAGTGGGAAAAATTTACTGTGTTACTACGAATTTACAACATTCTGTTGAACCAACTGAAAAACAAATACACGATCTTTGAATTTTCAATGAAATGTATGAAAACAAAACAACTCCTAAAATGGCATTAAATTACTCATAAAATGTTCTTTCGTGTGGAAATTCAGCTAAAAGACGAAGCTATCTTTCATTTTGTTGAAGTTAAGCTAGGAAAGGGAGTGAACCTTTATTTGGTTTATGCCTTCATTGTTAGCTTACGAAGTTTAGTATCGCCCAGAGATTTGATTTGGTTTGTTGCCAAGTAAATGAAAAACTCTATGAGCAAATATAATGATAATAATAAAAAAAATTGCTTTTTTATTATTTTTTTTTAAATAACAAGATGGTTAAAAATTACATTAAAAATCTTTTTGTATGTTATATATTATTGTATATTTTACATTTATATAGGGAAACATAGATTATTATTCCTAACATACTAAGTGATAAAAGTAATACAAAAACGGACATTATTTAGCACTAAACTGTTTATACTTGAAAAGAAATAACCTCTTTGATTCTTGATTTTATTCCAGGAACTGACTCGTTGTTGCTTTCTAAATTTCACCATGGCTCAAAAAGATGGATGTAAGGTTATCGTCGAAAGATCGGTAGTTTCTCTATGATGTTAATGTTCAGTGATATAACTTTTTGCAACCAGAAACTTTGTATTCAACACAACACATGCTTTGTTTTGAACTTAGATTTTACTACGCAAATAACTTGTTTACAGTTCCCATAATTTTTTTAAAACATTATGCTTTGTTTTGAACTTAGATTTTACTACGCAAATAACATGTTTACAATTCCCATAAAATTTTTTAAATATTTCTTTAACTTAGAAAAATGACAAAATTGTGGTCTTTTGCAGGCTTTTAAATCCGCACATGAAAGCACCTTCAGATCGCCATCATGCCATCTCTTGTGAAATGATTCTGTGATATTGTTTGTAAAAAAAGGTTAAAAAATATCGTTTAAGTAGGACTTTCAAAATAAAAAGCTTTTTTAACCTTATTTTGGAATGGGAAAATGAGACTGTGTCATTATTGACTGATACGCAGATAAGTGCGTGAGTTCAGGTTTGTCATTGGCTTGTCCGCCGAGAAATGATTCTGCGTTCTCACATTTCGTCTAAGCCATATCGGTTGTCATAGTTACTAAGTGTCTTGAGTTATCGCCTTCCTTTGCTGACGTTTTAAATGCTTTCATTGATAACTCTATATATGTTCATGAGTGTCTCACCCCGTCTCAAGAGATTAATGCAATTTCAGAAAGTAATTACATAAAGGACTGTGCAACAGAGTGTCACTTCAAAGTCTTGTCTGGTAAATAACCGACTAAAAGAAAATTGACAACTGTCTATACCGACCGAATGTAACAGGGAAATGCATAGTTGTCGATGTGCAGTTTCCATGAAGAGAAGCTTTCGGCGTTGTCTCAGATTTTCATCGTGTTGGTGCCATCACATTAAATGGGTAGCCTGCTTCCCTCCCTCCCCCCTTAATCAAGTAGCTATTGTGAAAAGGTGGGGGTTGGTCGAGGGCTGTCTCTTATAGTAAGTCTGATAAGTTCAAATCTGGTAAATCTTGTTGGAAGACATGTTTGAAAATTATGTGATTTTCGTGTTGAGTGTGTTTGGGTCGAGTATTGTTTTTGTTTTTGTTTTTGTTTTTTTTTCTTTGCGGGGGCCTGGGAGGAGGGGGGGGGGTGGTGGAGGCAAGTACTGACAGAGAAACAAAGTCTCCTTCTTTTTTCACATTTTCAATTCGAATACACTATAATGGACCGTAATTTTCCAGATACTGGAATAATTCTCGTTTCAACTCGCCCAGTTTCACTCACTCTAATTGATCATTCAGTTTAATAAAACTGAAAAATTCTGTGATGAGATTTAATGATTTCCGTAAAGATAGGGCATCTTGGTCATTTGTGCAAAATTGAGGGACAAAGCACTGGAGAGACAGTGTAGGGGGTGGGTGGTTGTGAGATTGTATACATTACCAACAATGATTTGTTCTGACAAATTTTGTCAATCCCAACGCTGTCCGAACTACACAGGTTCTACTCTCTCTCTCTCTCTTTCTCTTTCTCTCTCTCTCTCTCTCTCTCTCTCTCTCTCTCTCTCTCTCTCTCTCTCTCTCTCTCTCTCTCTCTCTCTCTCTCAGGATTAACAGGAATCTAAATTAAAGAAGACAGATGATATCATAACCAATTTGTTAATTCCTAGCGATCTATCAAATGTTGGTATAACAATAGCAGACAGCTCACTTATCCGCTTTTATGCATCTTGTGATATTTTTTGAAAGACGGATTGAAAATGGCGACGGTCTTGCTAAATTAGAATGCAGTTTTCATTTTAAATACGTTTTATGATTGTTTTCTTCTGAAATAAAAACTATTGTAAAAAATCTTCGTGCTGATGTTTTTTTTCTCGAAATTATTCAATTTCTATTACTGGCAAAGTGCAATACAGATATTACGCAGTAGTTTGTCACTCCTTTGAAAATGTCATGTCATTTTTACATTGCCGTCGTCAGGCCAAATGAAAAAAACTTGTATTTTTTAAATAAAAGTGTGTGTCTTTACACATGCCATCTATTTACTATATGTGTATGTGAAGAATTTAGATCAAACATGAGTGCAAGACTGAGGAACGATTGTGCCGGAGCAAGATTAGGAATGATTGTACCGGAGTCATATTGAGGAACGATTTACAGGAACAAGACTAGGAACGATTGTACCGAAGTCAGACCGAGGAACGATCATACGGGAACAAAACTGAGGAACTATTTATAGAAATACAAATTACTTGCCATCAACTCTTCTACCTTAATTTTCCTTACATACTGAAGGAAATTACCTGAAAAAATTATATTCGTAATGATCATCAATGTGATCACATACTTGGAATTTACGTTTGTATCTAATATGACTATACAGTTATTCCGGAATGGAGTGCAGTACTCATTAAATTCCTGTCCATCAGCAGCAATCCGCAACGTCAGTATTTTAAATTTCCCCATTTCCCTTATCGTAGACATTTCTTTGATACCTCCCATGTCAAAGGAGGAATGTTTTGTATCCTTTTATTAGTTTTTTTTAGCTGCACTGCAAATAACTTGCACGAACTGACATCATTGAGAGTTCATTTTTATGTCTCCAGTGTCATTTCTATTCTGAAGAGAGCGTGTTTTCTTTCCCTTCTACTGTCAGGGAACCTTTTGTTGTTCTTTTATAAAGTTATTTTATGCATACAACAAAATCAGGATGTTTTGCTTGCATGTTTGAGCGAGCATCGTTTTCCATGACTTAAATGCAGGGTGACGTCTGTTATTTTAATTTTAATATTTACCCCAGCTTTTGTATTTCTGGCAAAATATCTTGACATCCGCAAATTAATAGCATTTGAAAATAGCATATGACTTTATTTCCCGCTCATGAATGTAATATTATTCAATGTCGCTTCATGTGTTTGTTCTGTGTGAGTATATGTGCCTTCAAATACCCTCTTATTAAGTTGTTTTCAACACTGTAAAACATGAACAAATATTAAGCTTGTTGGTCCTTTAAGAGCTCAACATTTTCCTTCCTCTTTTGTGGACTGTATTCAGCAGGTGTCACAAGTTCTAAAGTTAGTGTTTAATGGGTTTTTTTTCTCTCAAGAGATCTGAAGAGGTTTCAATGGCGGGAATAGTGATGATGTGTGAGAAGCTGAGTGGCGAATCTAGCCACGTGTGGAATAGCTTAATTTTTGCTGGAATGTATCTGATGTTTGTGAGTACCAACTAAAAATTACACAATTAGAAAATACCGTAGTGATCAGAAGGTTAGCAGTGACGCATTGGATGCAACGTCATGCGATGGCTTGTGCTAGTATGCTGCCCTAAGTAACCATAGTAACTTGTTCATTAGAGGTCGCCTGTCTGATCTATTTTTAACAAACAAATGGTGTGCGTAAATAATTAGCAACATGTCTTACCTATAAGCTCTTCTGAGCAATATTTTAGGTAAAAAATTATCAGTCAGTCACCAGTGTTAGAACCCGCATAACTAAAACCTGCATATCTGATCTTTTGAAATGACCCATGCTTAACGATAATCAATGCTTGTGTCTAAAAGGACTAATAGATGTGCTACATCATTTGCCACATCCACTAGTTTAATACTGGCCTTTTTTCAAATGTTTGAATTCAGTATTCAAAATTATCATCTTGAAAGTTGGAATAATTGTAAGCTCATACTCCTCGCGTTTTGTTCATATGGTTTTGAGATAAACGAAGCTAATCTTCAAGTTGGCTTGAGGTGGCAGTTAGAACAGTGTTGTGAGAACAATGGCCGGTCATCTCAGTTCTGAGCTTAAGATACGCGCCAAGGTGCAAGGGACTAGGGATTGACGTTTGTGGGGTTGCATCCATTAAGCGAGTTCGATGTGTTAGATCACAGAATTCACAGAATTCGAAATTACAATTCACCGAATCGTCTGGCAAATCCTATCAAATTTACTACAAGTCGTAGCAATCAAGTCACAACGTATCACATGGGAAGCTGTGAAGACAAAGCTCAGAGCATGGATAGAGCTGTCCATGTACAGTTGTGACCGTTTCAAGGTTCAGCGTTCTGTATTTAGCGCAATGGTATCGGAATAGTGAGAAACTTTACCATTTGCAGAGCACTAATAGAACGTTTCAGGAATACATCTCAGGTTGTATAGAATACTTGAAGCATAGGGAATTCATACGACGTTATTCGCTGGTACAAGTACATAGTACTTGTAGCGTCGTGATAGCACCCTGCTAGGGAGCTCATACAGCATGCTATAGAATTATCAAGCTTATGTATTTTACATGTCGGATGAGATGGGAATAAGAGAGATATAGATCGAAGGTATGGTTATTTTCTTGATGTTCACTCTCCATTTCACATCGTCGTATGTAAACCTCTCCACTAAGGACACTCCTCTATTAGGGCCAAACACCTCCAATCTGTTAGTGTCCCTAATACAGGGGTTTCCTTGTATTTGAGCAAAATCGTCTTTTATCCCCTTTCTGATTTCGCCCATTATTTTGTCGGATGAAATAAGGAACAAACAGAAGTTTAAATACCGAAAAACGAGTTGGTTTACTTTTACTACATATCTTTTTCATAAAGGTCTTCAACAGGACCAATTACGCTTTTTTTACATAAAAAGCAGTAACAGATATGGGTTGATCATGGTCTCTACTGTGCAACCCTGTGGTTCTTAAGCAAAGCAAGCGTGAAAGGTCAAATCTAAATATCACATGGAAAGTATATAATTCTTTTTATTTTCCTGTTATTTAAAAGCACAGATTTCTATAATTATTTCGAAGATAGTCAGCAATACATGTGGAAAAGTGACATCTCTTAACAAAGAAAATGGGCCTTCCTTTCTTATTTAACGGCAGTCTTACATATCAATTAGTCACAAAAGTAGATATTTTGCCAAAGAACCAATAAGGGCAAATATGGGGTTTCCAGGTGGAGCACCAATTAAACGGTTTAAAGTAGAGAGCAGGTTTTGCGAGTAAAAAAATTATTGTTTACTACTCGAGCGAAATACGCAGATTATTGCAAAAGTCTTTCTCTTAGTACTCAGGAAGTTGAAAGTTATTCTGACTTGATTCCGTATTCATAGCACAGCAAGCCAGAGCTCAGGCGACGATCAAGTCTATTTTTATTTCATATTCAAAGCGTAACAAGACAGAGCCAAAGCAGTTGATGAGGTTTTCTGCCCTGATACCGCATTATAACAAGCCAGAGCTAAAACGCTGTATTCACAAAAATTAACTGAAGAGAAAATCTATTGAATTCTCTTCACACTAACTGATTTTAAACAGGTGAAATTTATTTTTTAACTCTAGTTTAACTCTGGTTTCTAATGGGAAAGTTAAAGGTATATCTATACCGATAACTTTGTGAATACAGCCATAGGGAACTGGGATGTGTCTACTAAAACCAAATTTGCTGAAATAGAGATTAATACCTCAAGAAGTCAACAAAAGTTGGCTGTTATTACAAAAGAAATGAAAGTGATGCTCAAGAGCCTTTTTGTCTTCTATGTTTTCTGAAACAACTAAAAAGAAAGCAATTGTATTTAAAGCATGTTAATTTCATTGCACTCATTGTTCTTGCAAAATTACTGGCTCTGACTCTTGCATTTGGTTGAAGTACGCATGTTCTTAGCCGTGGATTCGTATATATATATATATATATATATATATATATATATATATATATATATATATATATATATATATATATATATATATATATATATATATATATAACGTGTAAAAGTTCTAATAGCCTATTTATAGAATATCCCAGCTGCATGATAGCGAATAGAAATAATGTTCTGCAAATGCTTTCCCTGCTAAAACCTACTTTAGAAACTTTACACATGGTATTTAACGTTGTGTTAATTTAGCTATCCATATATAACACGAATAAAACGAAAAAATAACAAAAACTACTGCAGTCATGCACTTTCATACTACTGCATTGTTTGAATATGCAATACCTAGCGGCTTCCACTTTTTGTTTGATATGAAACTCTATAGAGCCAAAAAACTGTTTAATCGATCTATTTATATACAATTAAAGTTTGAGCTCTTTACTTCACGACGTTCGTTATGCAATATTGACCTTGCTTTATTCGGAATTCTACTAAATAGGTCAGTGTTTACGCTGGGCAAGCTTGAAACGACTCACTGCACGCGTTCGTCGAAAAAAAAAACAATTTAAGTAATTGCAAAGTAATATGGAAACCAATAAAATTTAAAAAAGAATCCATTGTGTTTTGGTAATGAGACGTATATAGGGCTATTGCTGTAAATGTAGAGTAAACTTTACAGGAGTGATGAAAAATTGCTCTGTTAGTGCTTTGTAATCTGAGTGATTTTTTTTTATTTCAGAGCGGGCTTAGGAATACGTTTTATTACTTACTCCATCAAGGCTATATTATTCCAAGGTTCTTTGGCCACGCTGCATTTAGATGAGTTTACTAGATCAAAAATATTTAAAGCGTGTTATAATTCAGCTTTGATGTCATATAACTGATAAAACTATAAGAACCAAATAATTTAAATATTAAATATGAGTTAAAGTATAAAAACAAATCAAGACTTATTTGAACAGCAAATAAAACGAGGCAGCTATATTGAGTGACGGCAATGCTGTCACCAAACTATTGTAGTAACCTCTGAAAAACTACATGGTAAATTTTCTATAAATTGTCTATAAATATAACATTATCTGTAACTGCAACAAACGCCGGCAAAATGTTGTCTTGCTGCAACCCTCTTCTAAGACTTTTGTTGCTCGGATTCATAACTATAGAGTACATTACTTAAGCACAATATTACTAAGTACATTGTACTGTTATTTTCTCCATAAAATACTTTCTACCAAAACTTCTTGCATCATTTTATATTAAGGCCACAGTATGTCTTCTGCACACAATCCTTATTGCTATTAATTGCCCCTAATTTATCTGTCTACATTGATGCCTCTTATAAGAAGTTGGTAATTGTAACAGTAAAGGTAATTGCAGATATGGCAGCTGTAGGGTCTTATTAGGTACCCGTTTGCTACATTCTGTCATATAAGTAGCACTGAGCTAATTAACCATATATGCCCCATGAACAGGTGTGTAAGGGCTATATGGAGTAAAAGGCTGTGCTAGTACTACTTCCTATCAAGTACTCATTCGAATGCTAGGAACGAATGCAGATGGCTTGATCGAGTAAGAAAAATTTTAGTTTATAGTTGTTGGAAGTTGCACTGTTCACGCATCGAATGGCTCAAGAGGCCAGATATACTTAACACTGTGGCAAACAGTCTACTTGTGTTTTTTAGAGACAAATGATTTAGTTTCAAAATTTAAAGTTACTTTAAGTAAAAAAAAAATCAAATATTGAAGATGTAAACTCATTTAATATTATTTATCATCTGCCTTGCGCCAATAAATGAATTAAAGTCAGATGTTTTCTCTCTGTTTGAGAAGTCCTGCAAACTTTTTTCGACTACATAAAGGTAAAATAACAATGTCTCATTAGCACATTAAAAATGTATGGCCAGCACTGAACAGTCAATCAGCAGTGAGTTGCTAGAAGCTTTCATAAAACTCAGAACCATAGAGACGTTGCAGAGCAGAGAGGTAAAAAGGAGAGGCAACATGAGGGCAATAAATGCATAGTCTCTTTCCTTTGTACAGTGTCTGATGCAGAGTTATAAGGATATCAGATGCTCTGTGCCCTTTTCTCTAAAATAACAACATTAGCGAAAAGTCAAAATGGTAGTGACTTCATTTTTGGGATAATTTAGACATATTTTTACCTGGGCTTTTTGAGGTATGTAGACTTTTTCTAAATGTGTCAGATACAGTGCATTTTGAAACTTTATCAGTATTTTGCAAAAACACTAGAATTACTGTGTCAGGTCAAAATTAACTGTCAAAAACTGCTGGCAAATAAAGGGGCCAATTTTAGTATGAATTAGACAAAATACTGTACAATGTCACAATTCAGCTGCAGCTCCACCACAAGGAATTTGTAACTAAAACATAAAGCAGTTGCAACAACGTTTCTTCAGAGTTTCAGCCTTGTTGACAAATGACACGACATCTTTGACGGGATGATTAATGTCATGATTTGAAAAAACTCATTTGAAAACCATGGTTTATTTGAGACATATGCCACACTGCAGACGACATCATGCCTCTGCAACCCATAAACATCAAACAAGTTTATCATTTAAATACAAATGACAACAAGTATTTACATGGCCAAAGTAAAACATATGTTTAAGATTTCGCATGCTGTTCTTATACGAACGTTTTCGGATTATTTAAGACCATCAAAATCGAAAAATGATAAACACCGGATTTGAATATTTTCATATATATGTTCTGCCATACAAAATGACTTATACATAAATAGAAATAACAGCTGCTTCTTCAATATGTATTAAATCTATTATGTTATAAAATTTCATTCTTCATTGGTTAGGGACTTCCTTTTGACATTCTAAAATGGGTAACATTTGTTGAGCTAAGCCGACCAAGAGTGGAGTTATTGTTCCCATACACTTATTGTGGATTTTGTGTCTCTAAGGGATATGTTTAAAATCGCTCTTAGCTACATAAATATTCAAAGATTCTAAAATGGATGAGCAAAACGTTGTAGCTGGGGTGTATGAGTCATTATCAGTTATGTTATGTTAGAGTGCATAAAACTAAGGCAAAGATGTATTATGATACTACCTCGAAAGCAATGCATCTGACATACATTAATTTACTCATATTAAATAACTTTCATCAGTTTCATCTGTAGACATTTGTGAAACAGTCACAGAACCACCTATATTTTACAACAAAAGCACGTGTGACTGCTTTTCTGTGTCACAAAAGAATTGTTTACATTATCTTTCACAAAAAGTCCAAACACCTTAAAGTGTTTTATTGTTCCAAGTCTTTGCTTAGTACAAAGGATTTAGCGCGAGGCGTGCTATTAAGTTGCTATGATGAAATAATCGCAGATTCTGACGTACTAAAGAGGCTGAAGAAAAGACATATCACTCCAGTTTCCAACTCTTTATCCTACTGAAAATGCCTGCTCCAATATTATAACAGGATAAAATAGGTAACGCTTTCTGTAGCGCGGTGAATAGTGACACCACTCAATGTATAAATGCCAATATGTTGAACTGTGTCATGCATGAGAAAAAGTGATCAACGTTATTGATGAACGCGGCAAAAAGCAAAAGCACAATGCTTTTATCTCTTACTTTGTTCAAAAAAGATATGGTGCTGGAACAAGGAGAAGAAGTAACTGAGGCATAAATCAAAACCAGGTGTGCTAAAGAAGCTAACATATTGAGAAATTTGATTATTGAATTTGAATTTTTTGCTATAAATAATTTAACAAATGCAATTCTTTATTTTCATTTGATAGGAGCGGCAGTAACCGCACTATTCTATTTTCTGAATGTTTAACAAATTTAATTTATTCTGAAAGTGAAAGATAAATGATATTTTTATACAAGCAATCAAAACATATTCACATTCATATTTTAATTGCCTTTGAACTACATGTGCAAAAGCAATTAAAATATAAGGCTATATACAATGCTTATAAAGTCTTATAATGTCACAGAATATAAAGATAAACATAAAGACTCTGAAATTTTGACATATTTTTTATGTACAGACAAGTCAAATAAATGAAACATTGAGCAATGCATTGCACATTTGACTTCTAAGATATTGAATTATACTGGTATGTATATTTAGTGTATATAAATATTGTTGGAATGTTCTGCATAGAAAATGATCTAAAAGTATTGATATCACAGTTTCGAAGCCTTAACAATCTATTAGATATATATGGGCCTTCCATTTTTGTGATGTCATGTTACGACCTACCAACATTAGTAGCAAGGGTTCGACCCACAACGGCAATTTGAGCTTTTTGCGGTAGCTGAGAAAGTTTATTTCTTCACTAGTATTAAGAAGTGTTTGATGCGCTGCAATCATGCTGGCTCTAAATGTGTGTTGATGGACACCAACTCAGAGTCAAATGTTTCTGAGAGTAGCTTAAGCAGCCATAACTAACTGTCAAGTGACGCCTGAACATGATTGTTAATCGAACAGCATTCAATAAAATCAAGCGATGGTGGAAGTGCAAGCTGTTTATGAGTACTGTTAAGAATGTGAGTAGGTTTATTAGTTTATAATCTGGCCTTATACTTCTGTGACAAGTATACAATTATATTTCTATATAAAAATAGAAATTTATGAGTCAACTGTGTGAAGTAAAACCTCCGCTGTATGAAGTAAAACCTTCCAATCGGTTTTAATGTTTTATTTTCAGCCATATAGTAACAAAAGCAATAATAGTAATTTTAAAAAATTTCTAAATGTTATTGGCTATCTTTCATGAATTAAGAAAAAAGTGCATCAATAATAATTCAAACCACATTCCTGTAACTATTTTCTCAATATGCTAACTGTACGGAAAAGAACTTTCCGATCGTTAACTTTTGTCCGCTTTTGTTTTTTATTTTCAGCCAAATAGTAACAAAAGTTATAGCAACAATTTTCAAAATTTACTAAATGTTGTTGGCTATCTTTTTGTGATTTCAAGATAATTTAGAAATTGTCTCAATAATAATTTAAACCACATTCCTGTTATTATATTCTTATAGCGTGTTATTTTAGTTAGCCATGGGCAGAATTTGCCCCGCTTCCGTACAGATTTCAGTTCTGAATTTACATCTCCCTTGTGAAACTCTTCGTACACATTATCTAGCCTAACGGTAAGAAAAGACACTATCGCCGGACAGAGTAACAAACACCAACAGAAAATAAAAAGGCTTCCGATATTGTTTAGCCTTTACACATTGTTTACCTGTTAGGGAACAGGGGGATTACTGATTAAGGCAGTTCCAATAGCATCTCGCAACATTCAGTCTATATCATGTAACAATAAATCAAAATGAACAAAAAGAAGAGTAAAATTACCCATATTATTATCTTGAGCATGTGCTGGCATCAATAACTGAGTGTACAACATGTATCAGAAACGTATCGTGTTTGGTATACTGGTAAATTACCTACGATATTGCAATTGTAGTTTTATGGATATTGTTTTTTTTTACTCTTGTCTTGTTGCTGTACCCGTTTTAAACTGATAGGAGACTACACGAACATTACACATGTAAATGACATAAATAACATAGCTATTTTAAATTAGATCGTTATTTGTGCCTTAAACTTTTCATGTCCTCAATGGACATCTTATTCAGTGAAGCTTTTCATCCCTCTCAATAAAAAATCTAGAGACATCAATTTAAAATGCATAATCCAAAAACAGGACAACGTAAGTAATCAACTTGATTACTTTCTTACTTTGAGTTTCGTACAGTTCCGGTATGAATAGTTTATGTACGACAGGAATGCAGCCTGAATATTATATTGTACTGAGCAGTAAGTGTCGGAACTGCAGTGCCATATGCAACAAATAATACACTTAGCACTGTTAAGAGGTTTCAATAGCTTATGGTGTTTTGTCAACAGTCTACGAGTTGATTTATAAAGGGAGCACATGCCATAAGAGCAAGAGAGGCGATTCAACGATCATAAACCTTCTTGCTCACTTCTTCCTTGCATTGCGAACTGAGATCTACGTATTATTTCCTTTCAGCTAATAGATCTTGTCTTTTAATTCCATCAAATACATTTAAATATTCTAGTGATACTTTTTAAAGTGCACTGTTGGCTGCTGTTAAAATTTGGATACTTTGTCATTCAAATATATGGCATAAAATTCCTGATTCCTGTATTTATGGAACACGTGAAAGATATCCAATAAGACGCCAATGGGGTAAGAGAAATGTTTTCTATTTTTTTCACCAAAGCGATATACAAACCGGCGTGTGTATATATATGTGTGTGTGTATGTATGTAGTAGGGGACGGAGGGGGGCAGAAGCATCGCATGTGGCCAAAAATCGTGGAAAATGGCAGACAATTTTGAAGTGACTTACGTTAAAGATGTGGTAATTATCATTCATTTTCCGTTTCCAACAAAAAGGTCCGTTCTTTCTCAACTGCACCCGCACTTTATTAAAAAAGGAAGTTGGAGGTATTTTTGAGAACTCTGCTCTCTGTGTTTATGGATCATGTAAAAAGCACGTGCACACATGGTAACGAGATGGTACTCAAGTGGTTCCCATGATTAGTTGCATGATTTACTATTATATATTTAGTACTGGAGGAAACATTACCATTATGTAGTTTGTCATATTTTAATTCTAGCGTTTAAGAAGGTATGGGTAAATTTACGATAGTACTCCTTCTAGTTTTGTAATCAAAAGTGACTAAACATATTCTATACAACAATTAGAACAATAATAAAACATGACTGGCCTTCTTTCTGGATTATATCGACATAATCCATAAAAAACTACATAGAGCTATAATTTAAGAGATACCCCTTGGCCCAATCTATTAAATAGCTACATACCACTATTTAAATAGGAAAAAGAGCGCTCTGTGAAAATTAAAACCCGAATGATCTGTAATATATTTTTTCTGGATGGGTCGAACAAATGTTCGTTTTTATACATGCGCTGCTGTTGGTTTGAATTAAACAAATTAAACTAGTTCTTTTGTTTGAAATCGTCAACCATTTTCAACTTAACGAAATAACACCATGATGATAATGATAATAACTTGATTATAAATATTACTGTTTGTGTCTGAACAAAGTTACAAGAAAAATGAGAAGATAGAGAGGTATATAAGCCAAAGCATTAGAGAGTTCCGAATAAAATCCACAAAAATGGTGTTGTGACTGTAAACTAACTTTGTGAAAAACAAGGAATGATGGAAAGATTTCGACTAAATGCCAAGTTTCTTTTTCACCAAAGACAAATCGAGTTTTCAAACCACCCCTTTGCTGTCAGCTATTATCGCGCTATGTCTTCTATCATTTCTTTATTTTTTATCAAGTTGGCTTTCAGTCGAAATGCAAAATTTTTGCGCGTTTTATTTGGAACACCCAAAGTGGGATTAGGCAGAAAGAGAACTTAAAGAATACATACTTAAATGGATAGATAAATAAGAAAGAGAGAGAGAGAGAGGCAGAGAGAGAGAGAGATAAAGAAAGAAAGAAAAAAAAAGAAAAGACAGAGAGAGAGAGAGAGAGAGAGAGAGAGAGAGAGAGAGAGAGAGAGAGAGAGAGAGAGAGAGAGAGAGAGACTTAGACAGAGACAGAGAGGTTAGGAGAAAGATTTGAGTTTGATGGTTAAGCGCTTCAGAGTACTCCATAATTGCAGTGGTACTTTCATCTGCATGAAAAAATTAAGTTGATTAACTAGTATAAATCGGTTCTGTAACAAAACACGATCTTGGTCATATTATCCAAATATCCAACGGGTAAATATACATGCAGTGGTATAACAGTCCTTATGTGAATGATTAATTGTATATCAAACCAGAGTATTTTATTAGTTATGAAAGAGAAAGAGAAATGAACAGTATGCGGGAGTAACATAATTCCAGCTCACGGCCTTATTCTATAGATGCTGAATTCATTTGTTTACTCATTAATACAAGGCCATGTATTAATGTCGTTTTGTTGGGGCACCTATAATGAAGGAAAGAGGCGAGTGTTCAAATAACGTCAAATATGTAAAAAGTGTTAGATATCTCAAAGGCTGTGAAATGAGGCACCGCCTAATGTATGCCTTGATCCAAAACAAACAGCCTTGTTTGTGCTGACAAATCGAAATCATCCCTCCGTAGAGGCCTGTTGGTGTTTATAAAAACTAATGAAGTGTAAATGGCAAACCATTGAATCAGTAATTGGTGTTAAATATCTGGGGAAGCCTTGCTTTATATGGAATTGCTGTGATAATAGGAGCATTTTTCTGTCTTTTCTGATTTTTTTTTTTGGGGGGGGGGTTAAAATTGGTGACATGTACATTAATGTTGATCTGAGCCAGTGATCTCAGGTATATTAACGGAACAGCTATTATGTTGATGAACTTGGTCTAATAGTAAATTTGGCCATTTAATGTTTGCAGTATTTTGTATTGAAATTGAATGGCTTAAAATATGTAGTTGATCGATGAATGCCTAGAAGTAATTATAGCTCAAACCACTAACACAACAGCACCACCTATCGACATCATCATGGAAGCGTTAATTAATTTTGGGTCTAATACTATCATTCTGTAGCGGTTCCAGCAGCAGCACGTGTTTCTTTCACATGTCATTGGGCGAGGTCCGTTACGTTGATTCATGTAACAGTTTTTTGGTTTTACAACTTCAGCACATTGCTTCAAAATTCTGTAAAATATAAGCGCATTGTGTGAAAAGTGTAAACAGACCGTGAATCAATATTGTGTTTGGATGCAGGACAATGATCAAAATATTTCATTCTTAGTTACTGAAATTAAAAATAGCAGTATGCCCCCCTACGGAACGGTAATTCGCTTTTAATATTTGCTAAAAGAAGCCACCTTTAGAGATCTATAATTTGAACGTAAAACAAAATAAATCTGCTCTGGATTGGTTAAGATTTTGGTTATTAGGAAATCATCTTGTAAAATGCAAAGTACTTATGTTGAATTGCTTACTGGAAAGACAGTATATATTCTTTTAATACAGTGAACATTCTTTTCGTACAGTAATTCCTCTTGTTTCTAAAACGGAGATTCCGAAAGTTCAAGCCTAGAAATCATTCATATTATCTTACTTTGTCTAAACGTTAAATCTGATAAATTATTTTGTATCAAGTATATTTGAAACGCTTTAAGCTATTTAACATGCTACTGACTTTAAAGATCACGCAAGCAATAAAGCAGAATGAAGTTCTGAAATAGACATTGTCAAGGCTGTAATGAAACATGAGTTAGTTACAACATTAGGCAAAAACAAGACTGAGGATAATGTTTGTCTATCAGAATGAATACAATATACTATAAAGGCTTTCCAAAAAAGAAAACTGATGTAATATAGAGGCAATTAATAGTGTGATTTACCACGTGACTTTCTCCAGGTAAGAGGAATCTTTGTTTATGCTATAATGTGTTTGGGCAAACAAGGGGTGTCACATTCATCACCACCGGCTGAAAAAGTGCACTGACCTTTCGGGGCAATTAGATTGATTAGCCGCTCTTTTCAGCAATGATTTAGTGCTGTTATTCTACTGGAAACCTTTAAAGGCAATTTTCGTACTTAAACCAATGAATAGAAGAAGATCACTTTGTTGTCCTGGAAAAGAGCTTCTATAGTGCTTTGTAAAACCATGACAAAGGATTGTCTGCTTTGTGATTTGCGTTCTCTATTTGCATTTTAAGCATCCTTAAATGATTCATTTAGCAGTGATCACAGTTACCCCACGTTAATTTACATACCTATTGACATTGTTGTATTCATGTGAATCTCCAGTTAGCTAGGGTAATGTTTTATTTATACGCGAGAGCTAGGCAGGTGTACATATAATAAAGGCAGAATATGATTAGATGTAAGTGTGATATGTTTAATATATTAATAAGGTAATGTATTAATCCGACGACTGCAAAAATCCTTCTGGAAATCTCAATGATTATTTCGAATAATCGTTTTTTTTAATTGTGGAAAGAATCCAGGACAAAAATGGTGAACAAAATACATTACTTCGGTTTAGAGACAACAATCTGGTTTCATGATTACTGATATAACCCAATGGAATGCATTCATATCCAAAATACCCAATAGTCGCGATTTAACATTATGCTGACGTTTTTCTATTCACCGTTGAAGCAAAGTACAAAATGCTTTACTTAATTATATTTTTTTCAATTTCAAAAAGTCAATAAAAGCTACTGTTGTAAATTTAAATTCAAGGTTCAGTTCTGATGCATTTACTTAAACCTTTATTACAACAGAAATAGAAAATTGAGAAGAATTGAAGAAAATAAAATTTAGAAAGTGATGGCTGAAATGTCTATAATGCATAATAATGTGCTTGGTTAGGCCTATTACGAGACATAACAATGATAAAAATGTACCAAAAAGAGGCCTATTTTCTCAACAGACTTGAGGTTTACTGATAGCACGAGAGGTTTTAACATTGCAGTGACTGAGTGTCACGTAAGCTGTCGTAATGCTTCCAGACGCCTGTCTCCCTGTGATAAATACCCGCGAACTGAATATATCACCCATGTTTCTTTGTGCTGTAGGTAAGTTCCGAAATGGCAACTTATAATATAATGAGGGGGTTTGGGTTTAGGTACTTCAGTAGCTGAGCTCCTATTTAGAAAACCTTCAAGAGATATTGGGTAAAGTAAATGCTATATTTCCTTTTGAAATTTAATAACACCTTTATCCATGATGTTGATAGAAGTCGATAGCAAATACATTGTTGCATACGAAAATATTCAATATTAATTTATTTAGTTTCCTAGAAATAGTTTTAATATTTATTATCCTAAACTGGTTTATTTGGCACGCTATGAAAATAGGCAAAGTCAACTGCTACAGATTTTGGTATTGCACTTTATATTATAAATGGTACTTTTTAATTAAAAACGCAAATAAAGTTTATGACAACTGCCAAACTAGAAACTTAAATGAGTACATAGCCTCTACACAACTCTTATTTTTATTTTTATAGCAAATCACAAGACGTTATAGCTTTTTTTTTGCAGATTATTTCCACTTTCTCGAGTTTCTGTTATAATAAAACTGGAACGAATCAACACCAAAAGTTCTTTTGTTTAAAAAATTGGCAAGGCGATTGTTTTAGCTGTACCTTTTGATATCTCTAAGCAATTTTAAGATAGATAAAAGAAACGTTATCTGAGCAGACAGAAAGCAATAAAGCTACATGAAATACATGACGTTTTCTTGGCATAAAAAGTAATTGTTTTCATTTATCAGTTGAGTGCTTCTTTCCATTGTTGTCCTTTTCTATTTACTAGTGTTATTCTTCATGTGAGGTTTTTAAACCGCACAAATGAAATATTCATCACATTTTTATAGAGATTTATCAGATCCTTTTGCAAAGGCCAATCTCTGTTTAAGCATTCGTTTATTTAAACATGAAGTGCTTTGCTTATGAATATTGAACTGTAACTTGCTATAAGGGCTTATATGAGAAACAACATATACCAGTTAATGAGAAAAAATCAAAACATTTCAAAAAAAAAAAAAAATTCAACTTAAACAGTGTTTCCGTGGGAATGAAGGTGATGGTGTGACACTTAAGCAGGTATGGCTGGTTATTTGGCTGGTTATTTAAGTCTGCATTGTTTATATCCGGACCCAGATAGAATTATATATGTGAAAGAATACCCCCTGCAGCGATACGTTGTGACAAGTTATGACTAACTGCAGATAACCGCACTGTGTAGTTCGATGCAAGAAACAGTACATGAAATAACTGTTTGTTTTTGCAAATAGCAGTAAAAAGTTTACAAGTCATAATTATAATGGCTAATAAGGGTTTTGCATTTTTGCTACAACCTTTTTTGTGTATTATGTTGTTAGTTTCTATGCTCCTACAGAAAGATAAAAGCAACTGTACAGTCCAATTTAACATTAATATTACAAATTAAAAAATGCATAGCTGGTAATTCTAACCATTATCCAGAATTTCAAGACAGAAGCTTGTATCATTGCCTCAAGTCAAGATTTAAAAAAAATTGTATAAAAGTGGCTTATCACCCATGTCAGAAAGCAGGGAGAATGTTTTAATTCGTGACAGCCCCACAACCACATTTCTAATTCGTGATTGACACGCAGCCATGCCGTCAATTCGTGAGAATGTCTCAGTCTCATATTCAGAAATTTTCAATCGCTGTGCTTCGCTCTGCAATAGAACTTAAACGCCATCGGTACTATGAGACTATACCAGGCATGTAAACAATTCAGGCAATGAGCTATTTCTTTCTCGTTTGAATGCTTAAAATCTATAAGTGTCCCGAAATAACAAACTAACACATAAAGAATACAAGAAAAAAAGTGTGGGATAAAACAGACACTCCGTTTGCTCAAGGAGCAATACAATCACCAAATTATGGGCGAGTATTTACTCTAGCAATAAAACCATAGGCTAGAGTTACTTCTCAGCTACATTTCAAAAATAGCTATTGAAATTAACTGATATAGCTAATCATAATATACCTACTTTAATTCTACGTTTTCACTTTTTTATGCACCAGGGCGTTTTTTTTGGAGGAGGAGGGGGAGGGGGGGGAGGGGGAGGGTTAGGGAACTGAGGAACCCAAAAGTGGAAACCACTTTAGTCTGTACCTGTAGAACTGATGTGAAAATGAAAACGCCATGCTATTTATCGCAGTGTGTCTTAACACTAAACGTGCTCCATGGTGATCTCATGACAGCCTGAAAAAGAACGAAGTCGTATTTGTCCTACGCTTATTTAATCTACTTACGAGCGTGTTTAGAGTTTTGCTACATAATAAGAAACAACATGTGATGGCTTCACTGCCATCGCTTTTCATTATCCACTGATATTTACAAGCATAGAAGCTCTGCAGTGTTTAATAATAAAGATATTTGTAAAAACCATATAAGTTATTTGGACCCAGGCAAACGCAGTGAATTAGGTCACCAATCAGAGAATGCAGAATTTATGCAAACTAGTTTTCGGTCATCACGTTAAAAATATATGGACACAGGGAAATTTTTAAGCAATTTTTTTATTATCACAAAAAAGCTTGCTAAAATAGCAAACTGGTTTTTTTCTTCTTTTTGTCAAAACCTTTGTTTTTTTTTTTGCAAGGATGTTTTATTTTAGCAACAGGAAACAGGAGAGAGACACTTGGTCCATTAAGGACAGGAGATATGTAGTAAATTAGGGTCAAGGGTTTCAACGCATGTCAACAATGTTCTTTGGTTACAATGCTTTTTTTTCTCATTCGAAGATCTATTGTCAGGAGAAAATAGAAGAATAAAGGGCGGGAAAATCCAATTATAACATTTTTAATTCTATTTCTCGGGGAAGCTGATTTTAATTTTGCTACAAAAATAATAAGATGGGAACTTGTGTTCACGGGGGGCCACTAGGAATATATGTTACCATGTGTGCCTAAAAACTCGGAGAAAGTTGGGTAATTTTGAGGCCAGAGACGATCCTCGCGGAGTGCCAATTCCGTTAAAGAAATACTCCACGCTTCCTACAAAAGGGCAGGGGGGTTGGGGGTAATTTCGAAACTTATTTCTCCGCGTTTAGAGGTTGTTGTAAACAGTCAAGCATGGGCACGCATGGTAACCAGTGAGTACATGAGTACCTAATTTGAAAGTGGTTGAAAATGATATAATTGTAGCTGAGAAAGTAGCCAAGCTAATAATTAAATTTTGTTTTAACTTTGGGAAAAATCGTCTGGAGTTCATAGTTCTGTCACGGATCTGCCCCAATTTTACGATTTCTATTTTTTTTTTAAAATGATGCTTTCATTATGATTTCACGATTCTAACGCCGGTTCCCCTTGTATAAGGTGCTCGGTTCGTGTGTTTACGCAGTTTTAGGCGCCAGAGATTCGGGTCTCGTTTTCAGAGCCGAAGACCCCAGACGCTACGAGTCTGAAAGTCCCAGCCAAGACCTGCCAGGACTCATAACCAGACTTACTGCAAACCCAGACGATTCCGATCTGCGCCCCAGGACGATACAGTAGTCTCGTAAGCCTGAGGTCTCGAGTGGGACTATTTATGCGTTGTGATTTGTGTTTCGGATGCATTGTTGACAAGTAGGAATTGTTCCTTTAGTCAGTGTGCTCCATGGAGGCTGGAAAACTTTGAGAAACAGTTTCTCGTTTGTCTTTTAATTCTAACCAAACGCGGCATCACATGGGACTCATCCTCTTTACAGCATTGGTTGCGGGCACTCACGACCTGAGAGAAATGGAACTGCGTCGTGTTGCTCTTTAGTTCTGACCAAGGTAGACATCACGTGGTACTTGTGTCCCTGTGTCAGCGAGTACTCGGAAGCTCAAGGACTTCATAGAAACCTGGATTGTTCTTGTGAGTCTTCGGTTTTGTCCGGGAGTGACATCACGTGGGGTTCGTTACCTTTGTCAATTTAGCAGGGGGAAGTCGGGGCTTCACAAAACTCTAGTTAGACTGACCTGTTTGTTTGTTTGTTTTTTTTTTTTTTTTTGCTATTGCCTGCGAAACTGCCATCATGTGGAGCTTGTACCCTTTGTCATTTCATTTGAATAAAAAATCTTGAATATATTTCAATTTTTACGTTTTGCTATTGAGAATATAGGTGGCAGTAGTATATTTTCAAAGTATTTCCCAATGAAGGATCTGGGTGTGACTGCCTTTTCACACAGCAAGAAGCAACGCTATGTTTCTATCTAGAAAGGTTTCTAACTAGCAAAAAAAGTTTCTTAGAAAGTTTTCGGAATCTGGAAAAAAAAAAAAACACATAATTTTGTCTGTAAATGAAAAGTAAACAGCAATCAGGCTGAAAAGTTGTTAAAATTCTACTCGAAATATGAAAATAATTTTGAAAATATTATTTTTTTTGGCAAGTGTTTAATATTTCGTCTTTGAGAAATTGGATCTCTTCTCAACTCGTGATACTTTTCAATTTCGTAAGCCGTTGCTTAGGATACACGGTAAAAAGTCCCCCCACCCTACCCCGGTAAAAAGCCCTTCTATTTTACATACCCAGTGAAAACGTCACCTTGCGCCGTACCCCTCCATTTAATTTTTTTAATTAAGCACATAAAAGAGCTTTAAATACAATACTTGCACAAATGAAGGTTTGCAAATAAAAAAGTGGCGAGTAATATCTTACACAGAGAAATAAACCAAAGTTTTTAAATAATTGTCCTTCGCTTAAATATTTAGCAAACGCAGAAGACTACTATCCGAAGGTAGTGATGTCATTTTCGCATTTCGCACTTGCAGAGCCGCTCCTAGAGACGTTCGGAGAGACCCCAGGGCTGCGTTACCCTCAAACAGAGCGTTGGCTCTGGTAACTACGACTTGAACTCTGTTTGCTTTCGCTCCTCTTCTTCACCGGTCAGTCACAACAGACTGGCCGTGTCTTATAAGGAGCAAATTTAAATATTTAAGGACAGTGAAAGTCTGTAAAGGTTAAACTGACCTATGAATTTTTTAAATATGCTGTTGGTTGCTAGCTCAAATGCAGTTCAGTGGTAACTAGGCCCACTTATTCTGCTACTGTCCCTGGATTTCAGCTGTCTCTTGAAAGCGTTCGATTAATGGAAGATGAAGCTGTGAATGACGCATTCTTCCTACT
Source organism: Protula sp. h YS-2021 (assembly GCA_949752745.1). Taxonomy (NCBI): domain Eukaryota; kingdom Metazoa; phylum Annelida; class Polychaeta; order Sabellida; family Serpulidae; genus Protula; species Protula sp. h YS-2021. The sequence continues at coordinate 13,568,361 of OX457033.1, forward strand.
GCTTTGAGCTAGGGTTCCCTCACGTTAATTAAGTGGACAGTAATTGGCATTGGTTTGTGCGTAGTTGCTTCAGGTGAATTTTCACCTCAGAGATCAGCTAAACACAACTCCCTATTCTGACGATTGTGTGTTTGTTTCTGTGTGGGGGGGGGGGGGGGGGAAGGGGAGGTGGATGGGCGGGGCACTTAGTATCATATCTGTTAATCTGCATGATCCCAAAGAAAAACAACGCGGGGAAAGGGAGTTATTTTAAGCCAAGACGCGGCCCTCGCGGAATGCCAATTTCGTTTTGATTGAAAAAGGGTGTTTTCATTCAGTACTGCGCGTTTCCCACAAATTGGGGGGGGGGGGGGGGTTCTTTCACAAATGCAATCCGCGTTTTGTTAAGAGAGGGGCTATCATTTCAAACTTAGCTCCCCCCCTCGCGTCTAGGGGTCGTTTGAAAAAGATATGGATATGGTAACCAATTTTTACGTGGTTCTGACGTGGTTACCTCCCACCCAGGTTCTGACGTCGGTAAAAACACAATGATATGTTTTTTTTTTTTTTTGCTTTTAGGAATAAGCTCATATCCTTTCGTAACTCAGACACATTACACATAGCTACCTGTCGCGTTGAAAAAAAAAAACAACATACAAACGGAAAAAAAGAAAATGACATGTCATGTTAGAAATAGATCATGCCTACAATGTTTTTATAAATATTCTGTCACGCTACAAGCGAATTTGTTGATGTGTCTGCATGGCAGTCGATAAATGTCAGCGCTGTCCAAGGCCTTCACAACGTAGATCGTTTTCGTGTAGCTCGTGAAAAACAGACAATCTGATTTTATAGGAGTTATAGTCAATAAATGCAAAAGGCCATTGCAGGAAACAAAAAAATTCAATACTGATTATTTTCCAGATGACCTCAAAATCTGAAAGACTTGCTCCTATGATTCCCTAATGCGCATTGATTACTGATCTTCTGGTGGCCATGACAACAAAACGTTACCATAGCGTTACAGTAACACAACGTTGCAGAAACGTTGCAGTTACTTCAACGTTTCTGTGTGTCGGCTTTTGCCAGCAGCATCTTTTACATGCGTGGGTGTTAGTTCTAAGTTTCATGGCGAGGTACAATGTTTTCATATCGTTCTATAACAACTTATTGTGTTAATAAATGCACGGTAACGTTTGGAGACGAACCAGAATAGCTTCAGAAGAATGAGCATTATCAAAAGAATAGTATAATTGTGTCATCCAACCAAAGCAAGAATTAATCAGGATCAGTTGGGATAACTTAGCATACTCTGCAAAGAAGAAGCAGCTGATATTCATCCACTGTGACGTCATGGACAAGTGAAAGGGAAATAAATATCATAAAAACAGACAGTATTTTTGTAACGCTCTGGCAAGACAACACAGAGGTATACACTAGCCAAATATTTTATTGTTTATAATCCACGAAAACATTGCGGCGTTTGAACAACGTTGTATAGAGGTCAAATCGGAGTTTGGTCAACGTTGCGTTTTGGTTATTTTTGAAGTAGAAGCAACGTCTACGACGTTGAATAGACGTCGATTATCCGACGTGTAGCATTGCGAATAGATTACAAATGTAAATCGAAGTAGCGTCTATCCGTCAATGCTGTATGGACATTGGGAAAGAGACGTTGTATGACTGCTGGGAAATATTAATCTAGAATCGCCGTTAAAACAGTCATAATCATAGTGTGGCCACGCCTACGTCACAGCACCCCTATCCTTGGATCATTCCGTCACGCAGGATGCATATGAATTCGACTTCCATGAATATCTGTCAGAACAAGGTGGGGAAAAAACTTGCGTGCTCTTGAAATGCTCAGAATTTATGTTATAGATTTTGGTCTATTTTCGATGTGACCTGTCATGTCTAAAAATTCCAGTGGGTTATAACGCAAGGAGGTTGTTTTTGGTTGTGAGGCAGATGTCTACACAAAGTCGATTTTTCGACGTCTAAGTCAAAGTTGCACCAAAGACGTTGATTAAACGTCCTGGATGTATCACAAAGTAACGTCTAAACAACGTTGCTTTCGAAAGTCTATTCTTTGTATGAAATACACTGGTAAGACCTTGATTTTTGGTCGCAACCAATCACAAACCAAGTATAAACAGAGTTAATGTTGTGGTTTGGTCGGGTCGATGTCGCAACAGTACAAATCGACGTTGGATCGACCTTATAATGTTCACTGGGCCAGTTGATGTCACCGGATGTGGAGGGTGTATTTTGGCTTGTAGAACAGCAAATAATGTAAGATAGTGGACATATTTTCGTCTATTGCTGTACTGAATTCCCGGGTGGGGGAAGGGGGCACTAGCGTATAAATTGATTAAAACGATCCTTAAAACCAGAGTGCCAAGGGCTGCAGTTTTGAAACAACCCCTCTTCTGTGGGAAACGCGGAGAACCAAACGAACATAACCCCTCCCCCTTAACGAAATTGGCACTCCACGCCGCGTCTGACCATGAAACCACTTCCCGCGTTTTTTTGGACTCGCATAACTAGACACGTGACACCATGTGCCCCCCCTCCCCCTCCCCCCCCCCACCTCACTACCCCGGGGGAGCTGAATTCTATATTGGTTTCGAAGCAACATAGATACAAGTCATTTAATGATGATATGATATGATTATTTTCATTTTTTTTTCAAAAATCAACAATAATAATGATAACAAAAATAAATAAATAAATAAATAAATAAAAGAAAGAAAGAAATTCTCTGAATATCACATTACAAGTTACTTTTGACAGAAAATTAGTCCTGTCACTATATGCTCTCTTACTGTGGAAATGAATATAATGCTTATTTTTTTTTTACTTGATGAAACACCGAGACATGAACTGAGTAATTGGCCACGTTACGTCCCTCCCCCCCCCCCCACACACACTTCCCACCCCTTCCTCAGAGAGCAATCTAATTTTCCCCACAGTAAATAGAAGTGGCACGTCACGCCTAATAACCACTTCCTTTCTTACAAAATAATGCCCTTTCCGTACGGGAGAGTAATACGCGGAGTAATAGCACTGCTGGTTTACTTTTCACATTAGCTTTCCGCTCGACTTCCCTTGACAGAATGGACCTTTGTGTTGGGCCAAATTACTAAGTATAGATCAAAGATGGATGATGTTCTGATTCTGTTTGCTGAGGAAAAATTCACAAAAGTCTGACTTCTAGTCTGAAGTAAAAGGGCCAAAAAAAAAAAAAAAACTTGCAATAGAATTGGCGTAAGTTATAAACAGCTACTTCTGTTTTTAGTCACTGACACAAACTGCGAATATTTCTGTATTTTAATGGCAATAAATTAGTCTATGTAAGAGCAGAATAATTGAGTGTGTAAGGAATGAGAATGTCCGTGGACATTGTGCCCAGCTGAAAAGCGAAGACATTACAAAGGTGAAAGGAGAAAATGACCCACTTGTGACAGAATTTAGATTTGGTAGATGGCCCCAAGGCCAGCATTGCTCTCAAAAGTAATCGGACTGGATCTGTGGGACGAACAGCATTCGTGTTTCTCTTAAAGGTATCCTTTTATTTTGCCAGTTTTTGCTGAACCGATAACAATAATACTTACAGCTGCACTTGTACACTTAATAAAATCAAGTTACAGGCTTCCTATGAACAATAAAGTGATGTCTTGCAGTTCAATTTTTAAAATTTGCCAAAATATTTTTAACAATAGAAATGCCACTGTTTCAATAGACACACACACTTTTGGAAAGGAATTGTTGAAAAACTGCCTTATAGTTCATTGGAACTGCCTATTATACACAAGTTTTTACGTGTTATCACTGGGCACGGAAGATATGGGCAACGAATCATGTGTACATATAGCCCAATACACCGCTGGCATCCTATTTTCGACGATATATAATATATAATATATAATAGCGACGAGAGTGTCATGGCATTAGGCTTTATTTCTCTTTCAATAGCATACTTAGGATGTTACGATAGTATGTGAAGTGTCTTTAACATATATTGTAACAGATATTACGGTGGTGTTACACTGTATGGCATAAAACGTCTATCCAAAGTCGAAATCAACCAAAATCCGGCGATGATGCGAGGTCGGGTGCGACGTCTATCCTACGTTGGTCCAACATCGCAATATGTTTGTGAATACGTTGACTAACTGCTATGTGCTATTTACAGATCAAAGTACAAGTGAGCCGCTTTTATGAGCTCACATATCGGGTTCTTGCGCTCTATTAGTACGCCCGTAAAACTACTTCCGCTTGTAACAAAGCAACCATATCGCTTTTTTCCCTTTTTCAACTCTGTCTGCTAGAAGTCAATAGCGGTTATCTGATTCTGAGGCACGGAAGTAGGGTAGAATTTCTCAACAGCAAGTCATATTCCCTTATTTATTTTCTCATTTAGTCACACGAGAAAAGTACATAGAGTCAATGGTGTTCGGATCTATCATGCGTTGCCATGCTTGTTGATATGTTTGAAGTCTGGAGCGGAAATGAAATCCATCAACCCCGCGTTTGTCTGGCGCCGGTGTAACACCGACGAAGCTTTACCATTTATAAACGGCAATGGTTGGCATGCTGATCAATTCAGGCTAATCCCTTAACTTATCTTGCAACTCTTTAAAAGCTTTAAAAAATAAAGGTTTTAGCATTTACATTTTGCCTTGTCTTTCAAATATTAGCACATCAATCTTGTGAGCGATAAAAGAGGAAGGTGCAGTGAAAACCCCATTTTTTTTATTAAGATTACCATCGGGTTTGAGAAATTCTAGCAGAAAATACTTTTGAATTGAGAATAACATAATATGCTGATTTAATCACGAAGTTTACTGTATAACTGCAAAATCATGTATTCCACGGAAGCATAACAGATTATAATGGAATTTTGCGTATGTTAGTAAAGGCGCGTACCAAAAAATGGCAATAATTTCGGCTGGGATTTATAAAGGCTGTCTTTAAGTTAATTTTTATATATCCTTAGTCCTTGAGATTAACATGGCTTAAAATACATACAAAAATTTGCCCAAAATGTTGTAGCATTTTTTAGTGAAAAATGCGGACAGATTGTTAAGCCTACATGGAGTAGAAAATTGCCATAATGCTGCAGTTGTTTGGAGAGAGCTACTTGCTCTACAAAATACATTAACATGGAAGGGGAAGTAAACATCCTGGGGCGGAGGAGTAAAGTGTACTGGCATTATTCTACATAGGTCATTGGGAGGGGAGGGGGAGAGGGGAGGGGAGGGGGGCGGGAGAGGAGGAACTAGCCCCCCTGCAACATTTGATCTTCCATATCTCCAACAGATGCAGCTTACCGACGCTTATCCTTGTGGCGGCGATAAGTTACGAGAAAAACGCAAAACTCACAGCAATACTTGGACTCCCTTTTAAATATCTTAACTACATCGTTGCCCACCAGCCAACTTCTACTTTTTCAGCCTGTTGTGTAGTGAACTTTTTTTTCCGCAGACCCATAGCAGATTATGCAAAAAAAAAAAATACTACTCATCAAAATGGAACTATTTTTTTGACAAATCTATACGCTTTGTTTTATACACAACAGATTAATATCGGCAGTGGCCAGCTTTTTCGTAACAACGGTCTTAAGTATCCTTTCAAAGTAAAATTACAGTGAATAAAACGTAAATCCCTTCTATCTGATATTGTGGTAATAGCGAAATGCGTTTGCCATTATGGAGTTTGTTCTGGGGGAAAACAACCAGAGAACTATCCTTAATTTCATTTGGAACATTAATATTTCATGGGGCATTTGATAATAGTCTGCTGTTTTAAAGGTTAAAGGCGGAAGCCCGTTTTGGTTGCTTCTTACTGCAGTTTAGTTAGACAACGCGACGGTGTGGTTGTTTATGTCACGAGGCAAGGGGTAGCTTGCAGGGTAGGGCAATTTTTCTGTCTTCGACAGAATATTAATTTAGACGTCAGACAAACGTCATTAGGAAAGCCTTCAAATAAAGAAACCGTCATCACATAAAACAACCTTACACTGAGCCCATTTAATAGATTTTCGATCGCTTCCTCGTCGCTGTGACGTCAGCGTCAACCCGAGATAAGCTCACGTCGAAAAGTCTCGACCACTTTTCAACAGTCCCATTCTAACAGCCTTTATTTTTAAGAGCTTCATTACAGGCCCACTTTTGAAATCGGGTCACTCAACTCAGTTACTCTGGTTGTCCGATTTTTAAAGTTTTGCAACTAGTGTACAAAACACCATTCAAGTCCTGCAATAAAGCATATATTTACTTGCTTTGGGTCAACATGAAGATATTATTGACCAGTTACCTGACGTTAAAAATTTTCGCAACTGGTCAATAACTGTCAACATTTTCTTACTGGTCAGAAACTTCACGTTGACTCAAAATAAGTCAATATCTGGGGAAGTTTTAAGAAAAGGAGACAGGGGGAAAATACGCCTTAACCTTTGCTGTATAGAATGTTTTCTCTTGTCATGTATATTCATTCGTTTATTTGAGCGCACCCATGCCGCATGCTCTACGTTATATTTTAGGGTCGAAATGAGCAGACCTGTCAACAGAGGTTAACATTTAATCCGCGTCATATAATACTGTCACTTAATCCCGTCACTTAATCCCCGTCATTTCTCATGCTCAATGTGACAGTGTTACTCACGCAAAAAATATTGTTAGTGTTAGTGCCATTGTCTGCAGATAGATTACCGCTATTTTTGGCTCTCGTATCAAGGTTTGTTATTGTGTAAGCTTCCAGGTGATTGGTTGCCTGTAGTGCACTGCGGACAGACACTTTTAGGGCATCCTCGTTATTGGAGAGCACTGATTTTTCGGAGTGTCCCCTGATTGCCTTGAAGGATCGGGCAAACTATGGAATGATCTACCGACTTTCCTAAAAGCCGAGAGTGAAACCATTTTCATATAAGGGATTAAACTGTTTACAGGGCTGGCTTTAATGAGGCGTGGAGTACGAAATTTTTTAATAATAATAATAATAATAATAATAGTAATAATAATAATAATAATAATAATAATAATAATAAATATCTCACTATGAACTAGAGAGATATCTAATTAAGTACGTGTATTTTTAAAAATGTGTAAGTTAGCGGCATGTCTTAAGTGAAACCAGAAACAAGTGCGATAGAAGGATATTTTTTGCCCAGCTTGTTATGATTAAGCGATATACGAATTTCACCCCAGTAAAGAAAATAATAATAAATGTACATTCTGATTATACCCAGTCTTACATTGAAATACCATGGAACGCCGTTAATTACAATTCCCCCATAATCTCATGAAAAATATTATGGTAACTTTTTCCGACAGAGAAGTTAGAATAGAAAATAGGAATGCCATTCTAAGTAGAGCACACTTGTAAGTAACGGCAAAAAGGACATCCATCAATGAATGAACGTACAAGACTTGTAATTTTGTGAGTAAAACTTGTAGAAAGAGGTAAGTATCTGACAATTCATTGGTTCATCGTTAAATGCAAAGCTTTAGTGGACAGCTGGAATATATTCGAGGCTTCCCGTTTTCTTTTGAAGTTTTTCCGAGTTGCGACACAACGCAAAACTGTTTTCCAATTTTGTGCTGCGAGTTCTAAAAATAGAACTTGGATTGTAGTGATATGGCTTCTGTCACATAAACCCTCTGTGGATTTGGCTCCATTAGCAACCATTAGCGTGTCAGGAAACGCAGTCATACGGTATTTCCAATTGAGATCTTCGGTTAGCAGAAGCTGCAAAACTGCACGCACTTTCGTATCAAGACAGCCCTGTGATGAAAAAAACAGTCAAGGCAGTAAGGAAAGGCTGGTTTTGGCGCACGACATGATTTTCGTAGGAGGAGAAACCCGTGACGTCACTGATGACGTGCGGTTATCCCGGCACGGGCGTTAATTATGACGTAGACAGGGTTAGGGGGTTGCCCACCCTTCTTCTTCCCCTAGCCATACAGAGTAGTAAAAGAATGGGAGGGGGTGCTAAAGCATTGCCAGTTCTAGTTTAAGAGCAAGTGCACTTACGTACAAGGGTACTTAAACGCATCAGTACCAAGTGTAGAAACACGAGGCTTGAAGTATATGAAAGGGTATCAGGTCTTTTTCTCATTCACTGTGGCATTTGTTGATGTTATTAGCTGAATTTGTTTTGTTGGCCATTGAATATAGAAACATGCACACTGCACAGTGGAATAAATGTTTGGTGGTGTGAGTAGCCACTGTAAACTGGAATAAGTGTTGGGTGGTGTGAGTAGCCACTGCACACTGAAATAAATGTTTGGTGGTGTGAGTAGCCACTGCACACTGGAATAAATGTTGGGTGGTGTGAGTAGCCACTGTACACTGGAATAAGTGTTGGGTGGTGTGAGTAGCCATTGTACACTGGAATAAATGTTGGATGGTGTGAGTAGCCATTGTGTCATCGGGTAAATGCTGGGTGGTATCTTTAGCATTTGTGCACACCTGATAGTGTTGGATTGTGCAAGTCACCACTGTACACTGGAATAAGTGTTGGTTGGTTAGAGTAGCCATTGTACACTGGAATAAGTATTGGGTGGTGTGAGTAGCCATTATGTCGTCGGTTAAATGCTGGTGGTATCTTAAGCATTTGTGCACACCCGATAGTGTTGGATTGTGCAAGTCACCACTGTACACTGGAATAAGTGTTTGGTGGTGTGAGTAGCCATTGCATACTGGAATAAGTGTTGGATGGTGTGAGTAGCCATTATGTCGTCGGTTAATTGCTAGTGGTATCTTAAGCATTTGTGCACACCTGATAGTGCGGGACTGTGCGAGTCGATACTGTGTCGGGATGTGCGTGAAGGTATTGCGCACTCGTAGAAGTCTTCTGTGATGCAAGTAATTAAAAACCCGATTGTTTTAAGATATATGCTTTCGCAACATGTCTAAAGTAGCATAAATAAATATAAGAATATTGAAGGAAAAACCAAATGTGACTGTTTGTGCTTGCCTGTTCAGTGTTCGGGATCAAAACGTCCCATTTAGGTATCACTACTACAGGCAAACGCAAAAAGAATAGCACAACTAGCAAGCATTGGATTTGGATGAGTTTATGATATCCAGTGCATGGTTGAATAGCGTTTGAAAATACTATATTACAACATTAAAATCAAAGAGTTGTTACTTCAGATTGCATCCCAATGGATATTAAACCACTGCTGATGACGCCATCCTGTGTGGTGTCAATTCTCACTAATACACTGTTGTTTGAATATAATACACTTACCTGAACAAAAGAGTGTCCAGGGAATGTTATCCAAGCTGTAACCCTTGATTCAATCAAACACTTATATTCAAACAATCAAACAATTATGGATGTTTCTAATTAGGTCTATGGGCCCCAGAAACGGTATACTTCAAAGCGATGTTGTGACATCAGTAATTCAGCACCATTTAGCCCTATGAAATAAAGGAACAAAAATGCAGTAACAAAAATGATCAAAAGCGAAACTTAAACAAGGACGTTAAACAACCGACGTTTTACGCGATATTTCTGACATACAGGCTGTATTTATGACGTAATGGAGATTGCATAAATCATTCACGTCATAACCAAATCAAGTATGTCATTATTTTTTTCACCCATTTCACCCATTTACCTTAAAGTATTGATTTAGTATTGATCTACTTTGTTTCCAATCACAAATATCCGCTTTTAGCTTTAAACATCATTTTTCATCTTCTATTCATGATTTGTAAAATTATGGATCAAATCTAGTTATTTGCTTTAATGGATTTGTTCATTGAACTATAAAATTCAAGGATTGCTATGTTGAGAGCTGTTTATTGATTGAATTTCTGCTCATACTAGCTGTGTATTGTGCTGAAGCCAAGACATTATAATTGGTCTGTAACAATTCCAGCACATTTAATGTTACTCTAAACACACACAAAAATGAACATCAGGTAATGTGTTTTAAGACAGATAAACCATTCAAAGTTGTTGATCAGTGAAACATAATATATCTACGCCACCCTCGATGTATTCTGTTTCACGAATCAACAGTGTAACGATGGGTTGTGAACAAAGTTGTTCCAGTGATGTTGACCTCTTTTGAAATTAATATCATTTATGAAAAAAGGAAATATCAAATTAGTGACTACCGGCCTATTTTAGAAACAAAACAGGAGTTATAAGGTCTACAGTGTCAGCTCTAATTGGCTTGACTGATGTTATAATGTATCGTTGCAGCAATGGAAAGTAAACACAAATGTTTGAGTAATAATGACCAATTTTAGAAATAGTGTCATTTCTGACAACAAATACACGAAATGAATTGATCCCGAATTGAAAAGAGGAACATCAAATTAGAACGATTTTCGTTACTCTGTAACGATAAATGTACACTGGAGCTTGGCGGCGAAAATGTTTATAACTACATATCCTTTGCGGCGTTCCAAGGACAAGGGTTGTGCTGGAGGTCAATTGTTTTCCAATCAATAGCATTAAAGAAATGTACATAATGGCATGAAGTTTTAATACGCTAAAACTCAATTGTTTTTTTTGTATATGGGGTGTTATGCTATTACTTGCTTTTATCTGGAATCGCTGTCTGCAATATGGCTCAGTTATGCTTGCTGCAATAACGACACCGTCCAGGTCCTAATTACCATAGGACATCTTGCTTACTAGTGCTAAATTAAGTGTTCTACAAAGAGTAGACAGTTCTCCGGTGTTGCAGTTACATACCATGGCTTTGTGAGTTAACGCACATCAGCGAGGAATTCTACTTCCGGGGGATTGTGAGGCATGGTGTTGGGGAAGAAACAGGGAACCTATAACACTTCTTTCTTTTTTTAATTTAAATAAAACAAAGAACTCGGGGTTGAGGACTGATCCAGTTCCCCCCTCTCCGCTCCCCCTCGTAAAGTTCTATCCCTGGAAGAACCAAAAATATGTGGATCGATGCGGGCTTCAAACCTTCCAGAAATGAGGGGGGGGGGGAATAAAAGACGCAACGAAGCACGGCTCTCAAGATTAACGCTATTGATAATTTTTCAATTTTCTTGCAATGTTAAATGCTCACTCCGACTTGGATCTTCATGCAAATCATGATGAATCCAGTTTAAGGTACAGGCTTTGATACTGTTACACGATACAGGCTATTAATCGTATCGTTTAGCCTAAGATGTGCGGAAAGAAATAAAAGAATTAATGATTTCAAATTTAACTTAAACAGTTACTTAAATGTACTTATAAATTAACAAAGAAATATACATTTGCAAGACTAGGCTGTGCTGCAAATTTGAGATTTAATTAATTCAGCTTTTTCAGTTTTAATTAATTTGAGCTTTAATTATTGTGGAAAAGTACGAACTCATTTTTTTGCACTATTTTTCACTTTTGAATCGTAGAAAAATAATAAGACGAAGCTTTCACTCATTCGTCATTAGCCCAGTCTGCTAAATGTCGGTAACGGCATGAAGTTTGCAATGCCAACGCCAACTAATGCGATAATGTACCAACATAACAATGAGTGCTGGACAAAAGTGTTTGAGTGATGGTGACTAACGTTAAAAATAACATCAATTCGGAAAATAAGAGCATCAAGTAAACCGATCACGGCCTGTTTTAGAAAAGTGCATCGATAACAAAGTTTCTAACCCTAAAATTCAAATAACACGCTAATTCTAACTAATGGGATATAAGTTAAACACGGGTGTTGAGTGACGGTCATTAGTATTTGCAATATCATCATTCCGCAAAGTGGGGGCATCAGAATAGTAGATTGATCCTATGTGTGAAACATTCGGTCGAAAACACATTATCCAATGCGAAACGGCAAACACTTAGCCTAACCTTATCCAAACTGATGGGATAATTTATCTATGTAGTAACAGAGACTTAGGCAATGTGTTTGAAGGATAGTGACCAAATTTGAAAATGTCAGACTGAGAAAGGGGAATATGAAATTAACCAACTGCGTCTTGTTGTAGAAACATCCCCATCACTGTAACGCATGCAATACGGTTGGCATTAGGAGAATTTGATACCAGTCACAATGCATTAAACAGCACGAATCCATACCCAAAATTGAGCAAAATATTTTCTATTCTTTGAACAGCACGTTTCTACACCCAATGTGAATACAATTATAGCCAATGCAAATTCAAGCAATGAAATCAATATACTTTAGTTGAATATTTAAGGATACCTGCACTTAAGCAATCTTACCCAAAGTACACTTGCACTTAAATCGGAAGCAGAAGTGTTTTAGTACCCTGATTCTTCTATTACTCTTGTTTACCTGATAGGGGATCCCTTCATACATAATGACGCCCGTTCGTGCTTGGACAGCATTTCATGCCTGGATAACGTTACGTGTCTGGATAACATCATGCGACGCAACGTCATCAGTGACGTCATAGAAGGACTCCGCCTTTGAAAATTCAGTTGTGTGCAAAACCGGTCTTTTTACGCTACTAGTCAAATAAATTTATTTTTTCAGAAGCAGTCAGTATACATTATGGCGCAGTTAAGACATGGTAAAGAATAGACATCCCCTGTCCTTACAGCACAAATACAATGGCATCGCATGATTTCCTGCACTTAGCCGCGTTGTTCCTGGCGTGCATGACGTTCAACGTCACCATTTTATTTACTTCCGGTGCCCTGGGACACAGGCTAGGTAATTTTATTTTCCCACTATTATGCTCAGTTTTTGCAATGATTTGATCTTATTTAATCAGTTATATCGCAACTGGCATTAAAATTAATCTTAAGTTAACATTTTTAGCTCTAGTTTCAGACCCATTGAGCCAGTTACTGCGATCAGCACATAAATACTGACAGTTTGTAATTTACTGTTAATTTTGTTTTGCAGGTTTATTCGTTAACAATACGGGAAGTCTGGCGGAAAAATTTCTGCTGAATAAGTATAAGTTGGACGTGACACCTGCAGACTGGACATTCTACATCAATGCGCTCATATATTTCTGGCAATGCTTATGGCTCGTATATGGCGCCTCTATGACTTGCCGGAAAACACCGAACGGGTTTTACTTCTACCGGGAATTCCCGATCATTCCACCAATACTTTACGTCGTCTTTGCATTCAGTTTAGCATGTAATATCAGCTGGCTTTTAATATGGGACCGTGAATATATGGAGGTAGCGCTCGTATTCATAAATCTGATGACATGTACTTTGTATATCTGCCTCATTGTGTCACTACGCCGACTCAATGAATTCGGACCCCACATGGCTCAGTGTAAATTGTACAGAGATATATGGGTCATGCGTGTTGTATGCTGCAACGGATTAGCCATGTTTTCGTCCTGGGGAACCGTCGCCGCCATGTTCAATTTCGCCGTTGTTCTTACGTATGGTACCGGCGCGAATTTATCGGTCGGAAGTACCGTCTCTCTCGCACTTTTCAGCTTAGAGATTTGTGCCTGGTGGATTTTTGATAATTTTGTATTCGAAAAACTTCTTCGTTATTTATACACTCCGTACGTAGTCCTAATAGTCTCCATAATCGGCATACTCAGTAAAAACTGGAATCCAAATAAACCGAACGCTATTATGGTTGCTGTGTTGTTAGCCGTTGTTTGTTTGTTGTTTATTTCCAAAGTAATGTTATCTATATACAGACACCGCACACAGCCATTGTATACATACAAGACAAATTCGAAAAGGCCAATGATTTCGTATGAGATTCGCCATCTGCTGAATAACGAACCACCAAGGTCCTGACAATTAGCCTCCACTAGGACTATTAACGTATCACAAGAGCCGATACCTATGGACGATTTAGGTCAAGAAAGTGATCCCAACGCGGCCACGAATTACTACGGTCAAGCGTCATTATGGCCATCCAATGAGAAAGGGACTTTGAGTGATATCAGCTCCTCACAAACAGGGGCTAGTTGTTCGAATTTGAGAAGTTCAACACCCACCTGCAGCAGGTGTCGAGATTATAAATTCAACACGCTTGAACATTCCAATCCATCGCGGAAATATACGAAGTCATCTTCGCCAGTTTCGCGAACTTCCGCCAACACTCTCCATCCAGATCGTGCCCAAGTGCAAAGACGTGGACGAGACCGAATAACCTCCATGTAGATATCTGTCTAGAGCTATTGAAAGAGAAGTCCTCGAGACAACACGGCTCGTGACAAAGCGCGGCATAACGCCTCGAGAGAGAACAGTCTGCGAAACATAGTCTCGTGACAAAACGACTTAAAATGAAATGTGCTACAAAACCTCTAATGTTTATATTTATGTATTTAAGATACAGTTATTATTTCTTTTCAATGGAACTGCGCTTGTTTATGGGTTTCGTTGTATAATTCTTAGAACAACAAATGAACTTGAACTTACCTTCCTTTTCAAACCGCTATGGATATGTTTTATTTTTATTTATTTATTTTTTTGTAAAATAAGAATATTCTATTTGACGCTTTTTTCTCTTGTTTATTGACATTTTTTAATTTGAGATTAATGACGTAGCAGTATATTTGTTAAATAAAACCGTATTATGTTTTTTCTTGAAATATGGAATCTGTGTCAGTTCTCATCTGCCGATTTGCGCATTTTTAATGTGGCGCGACAATATGTGTTTATGTGCTTTTGTGAAAACGCAATATTTTTAAGATTTTAAAATTATATTGCGGCGATTGTTTTCTTTTGTGTTCCTAAAGCCAAATTATACATTTCTGGAAACAATTGGTGTTAAATATAGTGTCCTTTGCATGAAATGTCGAAAATATGCTGCTATTTGAAATATATTTTTGAATATATGTCAAATATAGGCCGATCATACCGAAAAAATAAAACGAAAGATTCAGAAGTCAAATGGCAAAAAGTGCAGACAATGGGTGAAACACAATGAGGTAGAAGAAATATCTGTGAATTTTTCAACTGGCCTGGGCAAAAGAAAAATAATTAGGAAATTTAAACCATTTTCCTTTAATTTTTCTGCTGCCAAATTTAACTGCGTTTTATGCAAACATTACATATTTTGGTGAGTAAAAAGGGAGATGCTCACCTGAAACTTTCATTCTGGACAAACAACTCAGTTATTTCGCACACTTAAGTTTTTTGTGGGCTTGTTAGGTTGTAACTTTACAAAGAAAAAGCTGTTTATGCATTTAAATAAAAATAACGAACACACATCATGATAGACTCACTCCTTCCCTTGCTTCAGTAAGTTATCGGTTACCTTTCGAGAAAAAGTGAATTAACATCCTTGCGATTCTTCAATTCTATTTTTTTTAATACTTCATGTATCTTTGCTGGAAAACGAATAGAAAACGTATCATTTTAGTTGCTCATAATATCTAGTCCGGGAAAACGATCATTCACACAAGTCCTTTGTACATATCCAATGATGTGATTTACCTTTTTCTGTGTTTACTCCATTTTCTTGGTGAAAATTACACAAAACGTAGAACACGCCAATCATAAAAAGTTCAACAAATCTGGATAAACGCCGGATGTTGGTTGCGTGAAACTTTCGTGCTGGACAAGTGACTCTATCTTTATGCAGGCTAATATTTTTTCTAGCGTTTCAGGTTGCCTGTCTAGGGAAATACTACCCTATACATTTATATAGCATTCGCGACATGTCACCATAACACGTCACCATAAACCAACTCTTCTACGTACTTCACTACTTTATAGGTTATACTTTAAAAAAATAAAGTGATATCTTCTTCAATATTTGATTTTTTCAATACTTCATTTTCTTTGCTCGGAAAATTCAATGAAAACGTTAGACGTAACAATTTGAACATGGTGCGGCTACACATATGCCTACGCCAAACTAGTCCGAATCCCGGGGGAATGGGAGTTCTATTTGTGAGATTCTTTTATTAGATAATCTAATTTTCTGTCCTTTCGCCAGTGGTCCAATATCCAAGGTTTCACAGCACCATAAATCCGGATGAGCTGCATAGGCTCCTGTGATGAGCTGCATGTCTCCTGTGATGCAACGCTTGATCTCAGTGCCTGGTTTACAACCACTGGATTAACCTCGAGGTCATTGATGCAACCCTAAACTGAAAAATTCTAGGTAATTTTACGAATCTTGGATTGAATCAAAGTTCCGTTTTAGTTAGCAACCTATCTTGATACTTAGACTATTAAATTTTGGATTCAATCTGGGATTACTAAAAAATAAATAAACATCACATTACTACCTCCATAATTTCTTGGTATGAATATATTTATTTAATAGGTATTTCAAAAGGCCTTTTACATTCTTTTTCAGCGAATGCATTGCAAAAAAAACGCCTAATATATTCAACACTATTAACTCGTTGTCTTCCGGTTTTTACAGCCCGGAAGGTGTCTTATCCATCCCAGACGCTTTAGACACATTTGTATTGATCCAGTAAATTATTTCAATTTTGACGAAATAAGTATTTTAAACGAATATATATATATTGGCACTTAATATCCTGTTTTCACCCAAAATTTTTTAAATACCCTAGATCTTTCCAGATCGTGGTATTATAACTCTCAATTGTTAATCTTGCTAATACTCCTGGATTACATGAAATAATCTTACATTGAATCCAAGATCATTTTAGACTTTGATAAATCCTAAGGTTGTTGAAGCCGGTCTCGGCTAAAAACAAATTATTAATTTGATATTCCTCTTTTCGGAAATGATATTATTATCAAAATCGGTAACCACAACCAGAAAGTTTGACAGCGATTTATTTATTAATAGCTATCAGCTACAGGCTTTAAGCTGTTGACATGAATCAGTTTAGCTCGGTCAGTAACGGACAGGGTCTCACATGCAAAGTTATAAAGTTATTTCCTGCAATTGCACATTATCTTAAAATTCCTTCACCCTCTTTCCCTCCAAGTCCTGCTTTTTGTCCCTTTCATTCTTCAGTTTTCTATCTCGGGGAGTAAAACATTATTGCATTGCTCGTTACTCTTAATGAAGAATCAAAATAGAAAAACTAAAGAAAACTGATATCATAATACATGAATTCGTATTTAGATAAGCAACATGGTAGTTAGCAACTGAAAATTAGAGTGCAAAAATAACCAAAAGAGGCCTTACTTAAAATAAGTAGAATGAAAAAGGTTACGAATTGATCAGCTGCACTGTAAAAAAATATATCCAACCTTCATTCCGAAATGAAAACAAAAACATAAATTAAGCTAGGGTTATTGTGGTTGGTGTTGGAAACTTTGTTATCGACGAGGTGTTTCTACAACAGAACGCAATCGACTAATCTCATATTACCTTTCCATTTGCGTTACTTTCAAAATTGGTCACAATTACTCAGACACTTTTTCTCAGCATCCATTGCTATATTGGTATTATCATATTAGTTTGGATTAGGGCACTGGTATTTCATCAGATGGCTCTTGACACGTTCGAGGAATTTAACGCTCCTCTTTTCAGAAAGGACATTCTTTCCGAAATTGCCCATCGCAACTTTTGATCAATCTGCATTGCTACATCTGTAAGTTATCATACTAGTTAAGGTTTCAAACTCGGTCACCAAAACCCAATTTTTTTTGATAATCCTTCGGATTTAGGGTTATTATGGTTGGCGTTGGATATTCTCTTTCGATGATCTGTTGCTAAAATAGGGCACGATCGTCTAATTTGATTGCTGTTCCTCTTCATAAAAGGCGTAATTTTCAAAATTGGTCACTACCACTCAAAACATTTGTTCAGCAACCAAGGATGCATTGGTATATGTTCAAATCAGTAAGGGGTGGGGTTATTAGGGTTGTAGTTTTGAGCTTTGTTTTTTATGATTTCTGTCTGAAATAGGGTGGGATCGATTAATTTGATTTCCTACTTTTCAGAAATCACATTATTATCAAAATCGTCACCACCACTCAAACGCTTTTGCTTAGCATGCATTGCTGCATTGGTTTATCAGAGTTTTTGATGGAATTTTACTGACGAGCGTTCATATACATCAGCTTAAAGCATCCTTAACCTGTTTAGCTCGTTAAACCACATGATCAAATATCAAATACAAAGTTGTACTTTTGGTACATTTTTTACAGTTTCACCCTTTATTCTTTTAAGTCCGACTTTTCCATCTCGCGAAGTTAAACATTATTTGAATTGCATTTTTTTCTTAATGTACATTCAAGACTGAAAAACTATATTAAATGTCGTTATGATAAGTATTGGCATTTACATACGTAACGTGTTAGTTAGCAATCGTGAACTGAGTACCAAACAAGTGTGTTAGAGCTCTTACTTAAAATAAGTAGAATGGTGAAAATGCCAAGAATTGGTCAGCAGCACTGTTAAATGTATGTTTAACTTCCACTCAGAAATGGGAAAATTAGTATGAAGAACGCAACCGACTTATGAAGTATTCCCGTTCTGTGGGCGTTATTTTAGAAATTGATCCCAATCACTCAGACACTACAGAAATGACTCTAAAATTTGACACAATTATTCAAACATTTCTATTTACTTATTATTATTACATTGGCAAATGATCACTTCAGTTATGGTTACTAGGGTTGGCGCTCAAAAATTTACTATTTCTGTACTGTTTGTAAAATAGGCCGGGATTGGCTAATTTGATAAAATCCTTTTTAGAAATGATGTTATGTGCAAAAGTGATCACACATCATTTCAAAACTTTTATTAAACATCCTTTTACTTCGCAAAAGCTTTGAATTCGCTTATCTCCACTTTTAATGGGATCCCTTCCAGTAATATTTACCACGCAATATAAAAAAGAACTTTTTGAGGTACTGTTCAAGATACTCTAACCCTTCCATCCATCCTTTGGCCAATCAGAATGCCCGAGACGTCGTCTGCTAGTCTCGTATAAACGACATTCCCTTTTTGCGTGGCGTCTGTACAACACGCCATTCTGTGTGCTGCCGGTTTTTTGCAGCAAGGGAACTGGTTTAAGGTGCGAATTGCTTCATTTTTTACTTAATTCACTGCCTTATGGATTATTTTATCTATTATTGTGCGTTGGGATAAATTTATGGAGCCGAAGTGTGTTAATTCGACATCTTACTCTTCGGTCTGATTAGGTTGAGTTTGCACGATCACGGAGACACTTCCTAGTCCCGAGAAGTGCGCCTCTTTCTCCACTTTCATTCAGATCGAGGAACTTACCAGTTCCACCTCAGTTCGTCTAGGAGTAGGATCCTTTCAGGCTGCTGGACCTGATCAGACTCCAAGCTTTACCAGCCAGCTGTGTCATCGCGGAAATGGCCAGTTTTTGCTTAAGCTTTACTCCATGGGTCGCTTCTCAGTCTTCGTAGAGCAGGTTCTGCAAGTCTGACAGCGTTCTCCGACGAAAAGAGACGTTTTCTGTGACGTCTGAGGGTCATTTTCTTTGCCAGGACCGTTTTCCCATTGTGGTCATACGGTCACGGGTGCGAGAAGACCATTCTGGTCCAACGGGATTCACAAACCCGTTACGGTCCGATGGTCCCAGGTGCATCTGAGGCAAGAGAGATCCATATCCGACACGGGTAGTGCCATTACGGTCCAGCCCGTTACGGCCCGGGAACGCTACCGTTCCGGGAAGCATCTCTTTTCGTCTTTTCCTTGGACCCAGCGAGTTATTGCGGTGTTTAAGCAATTGTAAACACAGCTTGGAGGGTAAAGCTTGCAGTTGAAGCAAAGCACTGAGAAATGTAGTATTGTGCGTTGTTTTATACTACATATTCTCACCGTTGTTTTTCTCTGCTTGCATTTCAGATATGACAGAGGCCAGTCTACATTCTCCACCGTTACTGCCTCAGTGTATCCATCCTCCAACTGCGTGTAACCCCCACTCCATCTGCGATCGCTGTAGACGGAATAGTGGAATACCTCTGTGCGAGCCAGACAGCCCGTGCGGCGAGTGCCTACATCTTACTCCAGAAGATTGGAAAGTCCTATTACGGAATAGGACCAAGAACGAGCGCAGGAGGGATAAGCGCAAATTCCTTTCGTCAGCTTCGTTTGTTACTCGTGAATTTATTCAGGATACCATGAAGAAGGCTAGCTCCGTTATTCTGGGCCAGGTCTCCACCCCCGTACACGTAGACACTGGTGCAGAATCGGAATCCGCTACGCCAGTTAAGAGACATAAAAAATCCAAGAGTAGAGGACGTGCATTTTCTGAGACTGTAGCAGAATTGGACATCCCGGAAGGGCAAGAACGGGATCGTCTCCGCGAGGCATGGGCCTCACCTCCTAGAGTGAAACCCAGTGGCAGTCCAGGAGGGGCGTTTAAGTCCGCGTCTGAGGAACAAGTGACTTTAACGCATAAGGATACGGGAACAGTGCTTTCGGCGGTTACAGGCCAGTTAGGCATTCCCCCGCGAGAGGACTTATCCCCCCTCCTCAGCTACAGCGTCTCCCGAGTGAATTTTCAGCGTTCTTGTCTATGCAATCGCAACTGCAAAAGCAACTTTTGGATTTACAGAATCAAGTTCAGAAGCAGGAGAGTCTGCTTAGTCAAAGACAAAAGCCTAAACCATCAGCTACGGTTTCTCGTCCTCCTCCGGAAAGTCAGTCAGTGGCAGCGATGTCGGGCTCGCCTGTACCTCACCTCCCGCTGGACTCTAACGTGGATATTCCCGAAACGGTCACCATCAGCGAGGAGGATTCCGTGGGCGTGCCCCTTTCGGGCCAAGTCTCTGCATTGCTGGAAGATGATGAGGAAATCGGGCCGATGGAAAATTCTCCCCTAGCAGCAGTCCCAAGCAACAGGGAGAAAGAAATTTACACCCCAGTAGGGGAACCCCACATGTCACATTTTCCACAATCTCAACTCCCAGAAGCAGCATCTGATGAACAGGAGTCGGAGGTGGAAGACGGGGAAGAAGAATCCGAGGGTACGTCAGTACATTCCCGTTGTCATTTACCGTTACGGGCAGTGGAGCAGGTGCGTTCTCCCGGCCAAGGGCATCGACTTTGGAGAGATCCAGCGGCAGCGGGCAGACGGCCCATCCGTACTCCTTCTCCACCAGACCTTGCCCCATCGGTCGAGGACGCGGTCCCCTCGAGTTCTGCTTCTACGATTGCACCAGAAGACGTGCCGTTCAGGGATGCCATTCAAGAGATAGCCCGCTTAGCAGAGGTCTCCTGTGGCTCCCCAAGTTTAGATAAGGAGGATCCGCCCATTCGTATGACATCTCAGGCCGCTCCACCACAACAGGACTCTTTTATCGCACTAGCCACCAGCGAGGGCATTGCTCATGCTGTCACGGTCCGCGCGAAAGAGTTCAAGAAGATGGACGCCGGTGAGGGTCGCACACTGTCGCGTTTCCATTTATCTAAACATTGCCTAGTACGACCAGGCCCATATCGGTCAGCGGATGAAAAAATTCCCCTAGAGGCACTGGAACAGCCCGTGAAGCGTACAGTCTGGATGCCCACAGTGCGTAGTGACTCAGACATTCCATTAGTGGAGAAAGACGCCAAGACCATCGAGGCATCTTCTCGCCACATCCTGAACATTATGTCATTTCAAGATCATGCACTTAAAGCACTAAAGTCGCGTTGGGAAGAACTTCGCCTTAGTGATCCCGTGTCTGCTAAATTGATGGAATGCCTGGCCTTAGCTGCCCGAGACGTGGTCAAACTTTCCACCTTTTTGATGACGTCAATGGTCTACCTACGTCGAGATGCCTTTCTCCAGCACTGCTGGTCTAGTGTCAAAGGTTTACGGGACCTGCGTCATGCCCCTATCCTGGAGGAACGAGAGCTATTTCCTCCCGCCGAGATAGAGAGGGTGAACCAGGAAAGTCGTTCGCTTTCGCAAGATTATGCCCTGATGTCCAGGATGTCTCGCTCCTCCTTCAAACGTCCACTGAAGAGGAAGAGACCACAACAGTCCTCTCCGGCACAGTCTAAGCCGAGTGCGCAGCCACAACAGCCCCCTGTCAAGAAACCGAAACCCAGCCCCGGCAGCAAGACAGAGGGTCCGGCTCCACAGTCGTTCAGGTAGCAGCCAATCAAAGTACCGTCACGAGATTCCCTAATCTCCTGGCGATACTTTAGCAAACTTAAGAGACTTGGAAAATTTACTTTCCTTAAACGCCTCCTTGCCCGTAGGAGGAAGACTAGGAAAGTTTTGGCAGCAATGGGCAGAAATGGGGGCGTCTCGAAGGGTAGTACGTTGGTTAAAGAGAGGTTACTCCCTACCTTTCAAACGAGACCGGAACGGGCTCAGGTGCCCTATTCCCCTAACCGCCCATGCGCCAAAACAACTAGTCACCTCTTACGCCAAGGGGTCAGAAAAAGACCGAGCTCTCCAAGAAATGCTATTGAGCTTGTCTCAAAAACAGGCGATAGAGGAAATGCCAGAAAATCAAATGGGCTTTTTCAGCAGGGTTTTTCTGGTTCCCAAGAAATCCGGAGGGTGGAGGCTAGTAATCGACCTCTCCCCCATAAACGGTTTTCTCCGAGTGATCACCTTTCAGATGGACACAGCCCAGGTGATAAAAGGGTCATTACGGGAAGGGATGTGGGGTACCTCCATAGATCTCTCCGATGCTTACCTCCATATCCCTCTTCATCGCTCGGCAAGAAAATTTCTAGCCTTTCAAGTAGGGAAAAGACGATTTTGGTTTCTGGCACTTCCCTTCGGTCTGGCTACGGCCCCGTACGTTTTCTCCAAGGTCATGAAAGTACTGAAAACATGGGCACGGCTAGAAGGGATGTTAGTCTTTCAGTATCTGGACGACTGGTTTCTGGCGAATCAAGACAGGCAGGTAACCGAGAATCATACAATGTCTTTAGTTCGCAAGGCACTAGAGGTAGGTCTAGTAGTAAACCTAGCCAAGTCCGAACTAACCCCCAAACAGTCCATTACCTTTCTAGGGGAGTTATGGGATCTGGCAATAGCAAAGGCGTTCCCTACGCCAGAACGCCGCCAGAGAATTGCAGATGCCATAAAAGGTATTTCCCCAGGAAAGAAGGTGAGATTACAGGCCATGGAATCTCTCCTTGGCCTGTTAGTGGCAACAGAGAAGACAGTCCCCCTGGGCCGTCTCCATTACAGGCCATTTCAAAGCCAGGTAAGATGGGCGTTGCATCAGGGTCGTTCACCCGCAGCAAGGATGCAAGTTTCACAGGTAACCCTACAAGCCCTACAGTGGTGGTGCGACGTTCTAATTATGTCCGAAGGAATGCCATTTCAGCCCCCCACCCCGGAGATAGAGATTCAGACCGATGCGTCCCATTCGGGGTGGGGAATTTATTGGAATGGTCAGGTATGGAAGGGCAAATGGCCACCCTCGCTTCAGTCCTACCACATAAATTGGCTGGAGCTTCGGGTGGTCTGGATTGCCCTAACCAAACTGACCAACCAACTCAGAAACAAGGCAGTCCTCTTTCGGTTAGACAATTCCACAGCCATAGCTTACCTCAACAAGCAGGGGGGTACCAAATCACGGTCCCTGTCCAAACTTGCGTTTCAAATTCTTACAAAGGCCAGGGAGCAACAGGTGACCGTTTCCGCCCGTCACCTGGCCGGGAAATTAAATGTCCTAGCGGACTTAGCCTCCAGACATTGTCAAGTTATCAACACCGAGTGGTGCCTATCCCCTCGGTCCTTTCAGTGGGTGACACACCAATCCCCATGGGGTGCCCTGACTCTGGATCTGTTTGCAAACGCTATGACCACCAAACTTCCCCGGTACGTGTCTCCTTGCCCGGACCCAGCAGCTTGGGCAGTAGACGCCCTCAATTGTCAGTGGCCACGGGACGAGGTACTGTATGCCTTTCCCCCACAAGCGATCTTAGGGCAAGTCTTGCAGAGAGTAATCGAGTTGAAACCACCGTTCCTATTGCTCATTGCTCCATGGACACCGGAAGCCCCATGGTTCGCCCTCCTACTCCATTGCAAGGTAGTAAGGTCGATACCGATCTCATGCCACAACGAGTTGCTATCACAACCCCATTGGCATCACTTCCACCCCTCCCCTCGCTTACTGAACCTCCACCTATGGTGTCTGACCAGACCTTTCTGAAAAACAAGGGTTTTTCTAAGCAGGTGAGAGAGAAAATAGTAAACAGTCACAAGGGCTCGACGGCCAAAGTTTACAGGTCGCAGTGGAATAAATTTGCCGCTTGGTGTAGCACTTCTAAGCTAGATCCGTTTCAGGCTAGCCCAGCAGTTGTAGCGGATTTCCTCGATCACCTTTTCACGGAGGTGAAATTAAAGGTAGGTTCCATCGAGGGCTATAGGGCCGCTATAGGGTCAAGACTCAAAGCGTCTACAGGCTACGACCCGGGCGAAGATACATCCCTATCACAGCTAGTAAGACATTTTAAAGTAAACTCCCCACCCTGCCCATCCAACATAGCGCAGTGGGATTTATCGTTAGTCTTACAGTATCTTCAGCGCCCAGATGTTTTTAGTAAGGACGTGATTTCAGCAAAAAACGCAACGTTAAGATTCACGTTTTTATTGGCTTTAGCTTCGGGCAAAAGAAGAGGCGAAATCCATGCCCTGGACAGAAAGGTAAATAAAGATAAGGGTACATGGGAGAAGGTCACCCTAGTCCCTAGAGCAGGATTCATGGGAAAAACCCACATCATGACCCAAGGGATGGGAACGTTCGATCACATTACTCTCCCATCCCTACCAGATGACCCCGACTCAGACGGTCTGGTCTCTTTGTATCCCGTCAAAGCGCTGCAACAGTATTTAGAAATGTCAGAGGCCTACAGATCAAAAAATCAGAAGGCTCTCATCATTTCTTTTATGCCGAAATTTAGCAAAGATCTTTCGAAACAGTCGATCTCAAATTATATTAAAAGGATCATTTTGGCAGCCTATGACGATGCACAAATCGACCCTAACCCGTTAGGGGAATCGAACATCAAAGCCCATCAGGTAAGGCAAGTAGCCAATTCCCTCAGGGCGGTACGTAACGTGTCCCTTTCGGATATGTTAAAAACAGGTTGTTGGGTTTCCCCCAACTCGTTTGTTAAATACTATCTGAAAGATTTTTCTCAAGATGAATTGTCTGGCTTATATTCATTAGGACCGTTCGTGGCTTCAGAAACGACCATTACAGGCTGAGTGTTTCTGTTGTAGGAATGCTTCTCCCAAGTTTAAGAACAAGGGCAAGCACAAGAGTAACTTCTCCAAGGGCCGTAATGGGAACAGTAACAACAACAACAAGCCACGAAAGTAACAACCTACAAGAAGGTCTTTCCTTCTTACTCTGAACATTTCGCCTTTCGCTCAGGTCCTTCGGGCCATTTCGGTCCGTGCTTATATTAAGTTACGGACGAACGCTGGACGGTTATGTTTAATTAAGCATTTATTTACTCCGAAGTGTTCAGGATCGCATGTGTAATGAGTACAGCCCAGTCTTCGGTCTTACGGCTACTCGGATGCTTAAGTTTTGATCTCCTTTCTTCATGTTTCAGAAAGAAAGGGGGGGGGACCATGTCGGTCCCAGACGTACCCAGTGACCGTACACCCGTTGTAGCCGGAAGGCCGAAAGCCGGTTTATGGTTCATGGTATGAGGTACCATAGTGTCACTATGGGCTTATGGGACCATAACGGCCTCATATAGGAAAACAGTCATAAATAAGCAAAATTTTCTGTTTTTCATTTTATGACGATTTACAGTAGTTTTAGTACTATCTAGTCAATCGCTACGAGTTTATTTCAAATAAACGTGGTAATTTATCAAATGAGAAGAAGAAAAGTTAGACAGCGGACTCGCTTTCTTTTTTCAAGTTTGAATTGCATGTCTTGTAAGACACTTCAGTCACTTTACTAGAAGTGTCAAAGAGTTTATTTGCGTAATTCCTATGGATTTACGATCGTTTTGTAGTACTTCTAAATAAACCTAATTGTTCATCAATACATAGCAAGTGAATAGTGAGAACTTGAGGAAGGGATCCATCCGGTGGGCGGTTGGAGGGGGATGGTGATAGTTCTCAAAAAAGATGATGGCATGGTTGGAAGCCTTCTCATCTCAACTGACAGTTGCTGTGATATTTTTACTTTGTTACGATTTTACCTTATGTTGAAAGACCGGAATGGTGCGCCTCCGGACTTTATTTAGGAAATCATTAAAGAATTGAAACTTAGCTGACAAGTTTTATTTCTTCTTTTGCGTCGAGCGCACAGCACTCCTCGCCTACATGCAATGAGCTTTTACAAGCCATAGTGTAATTCGCGACCTTTTTGGGCAGTTCAAGAATGGCAGGCTCCCCTGCTCCGGACTCAAGTCCCATTAAAAGTGGAGATAAGCGAATTCAAAGCTTTTGCGAAGTAAAACTATCGTTTTATTTCGTAAAACGAGCTTTTACGAGTAAAAGCGCAATTCGCGTTCTCCACTTTTAACTTTGATTTTAACCCGTCCCATCCATCCCCAACTAGCCTGGGCGTGTTTTACCGCCTTTTGGGCTAAAAAGGGAATGTCGTTTATACGAGACTAGCAGACGACGTCTCGGGCATTCTGATTGGCCAAAGGATGGATGGAAGGGTTAGAGTATCTTGAACAGTACCTCAAAAAGTTCTTTTTTATATTGCGTGGTAAATATTACTGGAAGGGATCCCATTAAAAGTGGAGAACGCGAATTGCGCTTTTACTCGTAAAAGCTCGTTTTACGAAATAAAACGATAGATTATCACCCCTCCCTTTTGTGACGAAATTGGCACTCCACGCGCACCATGTCTGGCCTCAAAATTACCACATTTTTGGACACGCATGGTAACGTATATTATATCAAGTGACCACCCCCACCCTAACCGCGGGGAAAGGTAAATGGGCCACTTAGGTTGGGGTTCCACAGTTTGGAGAATCCAAAACCTCTGTTGCTAAATAGCTGCCTCTACAAATTCGTGAAACTGAATAATAATAATAATAATAATAATAATAATAATAATAATAATAATAATAATAATAATAATAATAATAATAATAATAATAATAATAATAATAATAATAATAATAATAATAATAATAATAATAATGTGCCATATGTTACCCTATATATATATATATATATATATATATAAACAAAACACTTTTAATTGCCCTTGTATTTGTAATTACAATCTACCTGCGAGTCCCTTTAATATCTTACACAATCTCATTTCAGCGGATCTGTCACAAGGCGTAAAACCAGGGACTTTATAAAGCTGCTAGAAAATTTAGCGTCTTTACGAAGTCGCTGAAAACAAAGCTGCTGATTTGATGGATCTGCTGTAACATATATATTATATATATGCCATTAGCGGGACCACATATATTTGCATATGTTTTTTTTTGTTTTCTTATGAATATATTTGAATTTTTGTGCAATTTTGATTGGAAGTCAATATTTAAGATATAAAATCACGCATAAAATAAGAAAAAATAATCTTTGGATACATAATATTAGTCGAAAAGTCGAAATTTTAAGGCGGTCTCGATAATGCTATTTTATACAATATATAATATGTACAAGAGAAAAATAATAACACTAAAAATCTATCACAATAACAAAACGCTCGCATAATATTTGAGTGCAAATGATATTCCGATATTAATTCTATACAACAACACCAAGATTTTACGTTTTCAACAAATATATTACACGTAGCACCGAAGTCAAAATTATCGAGACCGGCTTTTAGTCCGATAATTTCGCGGTCCCGATAATGCCTGTTTTAAAGGACATTCGGTCTCGATAATGCCAACATTATATATATATATATATATATATATATATATATATATATATATATATATATATATATATATATATATATATATATATATATATATATATATATATATATAACGTATAACTGTTGTGTTTAATGTCATTTGGGTGCGAGACTGTTATGCAGCATATGATAGGTTCAGCTCAGCAAGTGTTTCGTTGGGTTTGAACATAGCTATAGTCCATCATCAGAAGTTTCCGGCACACGTAGGCTCTGTGTGTTGCCTACATACTCATGCCAAGACACTAAAATATAGAAATAAATATTTTACACGCAATAAACACACACACACGCATATATATATATAAAACAAGTGGATAGTAAGATGCCGCGGTTCGCTCAAAATTGTCGAGACCAAGCTATCGGCATGTTAAATTCTGGAATTTCGATGCGCGACGTTGCCAGACGTTCTAGTGTTGCAAAAGCCTCAGGTCCTTGTACATCCTGGATACAGGAAGCACAAGGGATAGGCACAGAAGCGGTAGCCTGCGCGTCACGACGCCGCCCCGCCGCCGACCCCCAGGACCGCCGTATTCGTTTAGTTCAGCTCCGTGATGGCTTTCGGACTGTCACAGAGTCTGCAGAGGAGACACGTCGGAGCACCAATAACCGAATATGTGCGAAAACAGTCGTTAGACGATTGCGTGAAAACGGGTTGCGTGCGCAGGACATGAGAATGAAATGGCACTGAATGAGCGTGGGTGCCGTAATCAAAATTAATAACAAGCGATCAATGGTCAAGTTTTGGAATGGCCGGCGTATAGCCCCGGGATCTAGGGGATCTCCCGGTGGGTGATTTGCCGGTGGTCTTTTGCCGTTATAGGCTAGTTGCCAGTTGGTGAATTGCCGGTAGGTGAGTTGCCGGTCTAGGGAAATTGCCGGCAGTTGAATTACCGGTGAAATTGTATAAAAAGTAATAATAAAAAAATGGTTTATTATCTGTTCCAAACAAATAACCTCTACATCAAAGAAATTGAATAGAGAAAACATATAAAATAATTGCATTTTTGTTGTTGCGTTTGTATTTATCTTCGAGTTGCAGACAATTTACCAAGAACAATAACCACTGCGAAGGGTGGCATCGGAAAATGCTATCCGCTATCGCTGCCCACCACCCTAACCTGTGGAGATTTCTTGGTGTACTGAAGAATGGACACTCGCTAAGCAACATAGTTATCACACAGGCTTTTGGTGAACAGGTAGAAGACGAAGCGCGCCGCCAATACCGCGAAATTAATCAGTGAATTACCACTGTTGTTGCCGGTTATGAAAATCGGCATGTTTTGACTTACTTGCGCGGTATTGCATACAACATCCGCATGTAGAGACAACACTGTGCAACCATGGCAGAGATAGGCACTAATAGCGCTAGATTAGAATTAGATATTTTAGGAGATTGTTTATAATGTAACTGATCACAGAGCTTCATTCATGTGTGATTGCAATTTAGTTGTTAAATAATATTTATTTAGTGGACTGTTCAAGGAGGTAATCGTGAAATGTATAGATTGTGAAATATTATAGAAATAAATTAATTATTTAGTGAAATTTGCTTAACACAATTTTTCTACAAAATCGCCGGTCGGCAAATATCCCAGACCGGCATATTCACCCACCGGCGAATTAACTGCACCGGCAATTCACCCACCGGCAATTCACCCACCGGCAAAGGACCCTCCGGGAGATCACATGTTTCCATAGCTCCGATATGAAGCTGCGCACCAGGATTCCGGCACCACAAAATTAAGCCCGGTTGCGACAGACGTTAATCAAGGAATGGAACAGATATACTCAATATTGCATTGATCGCTTACTTTCGTTTGTCTTTCAATATATATATATATATATATATATATATATATATATATATATATATATATATATATATATATATATATATATATATATATATATATATATATATATATATATATATATATATATATATATATATATATATATATATATATATATATATATATATATTAGTATATATATATTAGTTTAATAAGAACAATGCTTTTTATATAATGCAAAATATATTAAAAACAAATGCACTTTAAAACAATATCGAACTTTTTATTAAATTATCATACTTGCAATTTTAAGACATAATTGTTTAATGGGTACTTTATTAACGCAATATTGATGCTATTTTTAGAACAGTGTACAAAGTGGTAAACAAATGTATGAGCTTTACCAGCTAGTGGTGCTCCGGCTGCTGTCGACGTCACACAACACGCGCAGGAGAAACTTTCCTTCTTGCCCCGATTCCACTGTAAAAGGCACGATGACGTAATGGCCTGGATCCAAGGAGCTTAACGTGACAATCTCCCGCGTTTCTGGATCCGAAGTCGTCACATCCAGACAAGTCAGCTTCGATAATTTCTGCTTTCTCATTTTGTCTGGATTTTTTGCCTTTGGCAGACAGAAGAAGTTCAAAGTACCTAGATTAACTTCAAGACCATTCTAATGCACTGTACCAGCAACTGCCTAAAACGGCATGTGTATTTGTTAGTATTTGTGCCACAGTTGTTTACAATTAGTCATGTCAAATTCAGTCATGTGAAGAGCTAAAATGTCTGAAATAAATAGTTCTAGAGAATAAGTTTCTTTACGAAAACGCTTATTCAAATGTCAAAAACATACAAAAAATGGCTACAATTAAGGGAATTCAAAAGACAAGCAACACCGTAAGTTTTGAACAGGTTATAACATGCAGTGGGTAAACATTGGCCAATATTTCAAGTTATGCCATTAACTTAACGCATTTTGCATCTTTAATATGCGTGCATGATATCGGCTTCGTGTGCCAATTTTTTTTTTATATTTTAAGCAACAAAAACTATTGAATTATTGTTAAATGAACTTTCAATTTAGAAATATGTCGTTTCGTAATTTCCAAGTTTGTTATTGAGAATATTTTCCCAAACATAATAACAATTTATTAAATAAACAGATCAATCAAGAAAGAAGTATGGTTACGAGCTGAAAGATCGGTTGTACGGAAAGTCTAAAATTCCACAGTGGCGCAATTTGGCAGTTGTGCAAGCGGAAAGTGGTGCGAGCAGAAATTGCCACTAGACTAAGAAAATACCCCCCCCCCAAAAAAAAAAAAAAAAATGAAAAGAAAAAAAAGTTGCCAGATTCCTAACCTTGTACAAGGCGAATCCAAATGAATTTTGCTTCGAGTTGCACCTTTGTTTGACTACAGATGAGCGGTAGTCCCTCATGAGTGAGATCAGAACGTGCGCCTTTTCATCATTATCGTGCGGCGGAAATCTTCAAAAAAATTCCATGCAATTCATATTTGACTGAAATTATCAACAAAAAAAAATAATAAAAAAATAAAAAGCGGAAATTATATTTTGTTGCGACAGGATGTTTTCCTTTGAATAAATTGCCGTTTAGGTCCGCCCACTGACCTAGACGGATTTATGAATAAGCCGTCCCTCCGATTTGATTGGTCTAAAATTATCTGTACTCAATGAGGGTAGCTGTTAAGCATTCAGCAACCTCATTCATTTTACTCTCCTCGCGTGTAACACATTTTATATAATTAAGCTAAGAAATAAATTTGTTTAAATTTTGTTGGAATATCTCTATTATTTTTTTTTCTTATATAGTATATTCTGGATACCTCTGGGACGCTTTAAACATTACTGCTGATATTTAAAGTATTTTCCTTTAAACTGGGACGAATATTCGGATAGGTGTTGCTGTGACGCTTTAAACTGGATTCTTTTGTGTCGTCATTAGGATTCTGTTGTTTCGTCACAAGATCAGTTACTACAGTAAATAATTTTAAATAACCCAGGATATCTTGTTACTAACGCTCCGTGCAAACCTTGGATAATTTGTGAACCAGGAGAATTCCAGCTGAACGCGAGTGAGTAATTTTTTAAAATTTTACATTTTTTTTGATGTTATGTAACACCATTTGGGCTTTTCATTTCAATTATCCATTCCAAACTTGAATTCTTTACTTTTTATTGTACAAAACAATTAATATTTTTATAAATATCGGGACTCAGTTTGGACTTCATATTATTTACTTTATTACCTAGAACTCCAAACTAAAC
Organism: Protula sp. h YS-2021; assembly: GCA_949752745.1. Taxonomy (NCBI): domain Eukaryota; kingdom Metazoa; phylum Annelida; class Polychaeta; order Sabellida; family Serpulidae; genus Protula; species Protula sp. h YS-2021. Next base: position 13,600,092 of record OX457033.1, read on the forward strand.
TCCCTATTATTACTTTTTACTTGCATCATTATAATAATAACGATTAAGTAATAATAATAATAATAATAATAATAATAATAATAATAATAATAATAATAATAATAATAATGGTAATAATAATAATACTAATAACGGGACTCGGTTTGGATTTCATAATTAATCTTAATATGTACTTTGAACTCCAAGCATGACTCCCTCACTTTTTACTGAAGCTTCATTGTTTCACTGGTTCGTTATTAAATTAGCAATAATTGCATCATTTTATTTAAACTATTTTTTTCCTTTTCTTAAGGTTTATCTTAAGTTATTTAGCAATTTTACACTTTTTTCTCCTCTTCCTGTCTTGTCTACAGATATGGCTCCAAAACGAAAGGCATCTAAAGCAACTGCTGCTTCCTCCAAGAAGACAAAAAAAGATGACATTGTCCAGGAAGTCGTCCAGCAGCTCCAACCAGTAATCGCCCAAGCTATACAGGACGCCATTGCGACACAAACGCCGGTCACAAATCGGGAAACATTAAATCAGGAAGACCAAGACGAGGACCTTGAAGTTTTATTTCGGGATGCGGACGATCCACACCTTGAAGGTGAGCCTATCAATTCAGCCTCCAGTACTCTGCACCTGCATGTCGCCAGGAACGTTCTGGACAAAATTAAGCGTGATCAGTACGTTTCCTTAGTTGAGTTGCTGAACCCGGATGAACAAGACATTAGCCTTAATATTTCACACAGTGGCAGTGTGACTCTCAATAAGAAGGCCAAGCAGCTCAAAATTGCATCCTGTGAGCAATGGTTTTCAGCTTTTTAAATTTTCTCTTCAATTTATCAAGAATACTTTCCAGATAAGTCACGGCAGCTCTTTAAATATATGTCGTTTGTACAAGGCTTGTATAAATCGTTCGGTCTAGAAGCTGCTCTCAAGTATGATGAGGACTTCCGTAAATTCAGGGAGCGTTCCCCTGATCTTACATGGGATAGTCTTCATCAGGAAATTTATTTGTTGGCCGCAGCAAAATCGGCACAGTTGAAACAGTTCCGTTCCCAAAGCCAGCCCTTTCGGAAAAACGTGTTCTGTCCCCCGGGTTATTGCAGACAATTTAATTCCCAGGGAATCTGCACATGGTCAAACTGCGTGTACAAACACGAGTGCTTTAAATGTCAAAGTGACCACCCAGGCAGAACATGCCGCACCACTGAATTTACCAATGGCAAGCAAAACAAAACCCTCGCCAAACCTAAAAAATAGTTATTCTTTACCCACACCAATTGATCCAGATAGGCTTGCCATATTGCTGCAAAATTACCCCCACAAACAGTTTTTGATTGACGGTTTTCGCTACGGCTTTAACCTCAGATATGATGGTCCCGATCTAAAATACGAACTTCCTAATAATAAATCAGCTACAGACCGGAAAGATATTCTTATTTCTAAGATCAATAAGGGGATACAATTAGGCCGCGTGTCAGGCCCCTTTTCACACCCTCCTCTTCCACATTTTCGCGTCAGCCCCTTAGGACTGGTACCCAAAAAGGAAAAAGGCAGCTTTAGACTCATTCATGACTTGAGTCAGCCAAAAGATATTTCTGTAAATTCTGGCATTGATGACATTTATTCTTCGGTCAGGTATGAGACCTTTGATCAAGTTGTAACATTAATTTTACAAAAAGGAAAGGGTGCATTAATGTCTAAATGTGATATCCTAGATGCATTTCGAATCATTCCTATAACTAAACGGGACCATCATTTGTTAGGTTTTAAAGTAAATGGCAAGTATTATTACGATACGGTATTACCTATGGGATGCCGCATAAGTTGTAATGTGTTCGAGCAATTTAGTACAGCAATGCAGTGGGTCATAAAGAACATTTATAAGTTCAGCGATATGTCGCATATTTTGGACGACTTCTTTTTTGTTGGATCGGCGGGATCCTTTGAATGTATGCGGGGTCTTCAGTCTTTCATTCGACTGTCAAAATTTCTTGGTATACCTCTAAAAGAGTCAAAAACCGTCCTTCCAACTACATGTGCGGTTTTGCATGGTATAGAAGTAAACACTTTGCAAATGCAGGCCAAGTTGCCCCAGGATAAAATTGACAAAGCAGTCGGTTTAATAAATCAAATCATAAAACTACATGTTGTAAAACTGCGTGATGTTCAAAAAATCGTTGGTTTGTTAAATTTCTGTTGTAAATGTATAAAACCAGGTCGTGCCTTTCTCCGAAGACTGTGGGATATTACTTGTGGTCATGTGAACAGAGAACAATTAATTCCATTAACTATGTCTGCCAAACAGGATTTGCACACTTGGCTTGTTTTCTTACGAGAATTTAATGGCATCACGTTATTAAATACGGATATATGGCTATCTCAAAATCAGTTCAATGTTTTTACTGATGCCAGTAAATCAGTGGGTTATTCTGCGGTCTTGGAAAATGAGTGGTTTTACGGCACATGGGATGACTCTTTCAAACAATATAATATTGTTATCCTAGAGCTTATCCCGATAGTAATCGCCGTGCACCTGTTTTCACAGAAACTGAAAAACAAAAGTGTGATTTTACACACAGACAACTTGGCTCTTGTGTCCATCATAAATAATCAAACAACAAAATGTAAATTGACCATGCATTTAGTTAGAAAATTAGTGGTTAGATCCTTGATCGATAACATATGTTTACACGCTGTCCATTTATCTTCATCACAGAATAGAATATCAGATTTGCTATCTCGTTTGAAGGTAAATGCCGCAAAGGAAATGGCACCTCATTTAGACGACGATCCTCTTATTGTTCCCAAGGAGCTGGATCCATGCTGTTTATTGCGACCACTATGGTGATCAATAGTCTGTCAGTATCAACCCGCTCTGTGTACAAAAGATCGTGGGAACATTTTCAAAAAACATGTAAAATGTTCGCTCAGCCAGCTTGTCCTGCATCAATCAATGCGTTGCTTATATATATTGCGTATTGCTCTTGTCAAGGTTTTTCATACAATACAGTGTTAACTCGCATGTCTGCAATTGCGTTTATTCATCGCTTTAAACAGAACCAGACCTCACCCAAGAATTCTTAATTAGAAAGGCTTTGGTTGGTTACAAAAATAAACATTATCATTCTGACCATAGAAAGCCCATTTCCGTGAGTTTGCTACACAGAATGTGTGACGTTCTTCCTCAAATATTTACTGAATATTATAATCTTGCTTTATTTAAATCCTTATTTTTATTAGCATTTCATGCCTTTCTTCGTGTTGGTGAATTCACTTCCACATCCGCCAACAATCCAAATTTGTTATTAGCTAATAATATTAAAATTAAAAGGAAGCAAGGAAAACCAGTCGGTTTAACTATCCACTTTGAACAATTTAAGCATAGTAAGGGTAGACACTTTGATTTGCATATACCCTCTTCCCCCGGCCCCTTTTGCCCCGTTGAAGCGATGTCAAATTATTTAAAACTGCGTACACAAAAAGTTGGTTCTCTCTTCGTTTTAAAAAGCGGAAAGCCTATTTCTCCATCATTTTTTAATACCGTTCTCAAATCGGCATTAATTCTCTCCCTTGGTACTTGTAAGGGTTATACTTCACATTCCTTTCGAATAGGTGCCGCGACATATTGCCTCCAAAAAGGTTTAAATAAAACACGCATTTCTCATATTGGCAGGTGGCGTTCTAATGCTATTGATAAATATTTTCGCGTACCGTCTTTCACAGTGTGATTGCCCGTTTGTCTGTGGGGTTCTTCTGTGGGGATTTCAATTTGTTTGACCCCCAGACAAATTTTGGATCAGTGAATTATATTTTTTCTTTCTTATAAATATGTGTGATGTAATTCTTCTTTATTGTTTTACATCTATCAATTATTGATGTTACGTAATTGGATTGATGTTACGTAATTGTACTGATGTTGCGTAATTGTATTGATGTTAAATAATTGTAAATATATTAATTAAACATTGGCGGTACAAGAAATTTATAAAAATCCCACCTGCGTGTTTATTTTCGTGTTCACAGGACGGCTTGAAATCATAAATTGCCGTTTAGGTCCGCCCACTGACCTAGACGGATTTATGAATAAGCCGTCCCTCCGATTTGATTGGTCTAAAATTATCTGTACTCAATGAGGGTAGCTGTTAAGCATTCAGCAACCTCATTCATTTTACTCTCCTCGCGTGTAACACATTTTATATAATTAAGCTAAGAAATAAATTTGTTTAAATCCCTCCTCCGCCCCATCGCCTCCATATATTGTTTTGTTACGGTGGGGATTTCAATTTGTTTGACCCCCAGACAAATTTTGGATCAGTGAATTATATTTTTTCTTTCTTATAAACATGTGTGATGTAATTCTTCTTTATTGTTTTACATCTATCAATTATTGATGTTACGTAATTGGATTGATGTTACGTAATTGTACTGATGTTGCGTAATTGTATTGATGTTAAATAATTGTAAATATATTAATTAAACATTGGCGGTACAAGAAATTTATAAAAATCCCACCTGCGTGTTTATTTTCGTGTTCACAGGACGGCTTGAAATCATAAATACTGTTTCTCCTACATTTTCCATTGGATCGCAATAAATATGTGTGCATAGAACCGGGAAGGAGAGGGGGGGAGGGGAGGGGCACTGACATGCCTACTGGTTACCATGCGTGTCCAGGACTTTTTCAAAGAACCTCCAAACGCGGAGTGCTAATTTTGTAATAATAATAATAATAATAATAATATAATTCAAGCAAAAGCGGGGTGCAATTCCGTAATAATCGCCCTTTTTGTTGGAAACGTCGCGTACTGGCTAAAAATGACCCCTCCCTTTTTTGACGAAATTGGCACTCCACGGGGACTATGTCTGGCCTCAAAATTACCCCCTTTTTTGGACACGCATGGTAACGTATATTATATCAAGTGACCACCCCCACCCCAACCGCGGCGAAGTGTAGATGGGCCACTTAAGTCGGGGTTTGACAGTTTGGGGAATCCAAAACCTCTGTTGCTAAATAGCTGTCTCTACAAATTCGTGAAACTGTGTTAAAAGATAGCTAAGATCAGGGGTAAAAAAGTGTTTTTCGGTTTTTTGCTCGAGAATTTGTTCATACAACCGACATAGTGACAATACTTTTAATAAAGTTCTATGTGGAATACTGTAGTTTTGAACCTTGCGTTGATTTTGCACTACCAAGAGTAAATTTCACTTCAGGCAGCGAAATCGGTCTAGTTATATTTATTTGGTGCTCTTAATTATGATTTAAAAAATATATATTTCATGAAAATTGTTTTCATCTCAAATCAAGACACTACGTGACATAATGTGACGCTATATGACATTATTTGACATGACATGACGTTACAAGATGATACATGTGCTGATGTAATATAGCGTGACAGAATGTAACATGACGTGACGTCATGTGACTTCATCCGATATAGTACAGTTCAACTTGACGTGATATCACATGGCTTCACATGACGCGACATGACATATCCCAGCAAACAACCGACGTCTTTTTTGGTTGTAAAAAGGTTGGATTTTGGTCGCGACGACTTCACAACCATATTCTGACCTATTACCCCAAAACCCGACTTTATTCCGACGTCGAGGCGACGTCGCTTTTCTGACGTCATTCCGACGTTGCAAAAACGACCAAAAAGCGATGAACATTATTATCGCTCACCGGAAATGGAAGTCATTTTGAAACAGAGGAAGAAAAAACGTAATTTTTAAATGAAAATTTTAGAATTTCGATGGCGCGTCGGTATTTTTCTTCCTAGATTGTAAAAATGTACATGGAAAATGCTTTCGTATGTATTTCACAACAGTAGTTGAATGATTAATTATCTATTAATTATATAACTCTAGTCAGTTTCAGGTCGGAATCCGACGTCGGTTCCAATTTCATATACAACCTAAAACCGACTTAATTCCGACGTTGGATTTAGGTCGGAACCCGACGTCCTTCTGACATTGAAAACCCGACGTCGGTTCCATTTCATATACAACCAAAACCGGCACGTCAGTCCGACGTCGGACACGTCGGGTTACGACGTCGACCCTACGTCATTCTGACGTCTAAATGTTTGCTGGGATGACATGAGCTGACACGACATGACGTCACATCACCTGACAGGACCTGACATTACACGAGATGACAGGGCATGACACGGCGTGATGTGAACATACCTAAGCAGTGTGTCCTCAGAAAAGCGTGCACTGAACAGAAATCGTGGATTCAAATCGTGCTGACTGCCTGCTGGAGGTCCGCCACTCGTTTCTGCTGTAAACAAAAATAAACAAATTAAAATTACAATTAATGATTGCTTGCACTTTGGGATACAGTCTGCGCTATATATATATATATATATATATATATATATATATATATATATATATATATATATATATATATATATATATATATATGGCAAAAACAATTGTACGTAAGTGTTCTCATCCCCCCTCCCTCCAGCCTGAACGTAAATGCATGTTCAAAATAATAGAAAGGAGCACAGTTTATTGTATTGTAGCTTGGCTAGAATTATTTCTGTATTGTAAAACTCTCACGCTGTTAAAAACCACTTCACACTGCAGCGAATTACTGATTGGAAGATATTGTCACGTGATTTCCTTTCGTCATGACTCTCACCAGTGGTATTACCTGTCCACGAGGCTACACCATGAAGGACGCGATTCCAACGTCCACACGGCTTGAAGACATCAATCCTTTTTTCAAAAATACTTGAAATGCTGTGACAGACCTTCTTCTTCCTAGAGAAGAGACTGGTTCGTAAAACACACTTGCTGATGCTCAAAACAAGACAAAAAAATAAAAGCTTTTGGATAAACAAGATCATTGGGAAAGTGCCATCTTTGTGACACATTGCTGACGCTTCAGGGCACATGAAAATTACCTTTTTCTCAAAAGTGTTTATGTGATTTTTTTCTGTTTACATTAATTCTCTGAGCTGTCTTCACCTCTTCCGTACCCACATATATAAGCAAATAGTTTTGAAATTTTTCTGTGTCATTTTCTTCGATACAAAACAATATGCTATTTTTTTCTTGACATGCGTATTTATGTTTACACTTTCGGATTATTGCCCTCATGTTTATTTATTGACTGTCAAATTACATTTTGGATTCCTATCTGGGGATTTCAATCAAAAGAACGTGAATTTTATTACCTCGAAGAGCTGGTTTGACTGAGCTGGTTCGAGCTCAACCCCAGGTGTGACATATCAGACAGGCTAGTTGTACGCGTTCTGCATGATGACGAGTGGCTATGGACACTGCTACAGCAACTATGCGCACTAGTGTATCGCAGTTTTTTCGATTGACCGTTTTTGCACCCATTTGTTGGACAATATTTTGCTCCTGCATCCGTTGAACTACTGTTTTCTTTAAGACTTTTGCATCGACGTTTTACTTCCAAACTCAGCGAACATTTTTTTTCTTGAAAAACTGTTGAATTACTTCCGGTGTGTTTTCCGGAGCCGGATATTTGCTGATATAAGGTACGGTGGGCGTTAGGGCTAGCATCTTGAGATTCTTTGCCCTCCAGTGGCCCAGTTTTTGCCAAAAAAATATCTTGAACCCTTTCGTCCTTTTCCTGTGCGTACTGATTTAAGACAATGGTCCCTTCAGCCTCAAAGGACAGCACAGGCGTTTGGTTGATATTTAATTGCTCCAAGGGTTGTGCCAACGGTTCCGTCTTTATATTAGTAGTGCAACATGCATGTGCGTAGCGCCTTTCCTGTGACGTCATACTCAAGTCGGGGACTTCTTCTGAGCTGCAGATGACGACGTCATTAAAATGAGAACAGAAGTCGGTATACGTTATCCAGAATTCGTTTAATTCCAGCGATTGCTGGGGTTGGAATGCCTGCAGGAAAGACTTGCTCACTGACCCCCAACTGCTGTGGTCGCTGCAACAGTATCAACATTCGGTGGAAATTTAACCCTTGCCTTGGTTAAATGAAAGTCATTTAATCATTTTGTTTTGGTATTGAAAACCATGTCTGCTGAATATCAGTTATGAAAATGATATTGGTTTATTTTTATTATTCTCTATATTTTAAATTTATTTGATTTTTAAAAATATTTTTATATTTTACAAATACTTTTATATTATATATTTTATATGATATATTTTATCATTTGAATGACTATTTGTGATGTATATGTTACTGATTAAGTCTAATTTTTAGAGCAAGTATACCTGACATGAATTTTACTAAATAAAAACATGAAAGACAACTTGAAATGGCAGGATAGCTACAAATTGGCTAAATATGAGTAAAACATGCCACTGTACGTATCCCTTTTTTTTTACTTTCTATATAATTAAGGCACAACTGTTCTGATACGCGTTTCCTTTTCGATGTAATACTTCTTCTACTGCAGTCGATAAGAAGACAGAAGAAGATTGAATTTTAGGTACAAAGGAGTTAGCAATTTGAAATATTAAAAATTGCGTAAAAATGTGTAAAATTGAACTTTCTGTACAACGGCATTCTTCCAACGTCAATAAAACGTTGTTTTCTCTACTACTCTCGATCGGTAGTTGCGAAACGTTGTTTTCACATCTTTCAGTTAGACGTTGTGTGACGTACATTCAACGCCTAGATATTCAATTGAGTGCCGAAAGTTATCTCCAGTCACTCATTTCTGAATGGAGCTTACGATACTCATTCAGCTACTCGGTGTGACGTATTGGCAATAAGTCAAACTAAATGCTTCACTGATAAGTGTTGAAACCCGAAGCGATGAATAGCCGAAATGATTGGCAGAAAAACGTTCAGAGCGGTACCCAGAATGAAAGCTGAAACTGCGCCCAAAGCAACACTGAGTTGGTAATTAAACTTCAACGGTTACCGGAGAACCAAATAAACCAAGTGCATGGAAAGTAGTCACAGAGGTTGACAAGTTAATTAAATTCCACAGAAGTACTCCATTAAGCAATAGGGGGGGGGGGGGGGTTTCTGGGGACTTGTTTTTTTGGGGGGGCGGGGGGAGAGGAAGAGGCACTTTCTGTACACCTGCAGGAAAAGTTGCCTCTCCATGTAGTTTCTTCAACATACGGGTCCCTCAATCTCAGCATTTCTATGCGGTCTCCTCCTTTCAAGGTGAACTGTCGAATAAAAAGTAAAAAAATAAAAAAATAAAATAAAATAAAATAAAAACAGCTGACAAAGGTATAGGCGTTGTTATACAACAGCTGACCTCTGTTAGGTGCAAACACAAAACGGATCGTTGTTCAATAAGTGGTTCCTTGCCTTTGATGAGCACTATCTTCGACGAATCCCAAATAGTTTGTTTGTCTATCAAACTAAACCGAGAACTATACTTGAGATAACGTGGCCCTTGTTTCTGGCAAGACAAACGTGTGTTGATATTCAAGTATTCGATTCCCAAAACGTTCGATCTACTTTTTTTATTGCTTTTGTTCCAATATACGGAAAATCTCTGTGGCTTCACATTTCTAATCGTGAAACTAGAGACAATGATTGCTATATTTAGAAATCACCTTGGTAACTGCGGTAATAATAAATAGACGCTGTTCCGGCGGCGGGTGCGATTTCGGCTGGCACGGGTTTTGCATCAATGCCTGTGACAAAGATAGAACACGTACTATAATTATCACTTTATAATATTTGCATTTGAAACTTCCCCCCTAAATGAGGAGTGCTAAACTTGGAAAAATACCCCCCCCCCCACCACTTTTTTTAACCATACGAGGACAACCTTGTAAACTTCGCTTCCCAAGTGCAGAGTGTCAAATTTAATAACAAAATAGACAAATTTCAGCATATTTTATATTACTCAGTTTTTGCAACTAGAAAACAAAAACTGGACAAATACTTACATTAAGAAGTGTGGATGCACAATTTTTGTTGTTCTTGTTTTTCTTGGCAGCGAAATAATAACACTCCCTTTTTGACCAAATTCGTAGTGCAGTTTCAAAAGAGCCCCCCCCCCCCCTCCTCCCTCTTTCTTTTCTGGGAAACACTGAGTGCTAAATAAAAATTACGCTCCTCCCAATTCTGCTTTCTTTTTATTTAAACAAAATTAACATCCCCGTGGATGGCGTCTTAAAAATGACCCCTAATTTCCGCATTTCCTAGTAACGCATGGCAACACTTCTGCCACATTTCCTGGGAACGCATGGTAACACTTGTCCTTCCAAGTGTTCTCTCTATCCCCCCCCCCCCCCCCGCCCTCAAAACACACACACCCGGCGGTTAATTATCGCCCTTGACAGTCGATAACGCTCGGAGCGGATGAGGTATCGATTCGAGTATTTTTGCTTGTTAACACAGTACCAGCGAAGGAAAGTGTCGGTTTGGTGGTGGACCCCTCCCCTCCCCCCCCCTATAGGCTGTGGAACATTCAAGTAATAAAAATGTTCTGCTGCACGATGGTTCTTTTGCAGTGATTTTTGGGCGTCAGTTTCACATTTATAGCGATCTACAGAGTTGTTAAAAGTGTAGAGCCGTTAATCTGGTACAAAGTGTTTCAATGGGTCATTGTTATTAACTTTCCTGTGGCATCTAACAGACAACAACATTTGTCCAGTGAATACAGTGACTGTATCCTGGTTATTGTCCCGGGCTTACAGTAACGGTATCCTGGTCATTGTACCGGGCTTACAGTGACGGTATCCTGGTCATTGTCCCAGGCTTACAGTAACGGTATCCTGGTCATTGTACCGGGATAACAGTTGAGGGACCCTGGTTATTGTCCCGGGCTTACAGTGACGGTATCCTGGTCATTGTCCCGGGATTACAGCGACGGTATCCTGGTCATTGTCCCGGGATTACAGTCACGGTACCCTGGTCATTGTCCCAGGCTTACAGTGACGGTATCCTGGTCATTGTACCGGGATAACAGTTGAGGGACCCTGGTTATTGTCCCGGGCTTACAGTGACGGTACCCTGGTCATTGTACCGGGCTTACAGTGACGGTATCCTGGTCATTGTCCCAGGCTTACAGTAACGGTATCCTGGTCATTGTCCCGGGCTTACAGTGACGGTATCCTGGTCATTGTCCCGGGATTACAGCGACGGTATCCTGGTCATTGTCCCGGGATACAGACACGGTATCCTGGTCATTGTCCCGGGATTACAGTCACGGTACCCTGGTCATTGTCCCAGGCTTACAGTGACGGTATCCTGGTCATTGTACCGGGATAACAGTTGAGGGACCCTGGTTATTGTCCCGGGCTTACAGTGACGGTACCCTGGTCATTGTACCGGGCTTACAGTGACGGTATCCTTGTCATTGTCCCAGGCTTACAGTAACGGTATCCTGGTCATTGTCACGGGCTTACAGTGACGGTATCCTGGTCATTGTACCGGGATAACAGTTGAGGGACCCCGGTTATTGTCCCGGGCTTACAGTGACGGTACCCTGGTCATTGTACCGGGCTTACAGTGACGGTACCCTGGTCATTGTCCCGGGTTTACAGTGACGGTATCCTGGTCATTGTCCCGGGATTACAGTAACGGTATCCTGGTCATTGTCCCGGGATTACAGTAACGGTATCCTGGTCATTGTCCCGGGATTACAGTCACGGTACCCTGGTCATTGTCCAAGGCTTACAGTGACGGTACCCTGGTCATTGTACCGGGCTTACAGTGACGGTACCCTGGTCATTGTCCCGGGCTTACAGTGACGGTACCCTGGTCATTGTCCCGGGCTTACAGTGACGGTATCCTGGTCATTGTCCCGGGATTACAGCGACGGTATCCTGGTCATTGTCCTGGGATACAGTCACGGTACCCTGGTCATTGTCCCAGGCTTACAGTGCCGGTACCCTGGTCATTGTCCCAGGCTTACAGTGACGGTATCCTGGTCATTGTACCGGGATAACAGTTGAGGGACCCTGGTTATTGTCCCGGGCTTACAGTCACGGTACCCTGGTCATTGTCCCAGGCTTACAGAAACGGTATCCTGGTCATTGTCCCCGGATTACAGTCACGGTACCCTGGTCATTGTCCCAAGCTTACAGTGACGGTACCCTGGTCATTGTCCCAGGCTTACAGTGACGGTATCCTGGTCATTGTACCGGGATAACAGTTGAGGGACCCTGGTTATTGTCCCGGGCTTACAGTGACGGTACCCTGGTCATTCTCCCGGGCTTACAGCGACGGTATCCTGGTCATTGTCTCAGGATTACAGTGTCAGTATTCTTGTTATTGTCCCGGGCTTACAGTGACGGTACCCTGGTCATTGTACTGGGATTACAGTGACGGTACCCTGGTCATTATACTGGGATTACAGTGACGGTATCCTGGTCATTGTACTGGGATTACAGTGACGTTACCCTGATCATTGTACTGGGATTATAGTGACGGTACCCTGGTCATTGTCCCGGGCTTACAGTAACGGTACCCTGGTCATTGTCCCAGGCTTACAGTGACGGTACCCTGGTCATTGTCCCGGGCTTACAGTGACGGTACCCTGGTCGTTATCACGGGCATACAGTAACGGTACCCTGGTCATTGTCCCGGGCTTACAGTAACGGTACCCTGGTCATTGTCCCGAGCTTACAGTGAGGGTACCCTAGTCATTGTCCCGGGCTTACAGAAACGGTACCCTGGTCATTGTCCAGGGCTTACAGTGACGGTATCCTGGTAATTGTACCGGGCTTACAGTGACGGTACCCTGGTCATTTTACTGGGATTACAGTGACGATACCCTGGTCATTGTACTGGGATAACAGTGACGGTTCCCTGGTCATTGTACTGGGATTACAGTGACGGTACCCTGGTCATTGTCCCGGGCTTACAGTGACAGTACCCTGGTCATTGTCCCGGGCTTACAGTGACGGTACCCTGGTCATTGTCCCGGGCTTACAGTGACGGTACCCTGGTCATTGTCCCGGGCTTACAGTGACAGTACCTTGGTCATTGTCCAAGGCTTACATTGACAGTACCCTGGTCATTGTCCCGGGCTTACAGTGACCGTTCCCTAGCCATTGTCCCGGGCTTACAGTAACGGAACCCAGGTCATTATGTCGGGCTTGCAGTAACGGTACCCTGGTCATTGTCACTGGCTTACAGTAAGGGTACCCTTGTCAATGTCCCGGGCCTACATTGACGGTACCCTGGTCATTTTACCGGGCTTACAGTAACGGTACCCTGGTCATTATTCCGGGCTTACAGTAACGGTACCCTGGTCATTGTCCCGGGCTTACAGTAACGGTACCCTGGTCATTGTCCCGGGATTACAGTGACGGTATCCTGGTCATTGTCCCGGGCTTACAGTGACAGTACCCTGGTCATTGTCAAGGCTTACAGTGACAGTACCCTGGTCATTGTCCCGGGCTTACAGTGACAGTACCCTGGTCATTGTCCCGGGCTTACAGTGACCGTACCCTAGTCATTGTCCTGGGCTTACAGTAACGGAATCCTGGTCATTATCCTGGGCTTACAGTAACGGTACCCTGGTCATTGTCCCGGGATTTCAGTGACGGTAACCTGGTCATTGTCCCGGGCTTACAGTAACGGTACCCTGGTCTTTATCCCGGGATTACAGTAACGGTATCCTGGTCATTGTCCTGGGCTTACAGTGACGGTAATCTAGTCATTGTCCCGGGATTACAGTGACGGTACCCTAGTCATTGTCCCAGGATTACAGTGACGGTATCCTGGTCATTGTCCCAGGATTACAGTGACAGTATCCTGGTCATCGTCCCAGGCTTACAGTAAAGGTATCCTGGTCATTGTACCGGGATAACAGTTGAGGGACCCTGGTTATTGTCCCGGGCTTACAGTGACGGTATCCTGGTCATTGTCCCGGGATTACAGTGACGGTACCCTGGTCATTGTCCCAGGATCACAGTGACAGTATCCTGGTCATTGTCCCGGGCTTACAGTGACGGTACCCTGGTCATCGTCCCAGGCTTACAGTAACGGTATCCTGGTCATTGTACCGGGATAACAGTTGAGGGACCCTGGTTATTGTCCCGGGCTTACAGTGACGGTATCCTGGTTATTGTCCCGGGATTACAGCGACGGTATCCTGGTCATTGTCCCGGGATTACAGTCACGGTACCCTGGTCATTGTCCCAGGCTTACAGTGACGGTACCCTGGTCATTGTCCCAGGCTTACAGTGACGGTATCCTGGTCATTGTACCGGGATAACAGTTGAGGGACCCTGGTTATTGTCCCGGGCTTACAGTGACGGTACCCTGGTCATTGTACTGGCATTACAGTGACGGTACCCTGGTCATTGTACTGGGATTACAGTGACGGTACCCTGATCATTGTACTGGGATTACAGTGACGGTACCCTAGTCATTGTCCCAGGCTTACAGTAACGGTACCCTGGTCATTGTTCCAGGCTTACAGTAACGGAACCCTGGTCATTATCCCGGGCATACAGTAACTATACCCTGGTCATTGTCCCGGGCTTACAGTAACGGTTCCCTGGTCATTGTCCCGAGCTTACAGTGAGGATACCCTGGTCATTGTCCCGCGCTTACAGTAACGGTACCCTGGTCATTGTCCTGGGCTTACAGTGACGGTATCCTGGTAATTGTCCCGGGCTTACAGTGACGGTACCCTGGTCATTGTCCTGTGATTACAGTGACGGTACCCTGGTCATTGTACTGGGATTACAGTGTCGGTACCCTGGTCATTGTACTGGGATTACAGTGACGGTACCCTGGTCATTGTCCTGGGCTTACAGTGACAGTACCCTGGTCATTGTCCCGGGCTTACAGTGACGGACCCTGGTCATTGTCCCGGGCTTACAGTGTCGGTACCCTGGTCATTGCCCCGGGCTTACAGTGACAGTACCCTGGTCATTGTCCCGGGCTTACAGTGACCGTATCCTAGCCATTGTCCCGGACTTACAGTAACGGAAACCAGGTCATTATGTCGGGCTTACAGTAAAGGTACCCTGGTCATTGTCCCGGGCTTACAGCAACGGTACCCTGGTCATTGTCCCGGGCTTACATCGACGGTACCCTGGTCATTTTCCCGGGCTTACAGTAGCGGTACCCTTGTCATTATTCCGGGCTTACAGCAACGGTACCCTGGTCATTGTCCCGGGCTTACAGTAACGGTACCCTGGTCATTGTCCCGGGATTACAGTGACGGTACCCTGGTCATTGTCCCGGGCTTACAGTGACAGTACCCTGGTCATTGTCAAGGCTTACAGTGACAGTACCCTGGTCATTGTCCCGGGCTTACAGTGACAGTACCCTGGTCATTGTCCCGGGCTTACAGTGACCGTACCCTAGTCATTGTCCTGGGCTTACAGTAACGGAACCCTGGTCATTATCCCGGGCTTACAGTAACGGTACCCTGGTCATTGTCCCGGGCTTACAGTGACGGTACCCTGGTCATTGTCCCGGGCTTACAGTAACGTTACCCTGGTCATTATCCCGGGCTTACAGTAACGGTATCCTGGTCTTTGTCCTGGGCTTACAGTGTCGGTAATCTAGTCATTGTCCCGGGATTACAGTGACGGTACCCTAGTCATTGTCCCAGGATTACAGTGACGGTACCCTGGTCACTGTCCCAGGATTACAGTGACAGTATCCTGGTCATTGTCCCAGGCTTACAGTAAAGGTATCCTGGTCATTGTCCCGGGCTTACAGTAACGGTACCCTGGTCATTGTCCCGGGATTACAGTGACGGTACCCTGGTCATTGTCCCGGGCTTACAGTGACAGTACCCTGGTCATTGTCAAGGCTTACAGTGACAGTACCCTGGTCATTGTCCCGGGCTTACAGTGACAGTACCCTGGTCATTGTCCCGGGCTTACAGTGACCGTACCCTAGTCATTGTCCTGGGCTTACAGTAACGGAACCCTGGTCATTATCCCGGGCTTACAGTAACGGTACCCTGGTCATTGTCCCGGGCTTACAGTGACGGTACCCTGGTCATTGTCCCGGGCTTACAGTAACGGTACCCTGGTCATTATCCCGGGCTTACAGTAACGGTATCCTGGTCTTTGTCCTGGGCTTACAGTGTCGGTAATCTAGTCATTGTCCCGGGATTACAGTGACGGTACCCTAGTCATTGTCCCAGGATTACAGTGACGGTACCCTGGTCACTGTCCCAGGATTACAGTGACAGTATCCTGGTCATTGTCCCAGGCTTACAGTAAAGGTATCCTGGTCATTGTCCCGGGATTACAGTGACGGTACCCTGGTCATTGTCCCAGGATTACAGTGACAGTATCCTGGTCATTGTCCTGCGCTTACAGTGACGGTATCCTGGTCATTGTCCCGGGATTACAGTGACGGTACCCTGGTCATTGTCCCAGGATTACAGTGACAGTATCCTGGTCATTGTCCCGGGCTTACAGTGACGGTACCCTGGTCATTGTCCCAGGCTTACAGTAACGGTATCCTGGTCATTGTACCGGGATAACAGTTGAGGGACCCTGGTTATTGTCCCGGGCTTACAGTGACGGTATCCTGGTCATTGTCCCGGGATTACAACGACGGTATCCTGGTCATTGTCCCGGGGTTACAGTCACGGTACCCTGGTCATTGTCCCAGGCGTACAGTGACGGTACCCTGGTCATTGTCCCAGGCTTACAGTGACGGTATCCTGGTCATTGTACCGGGATAACAGTTGAGGGACCCTGGTTATTGTCCCGGGCTTACAGTGACGGTATCCTGGTCATTCTCCCGGGCTTACAGCGACGGTATCCTGGTCATTGTCCCAGGATTACAGTGACAGCATTCTGGTTATTGTCCCGGGCTTACAGTGACGGTATCCTGGTCATTCTCCCGGGCTTACAGCGACGGTATCCTGGTCATTGTCCCAGGATTACAGTGACAGCATTCTGGTTATTGTCCCGGGCTTACAGTGACGGTACCCTGGTCATTGTACTGGGATTACAGTGACGGTACCCTGGTCATTGTACTGGGATTACAGTGACGGTATCCTGGTCATTGTACTGGGATTACAGTGACGATACCCTGGTCATTGTCCCGCACTTACAGTAACGGTACCCTGGTCATTGTCCCGGGCTTACAGTAACGGTACCCTGGTCATTGTCCCAGGCTTACAGAAACGGAACCCTGGTCGTTATCCCGGGCATACAGTAACGGTACCCTGGTCATTGTCCCGGGCTTACAGTAACGGTACCCTGGTCATTGTCCCGAGCTTACAGTGAGGGTACCCTGGTCATTGTCCCGGGCTTACAGTGACGGTACCCTGGTCATTATCCCGGGCTTACAGTAACGGTATCCTGGTCTTTGTCCTGGGCTTACAGTGTCGGTAATCTAGTCATTGTCCCGGGATTACAGTGACGGTACCCTAGTCATTGTCCCAGGATTACAGTGACGGTACCCTGGTCACTGTCCCAGGATTACAGTGACAGTATCCTGGTCATTGTCCCAGGCTTACAGTAAAGGTATCCTGGTCATTGTCCCGGGATTACAGTGACGGTACCCTGGTCATTGTCCCAGGATTACAGTGACAGTATCCTGGTCATTGTCCTGCGCTTACAGTGACGGTATCCTGGTCATTGTCCCGGGATTACAGTGACGGTACCCTGGTCATTGTCCCAGGATTACAGTGACAGTATCCTGGTCATTGTCCCGGGCTTACAGTGACGGTACCCTGGTCATTGTCCCAGGCTTACAGTAACGGTATCCTGGTCATTGTACCGGGATAACAGTTGAGGGACCCTGGTTATTGTCCCGGGCTTACAGTGACGGTATCCTGGTCATTGTCCCGGGATTACAACGACGGTATCCTGGTCATTGTCCCGGGGTTACAGTCACGGTACCCTGGTCATTGTCCCAGGCGTACAGTGACGGTACCCTGGTCATTGTCCCAGGCTTACAGTGACGGTATCCTGGTCATTGTACCGGGATAACAGTTGAGGGACCCTGGTTATTGTCCCGGGCTTACAGTGACGGTATCCTGGTCATTCTCCCGGGCTTACAGCGACGGTATCCTGGTCATTGTCCCAGGATTACAGTGACAGCATTCTGGTTATTGTCCCGGGCTTACAGTGACGGTATCCTGGTCATTCTCCCGGGCTTACAGCGACGGTATCCTGGTCATTGTCCCAGGATTACAGTGACAGCATTCTGGTTATTGTCCCGGGCTTACAGTGACGGTACCCTGGTCATTGTACTGGGATTACAGTGACGGTACCCTGGTCATTGTACTGGGATTACAGTGACGGTATCCTGGTCATTGTACTGGGATTACAGTGACGATACCCTGGTCATTGTCCCGCACTTACAGTAACGGTACCCTGGTCATTGTCCCGGGCTTACAGTAACGGTACCCTGGTCATTGTCCCAGGCTTACAGAAACGGAACCCTGGTCGTTATCCCGGGCATACAGTAACGGTACCCTGGTCATTGTCCCGGGCTTACAGTAACGGTACCCTGGTCATTGTCCCGAGCTTACAGTGAGGGTACCCTGGTCATTGTCCCGGGCTTACAGTGACGGTACCCTGGTCATTGTGCCGGGCTTACAGTGACGGTATCCTGGTAATTGTCCCGGGCTTACATTGACGGTACCCTGGTCATTGTCCTGGGATTAAAATGACGGTACCCTGGTCATTGTACTGGGATTACAGTGACGGTACGATGGTCATTGTACTGAGATTACAGTGACGGTACCCTGGTCATTGTCCCGGGCTTACAGTGACGGGACCCTGGTCATTGTACCGGGATAACAGTTGAGGGACCCTGGTTATTGTCCCGAGCTTACAGTGACGGTACCCTGGTTATTGTCCCGGTATTGCAGTGACAGTACCCTGATCAATGTTTCAGGTTACAGAGACGGTGCACTTGTCATTGTCCCGAACGTATGGTGACGGTACAGTGGTCATTGTTCCAGGTTATAGTGATGGTATTACACTGGCCATTGTTCCTGGATTACAGTGAACTTACCTTGGTCTTTGTACCGGGGTTACAGTGACAGTACCCTGATCATTGTTCAGGGATTGCAGTGACGGTACCCTGGTCATTGTTCCGGGTTATAGTGACGGTATTACACTGGTCATTATTTCTGGATTGCAGTGAAGCTACCTTGGTCATTGTTCCGAGTTATCGTGACGCTACACTGGTCATTGTACCGGAATTACAGTGAAGTTACCTTTGCCATTGTTTCGGGTTAAAGTAACGGTACACTGGTCATTTTTCCTGGTTATAGTGATGTTACCCTGGTCATTGTCCCGGTTTTGCAGTGACAGTATCCCAATCATTGCCCCGGGATTACAGTGACAGAACACTAGTCACTCCCCGGGTTTGCAGTGACGGTGCCTTGGTCATTGTTCCGGGATTACAGTGACGATACCCTCGTCATTGATCAAGAAATGCAGGAACTTTCCGACGACTGTTCAATGTTAACCAGGCGTAGGAGAAATGAACGTTTTAGTTAAGACCAAAGGAACGTTGAAACAGCGTTGCTGACCATACTTCCATTGAATGCTCAGTTCCGGTTTATGTTTCACTTTCATTTTCGGTTAGCTGGTAAGTGAAAAGTGTACTTTTGACCTTTATTATGCCCGGACATGTTCGTCAAAGTACACATCTACTTTTGAACTGAACCAAGTCCAGGAATGTTCGTCAAAGAAGTTTACGTTAGATAAATACAGGTGTACTTTCATCACTCTACCCAGATACCCTCGTCAATATGCAAATGTGCTTTCGCCACACTCGTCAAGGTTCATTCGTCAAAGTACACATGTACTTTCGTCACCCCATCCAGACACGTTCGTCAAAGTACACATGTACTATCGTCATTCTCTTCCAGGCACCTTCATCAAAGGATACGTGTACTTTCGCCACCCCCGTCCGAGGACATTCGGCAAAGTACACATGTACTTCTGACCTTGACCTTGTCCAACCCCACTCGTCAAAATATACGTGTATTTACGTCACACCCATCCATGTGCTTTCATAAAAGCCGTGCGCACCACCCTAGCTCACGGACGGGGCTCACGTCCGAGCACGTTCGTCATAGGGCATATGTACTTACGTTATAACATCAGGGATGTTCGTCAAAGTATACATGTTCTTCCGTGACCCCCGTCCAGGCACTTTCGTCAAAGTACTCTTGTCACTCTTATCCAGGCACGCTCGTCCAAGTACACACGTACTTTTAGCCTTAACCCGTCCAGGTACTCTCATCAAAGTACACGTGTAATTTAAAATCATAGTTTTATTTCATATCAAAACCATACGGTTATCCATTTCTGAACCAGTAATATTCGAGTTTTACTCACCGGAGGTCTGTGCAAGCATTAAGGGTATAAAGGGGGGTAACATATCACTTTTATTAAAAGTTAAATATGGAGGAGGACAGAGCTATGGAGAAAATATTTAAGGAATGGTAAACTGCACGGATGTTTTCACTCCTTCGTAGGAACGTAGATCGATGGTGGGAAGAAATCGACCAAAATGGTCTAATACGGATACTGTCATTGCTCTAGAAACTCTTCCTCGGATTTAAGGGTGAATGTGAAGAACTTAGTCTTGCTTACCAAAGATTTAATATGAACGAAGCTCTTAAAACAGAAAACGGATGGTTTCCTGAAGTCATAGAACTGGTCAGAAAGTGGTTCATAGACTATTGGGAGGGAGGACTCAAACATTTGAATACCTGCTGCAACAGGAGTGTTTGCAAATTCTGTGGTGTCCTGTGTGGAAGTAAGTGCAAAAAATGAACGTCAGCATCAGTCAGCAGTCACAATCACAGCATATTCATAATCAGTGACAACTTACAGGTTTACAGGTCTAATTGGATGAAGGACATGCGGATGCTTTGTGCGTCTTTTACACAGATCAAGTAGGATTGTTCTCATAATTACTATGTGGAATAAATTAAGGGTAAATTAATTTGAAGACATACCATGGAATATGATGGAATTTGAATACACTATACACTATTTGAAAAACACTATACACACTGAATGTACATTAGTTTACAGTGAGAAAATCTTTTGTTTTAACACCATATTCTTTTGACATGTTGTGGAATTTACATAAAGTATAGCATAAAGTATGAATTCAGAAGAAGTAATCTATGAAAATGTGAGGGGGAACCAACCCTGGCTCAAGAAATTCAAAGTGCTGCAGCAAACGGTGCAACACCACGGCAGCACAAAACAATCAGTTCTCATTCCAACTGGGGTGAAAGTGTGTCGGTATAAGCCAAACCATACGGCTTACAGCGGCTTAGTGGAAACAGCTGAGGAAGAGCACCAAGGAGAAAGACAGTTAAATAAAAGTGTACGTGTGTACGCTACTGATCCAAAGCAAACAAACCACTGCAAATCAAACATATCAAGCAAATCAAATCAAGTGGAGACAGTGGTTCTTTTACAATTAATACTGCATAAGCTTAATATTCATGACTTCATAACATTATTGATGGCAATATGGTCTGGCTTTTTGCAAACAGTTTAACCTATTCCAAGTGAACTGCAGTTATGCTCGTTAAACATTTTGAAACGATGGAATGTTGGTTTTGCTAAACGTTTTGTCATTATTCATCAATTCTAATTTAATGCGTTACGGCGCGTTTTCCATTGTCTTCCTAAATATAGAATTGTTCGTGAATTTGTAAAAGTCTTTCTCTCAAGCGGATTTTTGGTTTCTCTAAGCTCTTCTTTAGTTGGTGTAATGTATGGCTCTAAAATCATTTACTCTGTCTGAACATTTTTGTCAATGTCATACTTAATGATAAGTACTGCTGCATATTCCTTTAATGCACAACATAACATATGACTTATAATAGAGTCACGGATGCCTTGCTCTGTAATTTGATGCATATCTTTGTCACTGACAAGAGAGAGTGCAACAGTTGCATGTCGACGCAGAACGTCCTTTGAGAGGCGAATAACATGGCGTCTGTTTTTAAGTACAAATCATGATAGTCTCCTAATGTGTGATGTATCCCACATTCTGCGCATGTGTATAGTCGTCCGCACTGATAGCTTATTCACTACATCAGCTATTAAATACTTCCTGTGGAGGAAAGCTTGATACATGAAATTTATCCGGTCCATCCACTAAATCATATGCTTCCTGTTAGCCGCGTGTACCTTCGGGCCCCAGCGTTGTGTGTTATTGACTTTCACGAAGAAATGCGACAATGAACGGACACAAAACTTTCTGAAATTCCGTCTCTTTCCTTATATTTCAGTAAAACTGCTGTGAAAGTAAACTATCTTCTCTCTTGGATATCCGTTTTTATTTTCTTTATTTACATTTTATCCACAGCAACAATTCTCCGTGCACCAGCACCACAATCACGACACCCCGTGCACCATTAGGTATCACACCTAACGTGTGGCCTCTATGCCCTCAAAAAATCGACTGCTCATGGCACAACAAGCGCGTTCCTTATATAGTTGCTGGCAGAACAGCCGCCGCTAATTAAAAATGTAGCCAATCAAAGAGCTTCCCGCCTAAACCATGAACCAATGACAAAATAGCTGCCCAAAAACATACCTTACAAGTAACGTAGCGACCAAAAACTGATGTTTTCAAAACGATCACGAAATCCTTTATAAAGTGGTACTATTGGTTCCAACCTATGGAGTTTTTAAATACTTGAAAACTACATAAAAAGGTTGTGCTAGGTAGCACAAAAATTTCCCTCGTATCAAAACACGACAAAATGAAAAGCTCCAAACACAAAAATATAGCCATATGCACAGTCGCGACGCGTTCTACTTAATGTTATGTGAAACTTTAAATTTCGTCATCGACTTGTGAAGATACCCGATATACTTGGTATATAAGTAAATTTTTAAATGGCGCTAAATCTAACAAAAGGACTTTAAACAAACTTGAAACTAGCACCAAAGTGTTCACTACACCAAAATCCTTGCAAATCCTGAACCGTTCGGCGCGGTCATGTCGCGTTGTATACTCAATGCGACACGTCAACCGTTACCCAATGAGTTCGGTCGACCATTCATCACTTCTTAACACCCGAAGGAAAACGGCTGCACCAACGGGCGCCTTTCTCCATTTCCACGAATCGGACGCATCCTCCACCACAACAAACACAGTAAGGAACAAAATCAATCACAAACGCCCTCAGAACACCCATAGCACTACGTATTCACACATAACGCGACAATGACACATGCATACCCAGAAAATCACATTTGCATACCCTAACACTTCCTCTCTCAACAACAATCTTGCTTTCAATGGTTGATGTTATAATTTGGAATTTTGCTTTGCCTTCGTTTGCCAAGTGATTCATCAGATTTCGCAGAGATGCTCCCATAAATTGAAAAGATTCAATGAACCATAAATTATCTAAAGAAAAGGATATGTACTTTTCAATGGTGAGTGAAATAACGAGTACTTTACTTTCCTTAAACTGACAATTCTTCTCTGTAATTAAAATGAATGTCGTAATCCAGTAAACTGAAATACAACCGGTATGTTAATGAAATCGTCCTAGCCCCGACTCTTTTTCCTAAACTATCACAAATTACAATTACTGTGAGCTGCACCAAGGTACAGTCCGGTTATATGATCATAATCTTGTACTCGGACAGATCCTAAGGTATTATGACAAATAAAGCAAGTGGCAGCAGCTTACCCAATATGGATAAGCGCTTGTCCTTCTCAAAGGTGGATATTTCACGTAAGGTGTTGGAAAGAGACCCCTTTTATGTTGAGCTCATTTATATAGTCTCTTTAATGACTCAGGTTGTTGGGATTTTAACAAGACGATTTTCCAAGATTGACCATAAAAACATTTGTGGTCCCTGTTTTAAATGTTCACAGTTGCTCCTGCTCTCGTCATATGTTTAGGTAATGCTAAATAAGAACTACCTACCAGTTTATTATCTGTAGCAGTATGCTGTTCAATATTGTTGACTTTATCTAAATGTCATCCTGAACCTTTGCACTCAAATTCTTGAAACTTTTTGTGTAATCTGTGAAACATTTCGGGTAATGCATATTGAATTTTCTCTTGTTATAACGTAGATATGCCTTTTCATCACACCTGGAAATTCGTACATTGTACTTTGGTGCATTATGACTGTCTGCGTGTCATCTATCTCATATGCCGTATTTTGTTCACAATACCTTAAATGTGCGCGCGTGGTGCCTAGTGAAGGCGCAGTTTATCACATGGTTCAGGCTCTGTTGCGTGCTCTATTTCTTCAGTTGAATAAGTATCATCCCTTACGGCACGCTCTATGTAATTAAGCTCATCCTCATTAAAAGGAAAGGGAGGCCAAGCATAATCCGCCTCCTTTGCTACAAACTTTATCTCATCTAGTTCATGTTCATTGATTGATAAAGGAGACCAGCTAATGTCGTCTTCTCTTAGCTTGTTGAGAACCATCGCAATGTCGTTAAAATCATCCTTTGTTGTTGTACCAACAGCAGTCAGTCGATTAATTTGAGCTAAATAGTCATCCATTCAAAACACTTCATTCACTTCTGTCAGAATTTTAACTTTGTTGTGTCCAACAATTAATATTTTACTCCGTTTGTGCATACAGTCTAAGCAACAGTGGTGAAGGCACCCTATTGTATATGCTCTGCTTCATCCTATACTGCCATCACATATGAAACATTTTCACTCAAGTATATCTCTCACTGCTTAGCCCATTAGTCTCTTTCTTGTTCACATGGTATTCCCATTCCAAGTACGACGTGAAAAAGAAAGGCTCGCCAATACTCTCCTTTCTCTATGTGTTGTAGTCTTCTTTTTAAATCTCTCCAAAAGTCTCCCATACGTAATTTAAGTCTGCTAAAATACGTTCGGATAGCTTGAACTTCACTCTAATGTATGCTGAAATTAAAGTACCTTCCTCTTTAGGAACAGCAATGTATTGAGCAATGCATGAAATACCATTTTTACATTTATTAGAGAATTATTGATATCAAGACTTAAAGTTTGATCTCAAAAGTTGGTTTTTGATATCAAGAATTAATTTTTGATCTAAAACACATCCATATTTTTATATCAATAATAATTTTTGCTATCTGTAATTGTATTTTTAACATCTCTAAATGCATTTAGAGATATAAAAACTAAATAATTTTTAAAATCAGTAAATATTTAGAGGTATCAAAAATATTTATTTATGTAAAAAATAATTTAATGATATCTAAAATTGATTTTTTGAGATCAAAAATTCAATTCTTGATAGCGAAAATGAAATATTTGAGAGCAAAATATAAATTTTGAGCTCAGTTATTTATTTTCCTTTATTGATATTAAGAATTTATTTCAGATATCAGTATTTCAGGATGATACTTTTTAATGTGTATTTTGATATCTGAAAATGATTTTTTGATCTCAAAAATTGATTTTTGATATCAAAATATCGGTCTAGTTTTTAAATAAAAAATTCAGAAACACATTTATAAATAAATATAAAATAAATTTTCACTGTACAAATAAAGCTGTTCTTGAAAATCAAAAATTGTGTTGTTATTATTGATCTCAATAATTTTACTTTTAATCTCCAAAATTTAATTGACGATTCGTTATATGTTATTTAAATTGTGTCTTCCTTATGATTTTTAATTTTGTAAAACTGATTTGTTGATCTCAAAAATAAATATTTGTTCACTAAAATTCAATTATTGATAACAAAAAATTAAATTATTGAGATCTACATTGATTTATTGATATCTTTAATTTCATATTTTGATATCAAAAATATGCACTAAATGCTAAAGCAACATTCCATAACAATGGTCATTCTTTTCCTTCGTTAAATTAATTACATGGGTCTGCTTCTTTATGTCTCCTAATTTCATTTCGTATAAAATCATATTCTGTATCTTAATTATCTACAATCACTACGTTGCATTGGTCCATAGTTATCGTCTACTGGTTACACGCTTTTATATACCAGGTGGCGAAAGTGCATGTGTACTTTGACGATCGTTCCTGGATGGAGTGACGAAAGCACATATATCCTTTGACGAAAGTGCCTGGATGGGGAGACAAAAGAACATGTCTCCTTTGCCGAAAGTACCGGGATGGGGTGACGAAAGTACCTGGTATTTTAATATGCCATTTGATTAAATATACTTGTTTTATTTTTTCTTGTAATTTTCCCATTATATTCTTTCCAGAACATGATGCAGATGATAATTGTTTCACCCCTCCTCCTCCTCATTTATCATAAGTGGCTTCGACTAAGGTTTTATTTTTACATTCTTTTCACTTTTTACAAAATAACAATTACTGATTTAATTTTACATATAAAACGTCATGCATGGTTCTTATCTTCATTGTGTTCCATAAGGAACATGGTTATATTACTTCAGCTATACCTTTTACGTCATATTCATTTCTTCATGAAACGATAGCCAAAGCAATATCTTGACGATTATGAAAAAAACTGCTTTCTCATATTGATATAAAGAATTGAATTGAATGTCTGTCCATACCTTTTCAATTTTGCTGGAAATATGCTTCAAAGAACATACTTATGACTAGCAAATAATAACACATCCAGCATGTTGTGAGGACAATTTATTATTGTCATCCATTTTTACAAGAAATAACGATAATTCATGAAAGGGTACTATGATTGGCTCAACTTTGCCATCAATGTACTTTGCGGGGATGTAATATCGAATGTACGAGTTCATTTTGATGAACGTCCCTGGACGGGGAGACGAAGGCGCATATGTACTTAGATGAACGTGCCTGGATGTGGTGATAAAAGTACACTTGTGCTGTGACGAACGTGCCTGGATGGAGTGACGAAAATGTCCTTTAACCTACGTGCCTGGATGGGTCAAGGCAAAAGTACATTAGTACTTTTGACTTACAAGCAAACCGGAAGTGCTGATAACCATAACCAGAAGGGTTTTCATACTTGCATTTTATATCTACTGCGATCGATTGATAAAACTAATTTTCTCTTACTGTTAAGCTTTTGCAGGATGCAGTCCCATCGTTGTACCACAGCCCAGAAAGCGATCGATCGATAAAACTTCGCTTTGAACGCCAGGTGACGACAAAGGAGGAGTTCATGCTGGCAATTTGCAGGATCTGGTAGGCAGACGATCTTGTGTGCTCGAATAAGTGAAGTCGTTGGCACACGTCACCAGTCAGGTCCGTTAAGGCATGGATTGGGTTACCGGTCTCTATAGCCTCATACGCGGAGTGACACCTGCAAACAGCGTTAAGAATTAAGAATTGGTTAATCCTAAGCAAAACCGTATTATGCTGTGCATATTTGCTTAGCTTATCTGAAAATTGCCAATGTCGAAGAGCAACGTTGTTATGAAGCGAGAATTTACGCCGATCAGAATTAGTTAAGTCGGGATTTAAGTATGAAACGAAAATTGCAGGATTAGCTTTGCTTAGATCTTTTAATTAAACGGCATTGAAAGAGTCAGTAAGCAAGAAATTATCTTTGTAAACAGAAAAGTTTCTGTTATATATAGTTGTATGATTAGTTGAAAAATCAAGCTGTATTTATTAGTCACATAAAAACAAAATAAAAAACAAGTGTTGGTATTTACCATAAAATGTCTTGCTTTTCCAGCGTGGAAAAATATGAAATTTCCTTTTTGATACGTGAGTAGGTGATAAACGAGAGAACTAGGCCAAGCATAAAGAATAGGAACAGAGAACTGGGCCACAAGAGAACTGAGCTAAGCATAAAGCATAGGGTGAGAGAACTCTGCCAAGCATTAAGTATAAGACGAGAGAAATGGGCCAACCATGAAGGATAGGACGAGAGAACTGTGCCACCTGACCCCCCGTCCCTGGTGAAGGTCTGACCTTGGACCCCCCCTGCTGAAGCTGGACAGTCTTCTGCGTGTGGAGTCGCTGTCGTGAACTGTGTGTGCACTGATAATGTAAACAGTACAGTCATGTAGTAATGCAATGAGACATCTGCCGATTGATGTGCAGGCACATGCTGTCATGAGACGACTGTATAGGCCTATTAATCATTTCAAATCCTACGATGAAAGAACTAGATTTCATTCACTTAACTAGAGTGAACCCATTTGGTACTATGTTATATACTATGTTACTTTAATATTTTTCGACGACCGACCGACCGACTGACCAATGAAAAAATAGAAATCCGCAAGTTTAAAAAAATACAAAACCATTTGGAAATCCAAACGTTTCATTTACATTCATGCATCACCACTTACACAACAGATTTTTGTCTTCATTTCATATCAATCGATGGTTCTGTGAAGGACCGTGGGTGTTTGTTTAGTATCACCATCATATGACACAGAGGTGCGTCGCTTGTCTTCATTTCCTATAGTGATTTACGGCGACTTTTGTGGTTTCGAAAATTTTGCCACAGGTACAATTAGCTTTAACAGTTTTCATTGCCCGCTGCACAGACGTTCATATGTGTCAATTTCTCCTGTGGTGTAGATTGTTTAGTGCCACAGAAGGTACAGCTTATCTGTGAAGGCCCAGGTTTTTGCATGACTGCCGACTTTGTTTGAGTCTAAAAAAACTCTCCTGTCATCTCTGAAACAGCTTTAGATGAGAACTCATCAGCCTGTAGAATATATTCATCAGACAGGATTGGTGATGGCAGAGACTCTTCCACTGAAGCTTGACTAGGTTAAGCGATCTTTGCAGGCGGTTGTTCCACTGGAGCTTGACGAGGCGGTTGATCAGTTTCAGTATGTGACCGCTTGGACACGTTCACATGTTCACAATATACTAATCAACCACATTTTGCGATTCTTCCATAACCTGAAAAGACCTTATCTCTGGGAGAGCGTTCATGTTTATCGCAGAAGTCCAGAAATTTACTGATTGTTGAATTACTGTGATGCAAGCAGTAATAATGTCAGTGGAACAGCACTGAACTTATAAAATAGGGAAAAGACTCTAGACATGTGTCAGCAGTGTAGATAGATGTTAATATGAAACATGTGCGGATTTTGCTGCCGACAGCTGACTGATGTGCAGGCATATGCTGTTTACTCATATTAATGATTTCAATCTCATGACAGAATATCTAAACCGGAATCACTTTAAAATGAGTAAATCCGTATTATATTGCCAATAATATGCAGCCAGCAATATTGGCAATATAATACGATTTTTCTACCCACCGACCAATCCTCACCCCCTGTGGGATTTTTTATCAATTTATCCATTTCAGATATTTCTTGGCAATCTCTGGTTTTTGACTCCGCCCCCCCCCCCGTGTGAAAACTTTTGATCTTTGCATATTTGTTCGTTTCAGAAATTCTGAGTAACTTTGTTTTTTTAACCTCCCCCACCGATGACTATAAGGCTAGCATAGAAGGCATAACAACTTAAACAACGTATAACTTTGAAACTACTGGACTGATGTAACCATTCTTACACCAAATTGTTAAGCAGGACGTTATCTTATTAAAATATGATGTTATTTTATGTCAGCTGAGCTGGCAGTCTTTGAATCTGTGGTTGAAATCTTTGTCACTTACATTCTTTTTGGGAAATTGCGCACTACAACATTAATCCGATTGACTTATACAACAACTTTATTCAAAAGTGTTATGAAACTGGAGTAAAAGATTTTAATTCTGCACTTTACTTTATTCGTACTGATGAACGGGTCTAACATCGCGTGGCGTATTATTTAACGGATTGTTTTCTAGAAGAACAACTCCTTCTTCACTGATAACGTCATTGATCACGTTATTTATCAAAACACGGGTGACTAGTTTTTCATTTAAAATTTAAAAAAATGAGAATAATTTGTCGACACGGTACTTCACCTTTCACTTCATAGGCAAATTACTTTCGCAGAATTGCCAAACAATAGCAGATTGTTGCACTTATTGAACTGTTTTTTTTCGAATAGAGTATTAGAACATTGACTTCCTTCCAATACTTTTTCTTAATTTAGATTGCAAAATAAAAATTATAATACGTATATACTACTTATAAAAAACACATTGTTGTAGTTCATGCCATTGTTGTTGTTGTTGTTGTCATTTTTGTTGCTCCTATTGTTGTTGTTGTTGTTGCAATTGTTGTTGCTGTCATTTGTGCCATTGTTGTTGTCATTGCTACCATTGCTGTTGCCACTGTTCTTGTTGTTACCATTGTTGTTGTTGCCATTGTTGTTTTCTTGCCATTGTTGCTGTTATTGCCATTGTTGCCATTGTTGTCATTGTTGCCATTGTTTGTGGCCATTGTTACCATTGTTGTTGTTGCTGTTGTCGAAACGACGTATGAATGCAACAATGCAACAAAGTCTTAAAAGACATTTAAAGCATCAAAAACCCTTTGAAACGCCTTTCACGGAAACTTTAGATGAGTCTCCTATTAAACGTCAAAGATTCATGATGGCTGAAATTAATGCACATGCTTGTATAGAATGTGGTGCGTTATACAACAGCAGAGAAGCTTTATCCACGCACATGAAGCAGTTAGGCGAGGGTGACGATGACAGTGAATCAGAAACGGACTCTGTTTGGCATGATATGGTTCAAGAAGTATATGATGACCATAATGCAAGGGCTTCAAGACATGCGTGAAAGAGAAAGTGGTGACCTTCGACCCGTTTATAAGCGTCGACTAAAACAGCTGTTTATGAGGCTATTCAAATATACCCAATGTCTAGAACAAAGCGAACATTATCAAAACATTTAAGAAGACTTAGATTACTTTATGATTATTCAACGGTACTAAGAGCGGCTCTAAGCGAAAAAAACAATGCATTCTTTGAAGAACTTCTAGATAAGGAGGAGGAGGATGCCAGCAGCGACGCAAAAAGTGATATGGACAGTGAGGTGGAACAGAGTGAAATAGATGAAGAAAACTACACTTATCTGACAAAACCTTGTAATATTATTATTAATTTAAGCCTGTCTTCAAAATGTATCAATACAACTATAAAATATATGTCTTGCTTTTTTATGTGTAAACGCAATTTCAACGTTCTTCACATATGAAATCGCAAGAAGCTGAGGTTCCTGGTGTTAATTCACCCGTAAACCGTTAAAATAGAGGGTCCCTGGCGAGGTGTTAATTCACCCGTAAACCCACCGTTTCATTCTTAAAAAGAGTCCCTGGCACTTCGTTAATTCAAGAGTAAACTTTTATTTTCATATTTTTTATTCTTAAAAATAGTCAATTTGAGTTGAACCACGCATCAACTGTACTGTTCAAAACTAACTTTCAAGTTCTTGCCCAGCATAAAAAATTTGACTCCAATGTTTCGTACTGAGATTGATGGAATCGATGCATCCGCTAAGATCATCATACTTTTGAAGCTGTATACAGCGTTCACCGTCGCGTTCAAAGAATTCTCACATTAAGACACCTGTAGAAGAAATCCTGGTATTGGTAAGGATTCAAAGTAATCCTTCACCGAGACTTGATCTTCAGGAGATAGGATAATGTAAGTTCAACAATAAAAGATCGTCAGTTCACCCAAGTGATTCAGAGATAGTTTCACGTTTGAATTCATGATGATAAAACGATTCTAACGATTTTACTGAACCATCTTCTGAATGCCACAGTATTTATACACGTCAGTCTGTTGATGCACGTGATCCACTGATGCCATTTGGTTCTTCAGCATTTGCCAATATTTCACTGACAACAAAATTACCTGGTAGGATGGAACCTCCCAGATGCATGATTGTAATATATTCACGAATGTTAACCATCAGTTGCTGTTGACATTTCACCAATTTAATCTATTTTTCTCCATTAATGGGTATCATAATCGGTAAATCATCTACACTCATTTTCTTGTTCAAGGACTTTGTAGTAGTAGCTTTGCGCTAAGATCCTCACTTAACTTTAGGCTCCGCTTTAACCTCCATTTTTCGCTTTTTACACGACGACATGGTAGCTGGTAACTTATCTATCTTTATCTGTCTAAACTGTGATCGCCTTTGAAGCTGTTGTAGTGGCAGTTACTTCAACTCAGACTTTGTCATGGGCATAGCCTTAGTCTTTGCTGTAGGTATTGTCTCAGGCTTTGCTGTAGGCTTTTCTGAAGGTATTATCTCAGACTTTTCTGTAGCCATTGCCATAGATGGTAGTTGTTGTCCACTCACTGCAGACATGTTCACTCTTCAACAGTTTGATGCAGAATGATTGTTATGTCTGAGGGTGGGGAGGGGGAACTTTTATTCTCTATAAGTTGCTGTAAGTTGTGTGATGCCCGTGAGCTAACATTAGTGTAACCATCATCCAGCACGTAGCTCTTGTCATCAAATGGTGATAGACCAACCTTCTGAGTAACATTTCGAACAACTGTTGCACTCATACACCCTTTCGATTCCACATGCACTTTTCAAATGATAAAAAAGTCTTTGAATGTAAATATATATGATGACAAAACAATAGTGGCAACAACAATGGTAGCAACAACAACAATGGCAACACAACAATCCATATCGAAATGATCTCATTTTATAAAGCTTTTTAAAGAATAACTACTCACTGGTCAATTTTGTTTCATACATCAAGATAATATAATATGCTCTTACTGAATTAAGAGAATATTACATATAAATTGAATATTTTATCCGAATTTATAAGCATTAATACAAAGTACTCAACATGTGCACTCATGCCAGTGTGAGTCAAGTCAAGCTACAGTATAAGTGGAAATTTTCACGAGTCGAAAATTTTGCGAATTAGCCTTCTTAGACATTTTCGCAAGTTTTTATTTTCGCGAATTGAGTATAGGAACAAAAAAAATTTAATACGTAAAAATCTACAATAAAAGAGAGTTCTTTGCATGTGTGCTGTGATGATCAATTTGATCGTCTCTTGGTATTAATACAATATAAACAAGACGGATTGCCCACTGCTCATCCCCTTTCACTGACACATCTACTCAGTATTATGGTCACACTTTAGTCTTATCTTGTGGTCTATTTGCTTACTTGCTATGTGGCCGTGGCGTGTCTTCAGTGAACATGTTATCTAAGTTTGCTTTAGCAGACAAGAGATTAATTATTTACCTATTTAATGCGCCCTAATTAAGGGCCCCTTTATTCTTTGCTACTTTAATGAGACAATGATCGTAAAATAACCATAAAAAATAAGAGAAAAAGTCAAAATGAACATTCGAAATTGACTCATAAAGAAGCCCTTGCCAGTTACACCCACAGCTACATAGAACCATACTGGTCTCCGAAGGTAACAAAAATGTACATATAGAAATTATTGTGCAATTTTTTCTTATTATTTGGAACAGAATTTTGTGGGGAATTAATTTTCGCGAATTGGCCTTACTTCCCGTAAATAGCGAAAATTAGTTCCTCGTGAAAATTTCCACTTATACAGTATTCTATTGTGAGATCGTTCTAACGTCAGAATGTTGGCCTGAATGTAGACCGGCAAGCGTCGTTAATAAACGACCGGTTTCGAGTAATCCATGCGTCCTTCACCTTTCGACCATACTCCCCAAAAACTGTGTGTTCCGTAACTTGTCGGCTTCAGTGCCGACTGTCAATAGTTGAAAAGAGAACATAAAAATATTGTTTTATTTTTCAGTCAAAAAGAACTTAATTAAACATTATCAGTTCATTGAAAGAGTGTATCAAGTTCCGTTTCAAGAAGGCAAGGTCTTTTTTATGCAGGCGATAATACCGTTGCAGGCTATAATACCGTTGTTATAAACAGATGACCTCTCAGAGATGTCGGCGATAAAACAGTATTTGTGCAATATTACAGTATTTCCAAAATGTCAGTGCTTTTAATAAACAATGTATAACAAACATAACGCATTCTTTTTATCTGTTTAAAATTTCTTTCCAGTTCTTTGTGTTTTATTCCATTCTCTGCAATTGAAATCCACCACCTGATTTAGTTCGTAGGCGTCGTAAAAATTACTCGATACCAAAGCTACTCTAGAGTGGCTTGTGGGAACCAATTTAGCCTGAATGTTGGCAACATCTGTCATGGTATTTGAAATGATCAATAGGAGCACACAGCTGTCTCATAGCGGTGGGAGGCGCGGAGAGGGGGGGGGGGGGTACAAGATCCGACCTTCACCAGGGGGTGACCCAGTTCTCTCGTCCTATACTTTATGCTTGGCCCAGTTCTTGTGTTTATCACCTACTTAGGCGTATTCAGGTGTATTGAATAAAGATCTCAATATTTCCACAGTTTCTAGTACCGCGTATGATTAAAAGTGCAGTTTAAGATTTGACTTCCCGCATTTTAGGATCGGTTTAAAAAGTCATGGACACACTTGGTAAACAATTTGAAGATGAGTTCACCCCCCTTCCCCCCCTGATATGTATTACAGCGGAGTAACTACTAAATTTATATTTTTTAGATTCACAGTGAAGGTAAAATGCATAAAATATTTACTAAATTTTAGCATTTAAAACCTCTGTCCTCTCCCTCCCTGCATAAAATTAAACCAGCATTAAAAGAAAGAAAAAAACTTTCATTGCAATTCCACACATTGTTTGCTGTTCTTTGACCTACTTTGCATATGCCTTCTCCAAAAGAGGACCCCAGAACTCCGGCGGGTTTCCTGCTTCCTGGCAGAACACCAATCTACCTTCGGCCACCGGAAGTGCATCATCCACGACAATGTCCCGGAACTTCCCGAACGCCCACAATCGGAATATGAACAATCCTTTGTGTAAATGCAAATAGAATAATATAAAAAAGGCCAAATCGTTCGAAACCTTGGTAACAAGATTTTTGTCAAGTGTGTTTTTTTTTCAAT
This sequence comes from Protula sp. h YS-2021, assembly GCA_949752745.1. Taxonomy (NCBI): domain Eukaryota; kingdom Metazoa; phylum Annelida; class Polychaeta; order Sabellida; family Serpulidae; genus Protula; species Protula sp. h YS-2021. The sequence goes on from OX457033.1 coordinate 13,634,729, forward strand.
ATTATTTTGTCACCACGTACTAGCCATTTGGTTCACAAAGACTATGCGTCGACCATAGGCCTGGATTCACAACTTACCTCTTTATTTTAAATAACATATTTGATAATGATTCTTAAATAAAAATCTATAATCCTCAAGTATAAATGCCATTTTAATTATATTTAGTTTAAAGTTAAACTTAAAGGAATGCAGTTAAGACTTAACTAGCTGAGGAGCATACCATTGTAAGAAACACCAAAATTTTGGTGAAACTCGTGATATCCCGGTATCAGTTGTTCCATGTATCTGGCGTTAAGGGAGACCACAGCAAGGCAAAGGCGAAACCAGTCTCGGTCATGCCATGGACGGGTGGGCAGGCGTATGGGACACACCCCTCCCTGTCCATGAAACTGCGCATGCTCGTGTATCTCCTAGCAAACAAAATTAGGGATTTTAGGAGGCGCATAAGGCGCCGAGCAATCCCGAAGAAAGCATTATTTTATCTGATCTCATACCCGAACTAAAATACATACATTATTTTTAGAGGGAGGGTGGGAAGGGGGAGCGAGTAGATCTGGGTCATAAATTTTATAAACTGACAGGTTTTCCAAGAATATTTATATTGGTTTTGAAAAAAAAATCGATGCTAAACAGGAATATACTGCTTGAGAAATCTGAGTTTTATTAAAGTAATTTAAATAATTGAGATATAAAATAAAATAAATACCAAACCATCAAGACAGTTGCAATGAAAACGGGGATAAAATTGCAAATATTGTGTATATATTTTAAGCAAAATGTATTTACCTTTGGTCTTTTAAAAACCATCGACTCGTAAGCGTTGTCTCCGGTGTACACAAAACTTAAACAGCTCTGGTCAGGGGGGAATTCCTTGTCCACATACAACGTCATATCCGGTATTTCAGCAGTTTTCACAATTAACTTCACAAGGCCCTTTTTGTACAATATAATCTTCTTGTTAATGGTCACTTTTTACTCAAAAATAAACCCACTTGTGCTTTTATGTCACTGGAGTTTTTATGAAGAACTGATATTATATAACATTTATTTCAGCTGAAAATGTGATAATTTTAGTTATTCCGAATGCATCTTTTACAAGTATGCATGTTTTTATATTATTTTTTGTTCTGTTTAGAGCAATGTGCAGAATAATCCGAAATGTAGCAGACAAAATATTTTAATATCTTCTTTGATGTAATTTATAATAGAAACGATATTGTGGCACGTGTAGTATATAACTCTGTGATACAGTTCCCTTGTTAAAGTAACAACGTTTAATTATCAAGCAGATGTGACGTCACCTGGTTGCTAGACAACTGCACCACAGCTGTAATAGTACTTAGGTGCGAACGACGCCATGGTAACGGGACAATGCATTGTTTAAATATCGGCCAGCTTGCTAATTATAGTGACAAGTAAAAATAAGAAAATGACGCAAATTGAAATCTTTAATTTCCTAAACAAGTAAATACACCACTGGAATATTTTCATAAAGTCATTATTTTATCTATGAGGATTATGCTTTTGAAATTTTTACTTTTTAACAGATCTAATATATTTCTGAGAAAATATGATTCCAGATTGTCTGAAAGATGATAACGAATAAAAATGGATCTAGAAAAAAAATAAACAAAAAATGAAGAAAAAGAAGAAGAAGAAGAAAAAGAAGAAGAAAAGAAATTTCAAAGATCATATATTTTGGGAAAAAAAGCTTGAATCTTATTTGTATGTTTGTGATATCTGCCGTGCGCGGAAAAATTGGTCTTCGGGTGCTTTTCATTTCACTTGCGAAGGCAGTTGTAGCTATAAGCCCAATAAAATAGGAAAAAATGTCCGACTTTCACTGGGGGAGGGGGGTCAGTGCACTAGTTACAAATTAAATCTGGGCACTGCTACTACTGAGGGTTTTATGGAATTACGTTTTAAAATTTATTCATTTTTTTATCTGATATCAATAACTGAATTTTAGATAACAAAAAGTCCAGTATTTGTATCAGAATATTTGAATCTGTGAAAACGTTTAATTCATTTTTACATCACCAGTTCTGTAATTGATATCAATAAAATGATTAAATTTCTTTTGTTAAAAATTACCTTATTAATATCAATAAAACAAATTTAATGTCTGATTTCAGTATGCTATGTTAAACATTGAATTACTTATATCGATAATTCAGTTATTGATATCAAGAAAATGGCTTTGTTTTATGGTATCAGATTTTTTTGATGTCAAGAAATTATTAAATGACCATAAATTACGACATCAAGAAATCATTTCTTGATATAATTTAAACAATTTTGATATTAACAATTCAATAAGTGATATCAGAAATAGAAATATTGCCATAAAAATTCAACGAAATTAGCACTGCGCGCGGACTACGTCCGACTCCCCCCCCCCCCCCCGCTTTTCTCCTCGTTTTTTTTGTACATGCATGACAACACATAAGTGCACCCCCCACCCCCACCCCGGTCGACTTTGATTGGTTGGCACCTATTATCGACGAGCACAGGTTATCACAATAATAAAAAAGCATGTTTTCTGAGCAACATCACAACACATCCTCCGCATTCAAAGGTTTTCCCATCTGAAGCCAGTTCCTGTTCGAGAACACTCATTATCCTACTACTCAAAGGTTTACCCATCTGAAGTCTTGCATCTCTGGCATGAGTTCAAATGACGTAAGGCTATGACAGTTCCCAGTGTAATTACAAGTCAATAAACCACTCGATGTTTTATACAAAAAAAAAAAAAAAAAAAAAAAAAACCACTCAACACGCAAGAGCGTTGTTGCTCTTTGTACTATATATACATAAGGCATTATTTTTTTATATATTCTGTACTGGTATTTATCTAGTACATTAGTACATGTGTTATAGACAGGCAAGCACCGCTACACACCGGCTGTTCTTGAAGGATTTTAACTGCATCGATAGTACCTATGAGTTAATAAAAACGCTAATAGCAGATATTGGCGTTAACAACCAACAAATATACAGTACGCGAGGTGAATATTACCGCAAAATGTGTGATTTTGGAGAGATAATTCGACAACGAGATTTTTACTTTCTTGACGGATATGCTTATCTTAACCATGGATCTTACGGTGCTGTACCGAAACCTGTGCACGAAACAAAACTGAGGTAATCGCGCTGGCTTCTATTTCTAGCTACTGCTTTGATTCTCCATGATAGAGCCACGATATCGCAGTAATGGCTTATCGGAAAGTAATCTTCAGTGAAGTTTAGCTTCACAGCTTCTAATACAAGTTTTACACCCTTGTTTTTTTTTTAAATTAATGAAATGTATTCAAGTATAATTTTAAGTACAATTAAAATGTAATTTTTCTTAATAAAACTTGATGTTAGCAAGAACTGAGAATATTGTTAATAATTTTTATAAGTTTATAATTTTATAAATGGCGACGGTATAACAACTGTTAATTTTATTCAATAATTCATTTGTTTCATTGTTTTTGTTAAGAGTTTAGGATGTTTCTCTTGTCCCTGTACTGCTTCTAACAAAAGTTGCAGTTGTCTTTTAAGTTTAATAATTTGTGGCTCATTGCGATTTGTGAGAAATGTCCAAGAAGCAGAATGTATTTATTAATCTGTTTTTATTTCGTAAAACGAGCTTTTACTAGCACAAGCCTGTAGTTCGAACAGTTCTATCCCGCCATTTGCTCAACAGCCAATAAGAAGTGGGGAAAGACGTTGCATTACGTCACTGCTATAATGCGGCATTCCCTTTAGGCCCACCCAAGAAGTGCAAACTCCGGCTTGTTGTGGGACGGAGGTTGGGATAAGAAATCTAGAAGTGGAGGACTGAAATTATGCTTTTCTCGTAAAGCCTCGTTTTACGGAATCAAACAACAGTTGTACATCGCAACAGCTTTCAATTCGAGCATCTTCACTTTTAGATGGGATTAAATGAAAGACGAAAAACTCAGTTAAACATTTTAATGATCATTCTGACAGTGTTTCGAGGGGGGAATGGTTATTCCCGAACTGAAACCAATGCACAGTTATTCATAAAAACAGCTATCACTACAAAAATGTAAAAATAAACAAGTTGTCTGATTAAGTTGTATGCTAACAGACTGATTGAGGCTGTGTGATCGATTTCCACTGGATTGATCACAAATCTCAATCACACAGGAGGTGCAAGAGAACGTCTGCAATAAAAACAAGTGTTTTGTTTAACATATCACATGCAGAATCGTGAACCCAAAGGATTCATTAAACAAAGACATCAAAGTAGCCGAAATATGCAATTGAAACTCATTCACATACAAATAAACCAGTGACATAGAACAACTGAGCTGGTAAATCGGTACAGATTTTAAATTCAGTTTTACGAAAAAAGTAAAAGATAGAGCACAAAAATTAAAAATAACCGCTTAAAATCGATATTTTCAACGATATACACCAATTACGGGCCAAAATTCACATAAAACATTCTCTGGAATACGTAGGAACTCAAAGAGAGACCAAAACTTAGCCTTCCTAGCTCGCCTTTTCCGGACGTCGGATACAATTTTTAGACACAATTTTAAGTTTTACTATGTGAGTAACCCGCATAATTCAGGCAAGCAGTTTGCGTCTCAAGAATGTGGCTGCTTTTGTTTGTGAACTCTTTAATATCGTAACGATTGTCTTGCCTAGTCCCCAGTGGGTTATTTTTCGAAGAGTTTTGTATTGTTAATTGAAATTGTCATATAAATTAACCAAATAATATTGTTACTCAAAACTGAAAATGAAAAGAAAAAAAGGGCAAACATAAATGTGTGACTCTTGTTGACAGATAGGTTAGGAAATTATAATGTACAGGGCTCATCATCCTTACTCTTTGTACACCACTTGTCTGACCACTCTTCATTTCAAGTTTGAACCATGTAATTTTTTGGGAGGGGGAGGGTAATAAATGAGAAAAAAGGTTCGTTTTTTTCACACCGAGTCTATTGAGCTTTAAATTTTAATTTTAACTGGCCGTCATGTCCAGATACGGGATAATTCTGTTTTCAATCCAAGATGATGCGTTTCATTCGCTGTAATTGATTATTCAGTCCAATTAGACTTAAAGAACTTTGTGAGGGGATTAAAGGATGAGCCAAGGATGCTGGAAAACTAAGAAGTTGGGAATCTTTACAAACCCTCTTCCACCCTGGTGATCCTGATTCTGAATTAACAACAGTTATTGCATAACCTGTGTAATCTGGACACCTTCCTTGCTAATTTCGGATAAATTCTGTCACTCGCAACGTTGTGCGAATTGATTAGGTTTTAATTGTAGATTCGTATTAATACGTTCGCAAAATGTGCTGCTCATTCTGAGTTTATGACCTTTAAAAGTAGTTTAAAAATGTAGCCACCGTTGCACGTGTTATGTTGAAGGCTTATGCAGGTGTTATTTTGAAGGCTTATGCAGGTGTTATTTTGAAGGCTTATGCACGTGTTATGTTGAAGTCTTATGTACGTGTTATGTTGAAGGCTTATGCACGTGTTATGTTGAAGTCTTATGTACGTGTTATGTTGCAGGCTTATGAAGGAGCTGGAGCAAAGTCCGGATTTTTGGTTTCACCTGACATCTGATCAGAAATGGAAAGAGAACCGACAAGCGGTGGCGGACTTTTTGGTCTCCGATGTAGAAAACATAGTGTTGGTAAATAACGCAACAACAGGTAACCCTTCCTGCCTTATTTCTATATAACAGCTGTTGTTAATTTTTTATGTTTCTTTCTGATGTGCTTTCCTGTCTCTCCTCACATAAATAAGTGCAACCTCAAAACGCATACGAAATACTTTCTTCCTAATTTTCTTTTGCTATCGGTAACAAAATCACTATTGATTAAAATTTATGATCTGAACATATACAAATCTAACTGACATTTATTTCGAGTTACGTTTATAACATATTCAAAACTAAGAGGATACTCATACACTTAATACACAAATACATTGAAACTAACTGTACACTCTCTTTTTTGAAAAATAATTGTTATCCATCTATGATCTTGTTAATATTATTTGATATGAATTAGAAATAGAAACAATGAAGAATAATAACAAATCGTGAAAAAAGTCTCACCTTCCTCCACTTTAACACCACGTCGCAGAAAGACCCAGTTTGTACGGCTGTTATTTGATATCATTACTTAGATAAGACTATTTTAAAAACAGACACATCACTCAGTTATAAATAACATCAGTATTAATGAAGAGGACTGTAGCATGAGAACAAAGCAAAATAAGATTAGATAAACATATAAACAATAAAAAATAAATAAAAGTAACTTTCAAAAAACTTTGCGAAAACAAGGGTAAAAAATGTACGAGATATGAAGTAAAACATCATAATTTTATGATGCGTAAAAACGAGACAAATTTAAATAATTTATTTTAATTGTTAAATGTTTAGATATTACTATGAGAGATACAAATATATACGCAATATACTTAATCATTTGGTATAGTTTTAATTGTAAAACATAAAATTGCTAAAGTTACGTTGACACAAGGTTAAGATAAAGATAAGATAAGATAAAAGTTAAGATAAAATATGCCATCATCGGCTTTTAATATTTGTTTCAAAACGGTTTTTCTCGCAATTTGCTATATGTTGATTTTATCTGTTCTTCACAGCTTGTAATGCCGTTGTGAAGTCGTTAATATTTGAAGAAGAAGAAAGCATACTTGTAAATTCTTACACGTATGGAGCCGTGTCTAAAGCTTGTCAGGCAGCGACCAGTCAATCAGGTGACGTGTTTACCATTACTTTACATGTTTGTCAATCCACTGTATAACTGTACAAACTTGAATTATGATTAAAACTATCGCTTGCACTCAGGCAAAATTCCTCTGCGTAATTTATTTAATGCCTGCTTGTGATATTCTATGCTGCATTTCCAATATGCCCATACATATTGGTTATTGTTACAGTGAAAGGAGTATAAAAAGATTTATTGCACAGACAAATAAGTTGTAAAACGACCAGGCAATCGCTTTCAACACATTCTATTGGAATCCAAGATTTACGCAGAATTATAGTTGTGTTACTGCTGTGTGTGGTAAATTAAACGAAGTTAATTAACTATGTTTCCGTATATTTCATCCAAACTACGAAGCGCTCAAAATAATATCGAAAATGTCTTCTGAATGTTGAGCCTTATTGCGTAATAAGGCTGAACATTCAGAAGGCATTTTCGATATTACTTTGAGCGCTTTGTATTTTGGATGAAATATATCGAAACAGCAATGTTCACATACATAAAGTTAGAAAAAGGACGCATATTTATGGTTACATATCTAACAACTAAAAATCCTCAGTCTGCTTTATCCCCATGTTTGCAGGGAAATCTTCGAATAATGGTAACAAAGGTAACAGTGCAAGAAAAATAGTTCTTGCAAAAGCCCGCCGAATTGACAATTTCCTTCCGAAAATATAAAGTAATAGTGATGTAATTAGACAAAAGAGACACATTTTAAAACCTGTGATTATTCAACCGTACAGTTTAAAAAAAAAACGAATAGAACACGTCAGATATTGAACTATTAATAACTGTGTGTATATGTTTATTGAAGTATCCAGCATGAATTTTTTTCCTAAAATGGGTTAAGAATAGACCTCAGGTTATTTTCAATTCGTTTATATCATTTTAAGCAACCTCTTTAGTTATAAATAGAATGCTATGTGGTGTTGTAATTTAATTAACATCATGCGGTTTTTTCTGCCTCTACATGTCCAAAGCAAATTCTATTCTGTACGTATTTAGGAGGCAGGGTTACAACTCTTCAACTGCCATTGGAACTGGACAAACAGAGGGTGATAGACTTATATAAGGACGCTTTGGCAAACAAACCAAAAATAAAACTGGTTATTCTTGGTAAGTTGTTTTGATTAGTTATAAGACTTAATTTTTCGGGTTTAAACATTTCTATCGCACATTTCAGGCAATAACGTTAATAATATTTGCACACCTGACAAAAATAACCATATTTGAATCACACTGTTCTTCTCAGATGTTGCCCAAGCCTTACCCGGACCAAACAGACACAACCTTTCCTGTTTGCACTGCAAGACACAAGCCTCTCCGACCGAACTATATATGAAAATACTACCCTTTCGATTCCGTTAATTTGAAAATGATTGTTGTAAATTGTTCTAATTATCGAATAATTATGACCTTATGACGTTCCTAATTGTGTGTTATTATAGGAAAGCTAGGTGGAGCTAGGTGCTTTATATTGGATTCGAACACACGTGGAAGGCCTGTGAACGAACCCTTTAGCTGTAAATTCATTGATATTCCACAAATGTTCGAATCCAATACAAAGTTCACCAACACCATGTTCTATAGCTATTATAACACAAATATACTTAACCTTGCCTTAGATAGCCTAGCAGAGCAGTAATATACTCCTTTCAGCGTTCGAATCCTCCGCTGCACTGCGACACCGCTAGTGTGTTGCATGGTAACTTTCGTTATGCAAAGCAAAAAAAAAAAAGATTACGTCAACCGAAACTGTATCACATTCACGTTGACTTATAGCTATGACATTCGAATGAAAGTGTCGAACGACGTTTCAATAGCAACCATATTCGAATTGTATTCAAATGTAGTTCGAAGATTATTTTTGTCAAATGTACAGCACTAAACGGTAAGTCAGATCATAATCTATATATAAATTTCTTTTACATTTATCAAACCTGTTGCTTTGACCAACATTTTGCTTTCCATTTTCATACCATCTTTGCTCTAGGCGCGTCCGGGTCACTTCAAATGTTTAAATAGTTGTATCTTTATCAATTCTTACTTCATATTAAGATTCAAAAACTAAATGAAGAGTACGAATGTTTTTCAGCTTGCAATTGAATTACTCTGGGTAGAATACTTAAAGCAAGAGATTTTAGGCGAAAGAAAACTTAAATATAGTGGGGGACAACTACTGCTTATCGGCAGATTGGTGGCATGATTTTTAAAAATAAAAACAGTGCAATTTAACTCAAATAAAAAACAGGTCAAAACGATGCAAATGAAATTCAAACCATAAAATAACAGAAATACAACATGGTCAAGACAGAAATACAGGGAAACTGTGCACATTCACTTTTGATTTCTGGACGTATTTTCCTGCATTTCCTCTTGACCATGTAGTATTCCCATCATATCATGCAATGTTCAAGTGACATGCGGAATATGTCAAAATGAAGCAGAAGGGCTGAAATATCTCATTTCATGTGGATCAGCGGCAATGTAAACGGAGTGGCATTTTATTCAATGATGAAATTCATTTTTTCATCTTAGATCCAGGGTAGGAAACGCTTTATAAATACAAGGTATTGGTTTGTTGATAGCAAAAGGCTTTGTACAGATTTGTCTTCAGAGGAGCACACTACATCCAGGAAAAGAAGATGAATAGTATTGTTCAGGTGGTCCTTTTTCTTTGGAGGAAGCGGGTATTTCAGTCTTATTCTGTGCAATTTGGGGCGTTTTAGTCTGGGCGTGGTTTAGTCCTTTTCCGTCTCTCTAATTATATAATTTCAAGCCTGTATTCATTCCCTACAATATAGGTCGTTTTTATTGAGACAAATTTTCCATCTCAGTAAGCAAAATCTTTGAGGAATATAAAATGGCTTTTGTTTACCATCTCAGTAAGCAGAATCAGAGACAATGAATACTGAAGTAACAGTGAATTATGAAGTGTGACTTTTGCCATATTCATCTAGAGACTTAAGCAGGTTTAGCTCAACTAATCCTGTTTAGTAAGACAGTGCTAGATATATTCAAGTAGGCTTATTTCGCAAACCTTTCATTATTATTTCATTGAATGAAAACACTCTTGTCCTTAGATGTGTGCGCGAAGTCTGTTTTCTTTGTTTTGCCATTTGCTTTTGAAAGGAATGATTTTAAATTTATTTCCTCTTTTTTCATACCTTTCACTTAAAAAGAGTAATATTTGCACAATATCTTGATTTCATAAAGGTTTTAAGTCTAAGAAACTTCAGAAATTTTGACATTCCCATTTTTAGAAGTGAAATATGGAAAAAGAACTATTCTGTGATGACGTAACACTGATTCGTTATGATTTTAAATACTTATCATGACCAGGTTATTTCCGTGCATTATATCGAAAACATAACGCAAGTAAGTACACTTATAATGGGGAGAGGGAGTGAGGGAATTTCTCGCTATTCGCATTCAACAATAACTTAAATGGCAAACGTCACTGCATGAACAGCGTTTGGCTCAAACCGACTTCGCTCGGCTAAACTTGCTGCAGTCGTTGTATCAACAAACAATCCAGTTTAACTAAACCCAGTTAAATCTAGGTGTCCCATCAAAATCCATTTAAAGCTGTTTAGGCTATTCTATGGAAAGTGTATTCACATTGAAAGTATGTTTATGTATTAAATTGGCGGTCAAAAGCTGAGGACCTGCTCCAGTGTTATTCTTCAAAATGGTTCTTTTCATGTTTGCTGACAAATGCATTTTTTTCTACAGCTTTAGAAATTTTATATGTCACATTTCTGAAAATCTGTTTTATATGCATTTTTAACTTAACTTGGTGGAAGGTTTTAACATAGCACATGTGGCATTAATCCATTTCACAGAATGCCTGTAATTTACAGTTAGCAAAACCCGGATTTTAAATTAATAATAATCACAAAGTTACAAAGTTAAGGCTGTGTTCCCTTCAATACAGGACTCTCTCCCTGTCTATGATATTTTGGGAGACGTCCACCAGTCAAGATCCTTTACCCCAAAATAAATATAAATCTAATTTATTTTCTTTTTGCGGCAGCTTGACTGCATTTTGTTGTAGTTTTTGTAAATTGGGAGAGGGGTCGCTGGGTCATTTATTTCACTCCAAGTGGATTTTTTTAACCAGATTTGAGACAAGGCTTACTTTAGAATTTTTGACAAGTTAGTGTACCCAACTGAAACATTTTTTTAGATTTTTAATCTTTGTAATTATAACCAATATATGCATTTGAGATATCTCAAGATCTAGGTTGCTTGTCAATGATGCTTTCAGCAGACTGAGGATGATCCTTCAAACCATTGAACTATTGGGTCCAAAGAACAATAGGACATCGCGGAAAGACAAGCGACCCTTTAAAACTTTAAGCAGATAGAAAATTGCAAAATGATGTCTATTTTGTGATAGTTAATGCTGTTTTGAATTTCAAAAGCAATATATAGAACATGCCTAAATACGTTTATTTTGATATTTAGCCACACTAAGCTGTAAATAACCAAACAGGTAAGACTTCTCTTGCTTAATATTTTAACTTTGAGTTCAAAGTCTTTATGTCAGAACACTATTATAACAAAAGAATATTATTTGTTCCAGATGTGATTTCAAGTTTTCCAGCTATAAGATTTCCTATTAAAGAATTAATTGCAATCTGCAGAGAGAATAACAAGCTGGTTCTAGTCGATGGTGCCCATGTCCCTGGACAGGAAGTTATCAGTCTAAACACCCTGGATGCCGACTTTTTCATATGTAAATATAGTGGAGGAATGTAAATAATACCACCAGCAGTACTTTAAAGAAGTAGTCTTTAAAGTACTGCTGGCGGTACTTTCTAATATGGCTCTTTTCTTGTGGTTCTTCATAGTACAGGACTTATAGAACGGGACAATTAAAAATTTGAGCTATTTGTGAGGTGGTCATATTCGCGGACGATACTGTCTCAGAGTTCCTGGAAAATGTATTTCATGTTTTCAAAAAGTACACACGCATTTGTTAAGCTCTAGCGTGTATTAGCTAACAAAAGGAATTATAAACGTCGGGAAAAAGTAAAGTGGACACTCGGGAATAGTGCCAACCATGCAACTACGACACGCTGGCCTGTTTTCTTTCTTTTCTTACTTGGAGTGTTCCTGTTTATGCGGTTCTTACTACAGAACGTGATATTCTGTTCGTGGAAAAGTGGTCAGCACCATCTTTGTTGTAGTCAGATTTCGAGGTTCTACTTCATGTTGAATACTATTACCTTTAAAATTCTTCCTGTACTTATTTCTCTGCCACAAAAGTTCTCAATATATATTTTCTGCAGGCAACTTCCACAAATGGATGTACACGCCGCGAGGATGTGGCGCACTTTGGGTACACCCTAAATTTCATCATATTGTCAAACCATGCATCACGTCACATGGATACAAATCAGGAACACTACAGGGCGATTTCTATTGGCAGGGAACGTTGGATAATACATCGATATTTTGTGCACAGAAGGCTATTGAATATTTCTATGAACTTGGTGGAAATGTGAGTCAGCTATGCAGCAAAGCAGCTATATCTTGTACAATGTTAATATTAAACACCTGTTCTTGAATACGTGCATTTAACTGGTATTCGTATAAACCGCAATTTTCAATATAAATGTCCTTGATAATTAAGACGTAAATAAAGTCATTGGGCGTTTATGAAAACAACCATACAGATAACCATTAACACACAATATTGATCTTGCTAGCTACTCGATCTGCTTAAAGAATTACACTGCTGTGACCTACCGAAAACACATTGAGTTAGTTATAAAGTGATGGCATCTTCTTCATTTTATTTGCATAGATGAAGATTAGCTCATATTGCACAGCACTATTGGAACAAGCAGCCGACATGCTTACCGTCGCCTGGAACACTCAGAAGTTCCCGATTGGTCGAGATCTGGAGGCCCCGTACCTGAGACTCGTAGAACTACCACACCTTAACAACTTCAGACCTGCTGATGACGTAAGAACTGTCTGTAATGGTTTTTTCCTTCAGGCATGTTTTAGCCATTCATTTAAGAGTTCAATAAAAACCAGTTTGTTAGAAGTAAAAAGCACCGTGCACAATAAATCCTAGACAATTATATACAATGAAACTGTGTCAAAATATATCAAATATACTGTGTTAGATATTGGTTACAATGAGCTTACCATGAGCATGACTTTTTAAAATCACTCCTGAAGGCGGAGTGCTAAATTATCAATAATACCCCCTTTTTAACCAAGTGTAGAATAAGTTCTGAACCCTCACCCCTTTTATGAGAAAAGTATTAAATAAAAATGATCCGCTCTTCTTTGTATACCAAAACTAGCACTCAGAACATCAAAATTAGCCCCATTCCTTTCCGCATTTTGGATGCATTGCTGTTCTTTCAGGTGGATTTGAGTGACATGCAATGCTTAATGAAGGTACTCTATGTTAAGTACCGCATCAGTACAGTGTGCCTCGAAGTACACGGCAGGAACTGGGTACGACTGTCGGCCAGTGTCTACAACACTTTCACGGACTACGAGAAACTAAGAGATGCAATTCTCGACATTTCGAAACAAAACATCTAAATTTATTAAAAGGAGCTAAAATAAACTTCATTTAGTACAACAAAACTGAAAGGTGGGATAAAGCTTTATTACATGATTGCCAAACCGCATGATTGTCCCCTCTATCAGTATCGAAATCATGACTACACAGCATTAAAATGTGTGTTTAGCATCGTCCCAAAAACGTAAGTAGTCCATGGAAGACTGCATAAATGTGTTTAATTCTTATACGATAATGTATAAGATAATGTATTATATATATATATATATATATATATATATATATATATATATATATATATATATATATATATATATATATATATATATATATATATATACAATGTCTCTCGGCCTTCAAATAAAACATCTCAATATATATTTGTTTACGTTTGAATAAAGGTTTAGAATTAATTACAGCTGTTGCCTATATTGCAACGCCAATAATTCGTGCGTGATGTTTGCAGTTCAGTGTTTGATTGGTAGATGTCACAGATTATTTACTATCTCTACATGTAGTGCTATATTGCTAGGATTATTTTTCTCCTCCGGGTACATATACCTTCCTCCTGCGGAGCTGCACTGGTCTTGATCACCTGGTACCCCCTCTCCCACCAAAAATAAGTTTTCTTCCTTTTCTTAATTTTAAAGGTCTAAAGGGAAATATGAGCCATTTCTTGCCACTTGAAAACGCTGATGGTTTCCTTTTTGTACAGATAGGGATTGGGGTGGAGATGTTATGCTATCCGTTGTAAACCAAGTGATTTTTATATAATAGTAGAATCATTTTCGTTTTAAAAAAAATTATTTTTAGATGGAATCCGTTACTCTCCCTGCTTCTGAGACAGACATTAGTATCATATATTAGTATCATATTTAACAGGATGCAGAAAATGCGGAAAATTATAACAATTTTATATTAATGGTAAACGACAATGTTAGAATTAATGTCTGAAGTTTAACAATGTCCTTCAGTGACCTAGAGAGGTCATTTTTAGAATTACTTATACCATGAAATTACAAAAAAACAGCTCGGACTTAAGTAAAATTGTACGTGTAAATAGAAAATGAATAATATAAGCTAATAATGGCTTTGAATGACCTTTCAAACCCGCATCAGAGGTCAGCCATCAACACACAGTCTGTTTCAACAAAGTCGTCCGCTATGTTCTGTTGCAAGGCGCGTGTTGATGGCAGACCTCTGATGTGGCTTTGAAAGGTCTTTCAAAGCCATTATTAGCTTATATTTTCCATTTTCTAATTACACGCACAATTTTACTAAAGTCTGAGATGTCTTTGTAAATTCATGGTAAAAGTAATTCCATTACTGACCTCTCGAGGTCACTGAAGGACAATGTTAAGCCCAACAAAAACCTTGAACGGCGACTCAAGGTCACCCAAATGCAATTGACTAGAGTGGGTATAGAGGTGAATAATCGCAATCATGAAAAGTTTGCACATGGGAGGACTACAAATATGCGGATAGATGGTCAAGCTAAAACCTTTATAGTTATCATGATTTGAATAGGGTGGAGTCGAAGTGTAGTTTAAATGAAGTAATCGGATCGCTTGAGTAGTGTCTATCAAAATTTAAATGAGCTTGTTTCTGAATCACTTGTTATAAAACCACAAAACTAATAAATGCACATCATAGGCCAGCTCTGCTGAATCACTCACTTAGAAGAATGAGTTTTTTGCATGAGTAAAAGCTTTAGAGCAGTTGACTCGCCTCGACACCTCACAATTATACTTTTTTTTCATCAGGTAAAATTAGTAGTTTTTCTCAAGATTGAAGTGATTCATTTTGATTGGAAATTTCTTCAAGTTTAAATGGAAACTAGTCATGCTGTCCTCTTATAATGAAAAGACCAAAAATGTTTAATAAATCCCATTTAAGTGATGATTTGGGTTCATAACTTAACTGACAGATGAACAGCGGCTGTCCTATCTATGAGGGAACATTCCAACACAGAACCATAAATTGGTGTTAACGTGTGTACCACAAAAATACATGCAGCAATATTGTGTAAATAATTGGTTGTATTATTTAAACAGTAAATGGTATAAAAAAGGCAGTTTTACATAACTGTGTAACATATAATAAAATTGCGTAGTACTTTATAATGTTATTGGGCGATGTTATTGTAGAAAAAGTGCCATAATTTGTATTAAAAACATGGATATATAAATTATTATATTCCAGTTTTTGATGTATAATATCATTCAGAAAATGTGTCGTACGGTATTAATAAAAATACAAAATTCAGTAAATACTGTGTATAAATTCATATAATAAAGCATCCCTCAGCCTTGCAAACATTTTGCCAGCGACTTTCAGACACTTGCATCTTACTCTGCAGGCGACTGCTTTCTTTTCGGACTAGTCCACCAGGAACTTTTCGCTTGGTTTTATTATTTTACCTGCACATAGGCCAACTATAATTCGTGGACACAGCATAGAGAAATCTGAGGGTGAAACATTTTATATTGATATAGAAAAAAAGTTTTCAGCTAGAAACGAACCCGATTCTGAACCTAATAAAGAAAAGGAAACGTTATTAACGTTATTCTCTTGATTGTGAAACAACCGTCAAAAATGATAATATGTGGATTCCAGTCCCCTTTGACAAGCATGTCTAAGTGTTAGTACATAGCAACCTTTAAGAGGGATTAGAAAAAAAGATTATAGGTAGACGCATTTGCTTCTGTATAAACTTTTGCATAAGTTAAGCTAGGCTTATGATCGATTCTCAAGCTTGACACATTTTAGAAGGACACATATTAAGTCAAATGGAAGCTGTTTGCCTAAGCGACAAATAAATGAGGAACTGAGATTATGTCGAGTTTCGAGTCGACATTGAGTTTTAAAATCTCGCATGCGGAAAGTTTTCATTCTTGGATGGAGCTTACACTGCCCTGGTAGTAAAAGACCTTGGTCATACGCTGATATAAAACAGACGACCTCTGTGAGATCTCCCTGTTATGTATAAACACGAAGCAGATGAATAGTTTTAAAAAGTAATCCCTCACTTTATGAGTAGTAGTGGGTCTACGGGGTAGAAAGGTGTTATAAACAAGGGACCGAACCGTTGTAGAGGTTGACTGTTGGACAACAACGCTTGGTCATGAGAACGCAGCATATTAAAAGCGGCTATCAATAAAGGCTGCTGAATGTCAACGTCGATCATTTTCCAATAAGCCCGGTTGGAATCGTAACTCCTAGTACTCAGCCTTTCAGATATAAAGAAGAATAATAAGGAAACGCTCGATTAATAAATAAAACCTTAGAACTGTTATGAGGAGAGAAATACCGACAGGCAGAGAGACAGAAAGACCTCAAAATAATTGACGTAGCCGATCACAAATATTCCTTCCGATGCCTATAGGCAATAATACAAGCAATCATTTAGCACTACTTGGCAGTTGTTTGTAATTAAATCTGTTGTAGCTCATTTACAAAAGTGTGAAGTTGCCTTAAATGGGACGTACCTACAGCGAGGTATAATCGAATGTGAAATAGTTCAGGCTTTCCTAGAAAAATGACCAGTTTAAATATAAAACATAGTATAATTTAAGACAACGTTTTAAGTAAATGTCCAGAATCTCAATACGGTTTTTGCGGAGCAGTATAACTGATACGATGTTTTCTTTGAGGCAGCAGTAGGGAAAATATAAAAAATAAAATGCACCTCGTGATGCTTTCATTCCATGACAGGATGGTGTGAAAAGTGTGAAGAGATGATGTGAAGAGGGACATGAAACAAGGTTGATTCTCAGCAAGTGTCTTCGACCTAAAGTAGACGAAACTTTGAACCGTGATCTGCTCATTGCCGATAGTGCCTTGTCTGCTACGTTTTGAAGTTCTATATATCACAACCGGCATATATATCATGACCCTGTCTTTGTGAACAATTTTTGCAACCTTGGAAGCAAAATCTCATCTGTTGGAAAGCATAAATAAAGCTCAAACCTAACGCATAAAGACATCCAGCTCAGCGTTTGGTAGGTTAACACACCGGGTTTTAATTGACAGCGGCATACAGATTGAGACGAAGATAAGCGTTTGTAATGCCGGCGTTATATCCACGCTACTCTGCGAGAGCGAAATATAGATGCATCAACTAGATTCCTTGAGATATGAGATATTTTCGTCGAATATGTGGCATGAAGTGGGAAGATAAAGAACCAAAGAGTGCCAAACGACGACCCGGCAGCGAATACTGGACAAGACACGAGGACGAGACTCCTAATGCTGCTGGACGTGCACTCTTTTATTCCGAAAGTTGTGCTCTGTGGCCTGCTGAACGAGAGCTATCGTCGCAATGGCCGTCCATGTCTGAGGTACAAAGACACGCTTAAGTTGTGCTGTGCTTTTTGTGGAGACACAAATTCTATGTAGCAGTGAAAAGCTTTAGGCGAAGATAAAAGTCCAACGGCAGACGGCAGCAAGTGCCAGACGTGTGACAAAATGTGTGCATCCAGACTAGGACGGCCGTCACATCACCGCGTCCACAGGGCATGTGTAATCGGACACTCATTCATTGAAACCGTTGAGGGACAACACTACTTCATCGATTATTCGGCATCTGTTCAACCTCTATACAACATGGAATCCTGCAGTAAAATGTTGATTTAACATCAATGAACGGTTTCTGTTCCGACGAACATCAACGTTGCTAAATGTGTCTTTATCCAAGAATGCATGGAGGATTTTGACTAGATAAGGGGTGTTTATTTATTTGTTTTTCGGCCGGGACAGCAACATCTAAGCAACTTTGCTAGTTCTGCGTCTGATCAACTACCAAACAGATGCCAGTGGTTAGTGTTTCGTTGCTACAAAATAGCAACATGGATACAATTTTTTGTTGCACATCATCTTATCAACGATTTCTTCTACTTAAATTCTATATTGGCGAGGCTTAGATGCTCATGGAGACCTAATAACAACCAAAGAACTTGTGATTTTACGATGTAAACGAGACAACGCCACGATCGAAAATCGACCATGGACTGTCGATGCATTTTTATTCTATGTTCTAAAGCTGCCTTGCCCTCTCACTTGACCACTACCCCCCACCCTCTTTCTATTGAATAATTGATCCAATGTCCCCAATGGTTATTGGGGCTGTTGGTAATGCCGACTGTAGGCATTATAGCATTGTCTTCGTCACCTACTACAGGTAATAGTGTCTGCAGGTAGGAAAGCCACGTCACTGACACTCACTACAGGTAATAGTGTCTGCAGGTAGCTTAGCCATGTCTCTACCACCTGCGTTAGGCATTAGCGACTGTATGTATGTATGTATGTATGTATGTATGTATGTATGTATGTATGTATGTATTATTATTATTATTATTATTATTATTATTATTATTATTATTATTATTATTATTATTACCTACAGCAAGTAATAATGTCGGGTTTCTTTTAGGCTTATGAGGAAACTCTCCCTAAGCCTTTGCCAGTGCTTGCACTCTTCTTTCAGGTTCGTGATATCAGTTAAACCTGCTTGTGGTTGTGCGTGAGAGGGGGCGAGAGAGAGAGAGAGAGAGAGAGAGAGAGAGAGAGAGAGAGAGAGAGAGAGAGAGAGAGAGAGAGAGAGAGAGAGAGAGTGTGTGTGTGTGTGTGTGTGGATGTGGGAGGGGGTGGTGGGTGATGGATCAGTTCACCCACTCTTCTCCGTTTGTTCCTTTACAAGTAACTTTTAACTGACAAGCACAAGTGTGGATTCATGAAACTATCAGTTATAAAAACTGTAATGACATCAAAATATCCGTTCCCATAAAACACGCTAGAACAAACGATCAGTTCGTCAAACGTCACATCTCGAATTCGTCCTGGATTAAAAGATTCCTTGACTTTTTTCAATGACCCCAAACGCGGAGTGTGAAGTTTATAATAATACTCTCGTTTTTGAAAAACGTGCAGTGCAGTTCCGAAAGAACCCCCTACCTCCGAAATTAACACTCCGGCAGCATAATTGTCTACCATTCTCCGCTATTTTTTTGGACACGCATGGTAACACATATGACACAAAATGACCACCTCCAGTCCACCCTCTCCCCGTGTTTCTTATATTAATTAAATACCACCCCCTCCCCCCCCCCCCCCCGGTGCGACCCCTCTCCTCAACATTCACAAAGACTGCACTACGTTCCATATGCTGGTTCTCCTGTTCCATATTGATATTATTACATGCACATTGTTAATTAAGCTGCAAATTATAGCATAACTGCTTCAATATCACTCAGCAAGAGTTGTTAATTTTTTTTAAAATAGCAGCATGAGCTACGAGATATATATGATATAGATGATATATGCAGTGACTTTATTGATCGAGAAAATCTTGAATAAAAAAAGCAATGTGATTTCATGTCATAGAATGTTGCTTTCGCGTTTGTACAGTTCCTATGTATCTAAAATTGCAGTTTTAATGTCTAGTTATTTAGCATAAATTAGAATCTACAGTAAAATCTCAATATCAAATGCCAGCGGGATTGAGGCTATGTATCCGGTTTAGCGAGGTGTCTGGTGTACACAGGGTTCCTAACTTTGCATTAAAACCAATAAATCGGAAATCGGAGTTTAACGAGGTGTCCAGTATATTGAAGGTTCCTCATTCTCTATACTTTAATTCGGTATCTTCACAAAATTGTGGCTGCACAAAGAAATAATGCATTTACACATCATTATTTTCACAGTTTGAAAATGTCTTGTTTGGCAGGAAGAAAGAAAGAAAGAAAGAGAAAAAAAACACCAAAGAGAAAATTTGCCGAAGGCGGGGAAAGTCTATAAATTTATGGCCTCTACATAAAAACAAGGGCACCACCACTAAAACAAGCAAAAATAAAGTCTACCGACACTCCCAATGTTAACCCCTTCCATTTTGGCAACTGCGGAGAAAAGCCCTCACCCCCCCCCCCTAGATTTTTAATAACCGGAGAAAATACCCCTATGTAATATCTACGGTTACGGAATGATTCTAAAAATGACAACGGAGGTGCTGAGACTGGTTTAATGATTACGTCATTGCATGGTTGCTTGCAGGGGTGGTATTCTGCTCTGTCCTTATATTTAAGGGCGTCCTTATTCTTGAGATTAGATGGTTCATCCTTATTTTTTATCCTTATTTTTAAAATTCTCTGTTAAGTTTGAGGATAGAGCAGAATAGCTTTTTTATCCTTATTTTTAAAAATAAGGACACATTTAAAAATAAGGACAGAGCAGAATATCACTCCATGTCTTGCCGTAGAATGCATAAGCCTCTGGCCGCAAGGGACAATATTACCGAGGCATTCCACCAATAAGATATATTTAGAGAACATTTAAGTGAAGACATCTAAGACCGTTCAAGATATTTAAGACGTATTAAAACGCAATTATTCGCAGAGGCAATTCAAGGAGCTCCCCATTCAATTCGCGCCGGTATGGGTTATTAGCTAAAAGGGTTATTAGCTATATGGCTTAATAGCTGCATGGGTTATTAGCTAAAAGGGTTATTAGCTATATGGCTTAGTAGCTGCATGGGTTATTAGCTATGTGGGTTATTAGCTACATGGGCTATTAGCTATATGGGTTATTAGCTACATGGGTTATTATCTATATGGCTTATTAGCTCCATGGGTTATTAGTTATATGGCTTATTAGCTGCATGGGTTATTAGCTACATGGGTTATTAGCTATATGGGTTATTAGCTACATGGGTTATTAGCTATGTGGGTTATTAGCTCCATGGGTTATTAGCTATATGGTTATTAGCTACATGGGTTATTAGCTGTATGACTTGTTAGCTGCATGGGATATTAGCCACATGGGTTATTAAATGAAATATACTTGGTGGTCAGGTGTTCGTTTTTTATTGTTTTAATTGGAGGTCAATTGAACAGTGGTAAGTTGGTCATTGGCGAGTTGAAGGATGGTCAATTGACTGGAAGTGCTGAAAAGAGCAACGCAATTTATTTCATCCATGTTAAATACGTACTTTGATTTGTGTCCATCAGTAATGCTATCTTGTTTTTCTTTGTAGTTTTTAACCAAAACAAGATTAACGACTGCTATCTGAGTTGTATTAAGTACTCTAAACTGTGAATGCCGATACCCTAAAAATGGGTCATTGCCATACGATGCTTGCATACTGGATTTATTTCTTCTTAGCATATAACTTTTAATATAGGTACAGTTTTTATGCATCGTATATTAAATCAAAATTTGTGACCAACAGTATCAACTTCAGAAATTTGCCTCCAGAATCTTAAAAGAGGCCGTTGTGTGGTCAGCACTGGATACGAAGTGTACAATAAAAAAAATCACAGCTTTTTTTTTGCATCCCGTTTTGATCACGAAAATAAAAAAACAAAGGCTAAAAAAAATAAGCGAAGTGTAAAAGTTCAGATCAAGTGCCACACGTGTGCGAAATTTGGGATTCCTAGGGCCAGTATGCCTAGAGGAGTAATACAAACAAAATGACAGACCAGTTAAGAGAAAAAGATACTCGTTGCAAGTCTTCGACTTGTCCAGTGTTGAAACTCGTTTATTTTTCTAAGTGATTTAATGTTCAAGCGGAATGTCCAGATAACGCAAAGAAAACAAACCACTAAGTATACTAAACAATTATTCAGGTTACAAAGAACCTTGAAAATAATTAATAATTTGTCACTTCGTCAAGTGGTCAAAGTTCAGGATCCGTTGTATATATATATATATGCGTGTTTGTGTGTGTGT